>JARHVA010000321.1:857500-1457500 GCA_037957365.1 Torreya grandis
AAAATTTATAATGAAAATATTAGTAATATAATGCATAATATTGAAACTAATCATGTTATGACTATGATAGGGAAGGCAATCAACCATTTGAGGAATTCCATGAACCATGCTAGAATTGCCTTAGTAATTAATTTCATAAAGAATTTCATGAATCAGGATGAAATTGCATTGGCATAATGATCCTGGCATGGTGGAGGAAGTCAATATATTTTTGAATCCTCTCATGACCATTAAAATCATTTAGAATGGGTACTTTTTTCCTTCTCCCACCTAAGTGGCTCATAAATCTACATGGTGATCATATCGTGATTTAATTTATGCTAATTATAATGATTTTATTTTAAGTTGTTTGAGATTTTGTTTAAAATTGTTTGAAAACTAACCTTTCTTTATTTTGACTTCAAATGTTTTAAGCAAAAGGCCAATCATGGAATTCATTGATGAATTTTGGTTGAATTTAATTTCATTTTGAGACTACTTGGTCTAGTTTTATTGCTTTCACACTTACATGATTGGATAATATTTCTTCAAGTTATTGAAATGCTTCCCATGTTAGTTTTATGTATGAGTATGTGTTTATTTTTATCCTTAGGGAAAGTGTAGGGGAGAATAAATAACTTGGAATATAGTTAAGTGGGTTATGATAGGAACTTGTCTCAAGAACATTGTGGTGTCTCTTTTACTTCTACACATTTACTATGGCTAGTAGACAGATGTCCTAAGGGACCCATACATATTTATTGGCACATGATTATCTTGGTTGGTGGACTAATGTCTTGAGGGCCCCATACATCTTAATTTGGTACATTATTATATTAGTTGTTAGACTGATGTCTTTGGATCCTAGAATAATATATATGAATGACATCTAAACCATTATTCACTAGATGGAAATCATATGCAAATAAAACAAACAAACTCAGAAAAATTTATGTGAAATCAAGGTTATTAATCCCTATTCTTCCCTACTTTAACATACAACCATCTACAATATTTATAATCTCTAATTACTTAGATTTCTAATCTCAATCACACTTGAAGCACTCAAACCACCATTCATACTATCTTCACTTGCACTTTTACTAGAACTTAGGTTGGTAAAACTACATTGATCTTGATACCTACTTGAATTATTGGTATGTAGGTAATTCTCATCACAATAGGGTGTTGAGGATGTCCAACCTACCCTAATAACATCATACTTTACTACTTGTGATAAGTGGATACCTTAGTAACATGGAAGTTTAGGGTTTACATACAATACTAGACAAAATAGGTCACCTATAGGGAATTAGAACTCATGCACATAGGAATAGGCTTGGCATACTCAGACATACGTGCACCTAGAAGCTCAAAATAGTCTTTCATAAAGGACACTAGCACTAAAAGGACACTATCACCATTAGGGCTACTATCCAATTAAGGTGTTATTGTCCAAGAAGGGTTTTGACACTTGGATCTTGTTTTTGACACTTAGATCAACCTCTATCCAGTTTCTAGCCCCCATTCTCCATCTTAGTCAATTTATAGCTATTTTTTATTACTATTTTTAAAAAGGTCAAACTAGGTGAATTTTGTTACAAAATAGTGGTTGTATTTATTGCATGTTTCTACCTTAATTTACTATACTCAGGCCCTTTAACAACCTAGGGATTAAACTCCATAAACCCTAAAAATTTAAATCATTTGGCAAACTCAAATTACTTTGAATATTACACAAACCCTAACCCTAGACTACCTTTAGGGTTTTCTATTTCCAACCATATATGACCCATAATTATATTTTAGATCTGTATATCTTCTAATTTTTATTTGGTATAATCATGATAATAATGGAAGAATAAATTAATCACTTTTTTCTATAAAGTCTAATACTTTTATTTGCATGTTTGTTTCCTTTAATTCAAAATGAACATAAAGAAGACATAAACACATGTATACATGATGTTTTATGTCAATTGAAATTTATGTCATGTTTCATTATTTCTTTATCATGTTATTTTTATCTTGTGTGGAATTCAATTATGAATCAAATTTTTAAACACATAGAGGATATATGACATAAGATACTAAATACATTACCCAAAATTAAACAAGTCTCCTTTAGATGATTTCTTATCTTTGGTTCAATTTGATTACTTAACTATCGCTACTAGACATAATAAAACATCAGTGATCTCATTTATCCCTCCTACTTCTAGACCCTACACATCTAACTGCTATCCCACCTATATTACCAGCTTTATGCTTTTAGTATACCATGTGATCCATGCTATGATGTCCACATGTTGTACCAAAGCATAGTAGGTTATGAAAACCCATGGCTATAGTTTTGTCAACCAAAGCAGTGTTTCTTTATCCATAATTTCTATTTTAGAGCTCCTACAATATTTTGACACATGAATACATTTTATATGCGGCACTCTCTGATACTAAGGCACCTTTCAAAGTAGATCTAGTTTATTTTATTTGCATAATTAATACTATGAAATGGACCAAAGAGCATATTTCATTCAAAAAAGGAGATATCCCACCTCTGCACATCATAGATCTACACTTGCCTTTCTACATTGCATTGTCAATTAAAAAGTTAGGTGTCAAACATGATTTGATTGATAATGGATAAGGGTTGAAAATTTGTAATATTGGCCTAGATAAATGGAGAACTAACCAGAAAAATTCATTATGAATATTAAATTTCACACAAAATATATTATAGTATTATTTTGAGATCCTTCTTACAAAGCACATGAAAAGTTTTATAGGATGTTCATGAGTGGTTACAAGATGCAACCAACTTTCTCATAAAACCAACTTTATTAAAAAGAAAAGTAATTAAAACATAAAAATAAAAACTAATTTAAAATAAAAGACTTTGGATCATAAACCCAATAAAATCCCCCTTGATCCAAAGGGTTATAAATGATTAAGATCTAGAGATATGACTATGAAGTCATGAATGAATCTCTACCACATCTAAAAGCTAACACACTTTACATCATGGTACTGATCAAAATCAATGTTGCTCCAAATAGAAGCCTACCCTATGAGTTATGGCATAAAAGGTTGATGATCATGATCAAGGCCTACTCATCCCCTATGATGATCATATCATACTATAATAGAACCTGATCAAATCCTATCCAGTTATATCGACCCACATAAGGTCCCACATAGGAACCCATCTAAGTGATCCTCCATTACTCTATATGGCACATCTCTCAGATGCTTAACAATCACTAATATCATATGCATGCCTTTCCTCAACACTCAAAATGCTAACAAATATAATGTTAACTCATATAACCACTAACAATTGATCTAAGGCTAATATGCAATATCTTCCCCCTATCAAGTGAAAGGTGAGAATATGTGTAGCATAAAACAAATTTAAACTACTTTTTTTGTTCCTCAACAATCATATCAATGTATTGAAATAAAATCAAAACTAAAAGCAAAGTACACAAACATAAAATTTCTATCCTAGCAGTGAACCCATACTCTGAGTGAATAATGAACTAGATAAGGGAATTTATCTTCCAACCTCTATAGATCTCCCAACCTTTAGTAGGCCATATTTAGCCTATTAGATCCTCAAGGACCTATAAATGCAAAAATGTAACACCATCATCACCATAAACATAAGAGGTGGGACACATCATTACAATCTTTGTTTGATGTATACAACACATTTTTTTCATTTGAGAAAAACTTGGTGTGTTGAATTCCATAAAAAATGCACATGTTATAATACATAATTTATTCAAAATATGTAAAAAAAACATATTTATGCATTCCAAGATAAAAAATTACTTACATTGATGCTCTTAGAAATCCATTTCCATAAAAAATGAGTGGGCATATGAATAATTTGGCCATCGTATGCATAAAATATGATAATTTGAATTTTTTCTCCTTTATTAGTTTAGGCAGACCCCCACCCCCCCTCAATGTTAATTCAAATAATTTAACTAGTTTACAGGGATTAAAATATCATATCAAGATATTATGGACCCCTCCTTGTTTATACTCATTGAAAATCTACTCAAGTCTAGTTTCCAAAAAGGTAACTTTGAGAAAATAATATGATAATGTGTTCAAGACATGGTAAAACTAGTAATGGTAGGCGTAGATTTTCTTGGTTTTAATAATTAATTCAAATAATCCCTTTGCAAAAAAAGTATTTTTTTTGGCACTTTCAAGCGTTGAACCCTTGACTTACCTTATGTAAAATACTTGTAAAATTTATATGACCAATTCTGCTACAATGATTATTGAAAATTTTATGGGCATATTTTCAACATAACCAAAAGTCATTTGAAAAGAAGATTTTTACCATATTAAATTATGTTTACCTTGCATGAAAAAAAAATATTACTATGCCTTTTCCTTTGTTTATTTTATTGTGGAGTGCAATAAAAGAATACATGGAATAAATTTAGGTTTTTAAAAATATTGACATCTTCATTTATTTAAAACCAGTGCCATTTACCCATGCTACCATGCATTTTTATATCGATATACACTAGACTAAGCAATAGAACTTGTTAACTATCTTATTCTTTCATTTAGATTATTGTGTTAGGTCTATGTTCTATCATCTAGTCTTCTATTTAATTTCACAAATTAACTTGAAGCATATGTATCTACCAAGTAAAAATGATGTACTAATAATGCATCGTACAAATCAAAAAAATTGACCTCAACCACCATTGTCTAAATTGAAGGTTGCATCTAGATTTCCACACTCAATAAACTGATGTGAGTCCTCTTTATTGGGGTAGGTCTCTCACTAAACACTTTTGCATTTGCACTTGGGATGCCAAACTAATTTGTATGTTGTATTACACTTGCACACTAAATTAGAATGATTATTTCCCCATACGCAAGTTTATCTTAATAGATTACCACCGATGCAAAGACCATATAATTTAGTATAGCTTTACCTTGAACCATAGTACAAGTCAAAAATAACTCAAACTTTGTTTCATCATGTGATGTTGCTAAAGGATACTGTCATACAAATTAAATTAATTTCTAGTGGTACTTTGAATGAAGAAATTCTTGCAGTCACTTATGGAAATAATGGCCAATCAAAAAATTATTCTTCAATATTCACTCCTCCATGATCAACCTTGCTTTGATACAACTGTTAGACCAGATAAATGGATAAATAACTAGAAAACTACATTACAAATATTGAATTTTACATAAAATATATTAATGAGTTATTTCAAGATCCTTTTTACAAAGCATGTGAAAAGCTTTATAGGCTTTTCACTAGTGGTTAAAGATGCAACCAACATTCCCATAAAACCAACTTTAATAAAAATCAAACTAATTAAAACATTAAAATTAAATTAATTTAAAATAAAAGACGTTGGATCATAAATCCAACATGTAATAACTCTTTTCTCTAGATTCTTAATATACATTCTAAGGATTTAGATCCTTTTGATATGAACATCTAAAGGGTTTGATAATATTCCACACAAAGTTTTGGGTCAAATCACACTAAGTCATACATTGGGACCTAGAACACTACCTATGACATGTAAAGTTATGTCTAATGATCTTAATTACAATATCTTTCTTAGAAGACCTTGGATTCATGATATACACATAATTCCATCCGGATAAATAACCATTTAAATATTGTCAACATATAAAGCATTCACATAATTATATTCCTCACTTTGAGTTTGCTACAACACCCCTCCAGTCTACTATTTAGAGTTCAAATATAACTCCCCCAAACACCTCCAAAGCACAAGATAATAGATTCACTTCTCCCTCCACATTGATATATTTACAAAAAATGGGTTACACAGGATAGGGCCTAAGAAAAGATGAATAGGGAATCCTTAATCATATTGAGGCATGTGATCAACAAGGTAGACAAAGACTTGGATATAAAGATATCACATCTAATTCCAAGTCCTCTCACCATGCTTCTCAATATATAATGTTTTTCTATGAATTTCATGGGTGGATAATATAGTAAATCATGTTTCTACACTTTTAATTGTTTACCCCAATCTTATAGATGATAAAAATTCTCTATATTTACTTTTGATGAATTTGTTAACAATGAGGCTCTCTTAGAATTACTAAGGGATATCCCTTCCTTTTATTATAATAATAAGTTTCCTCATTCAATAAATGCCCAGGCATACTCCAGTGAGTTTTCATATATTTTAGATGATGTTTCACCTAACACAGATGATATTATCCCTACAACACTATCTAATGTTGATCAATCTATGTTACTTAACAAAGAGATAGTCAAGTTGAATTATGGCACTGATATGGATTATTGCATCATATTGTTGGCTAATACCTTACATAAAGAAGAAGATATAGATATTTATCAAATTTTAAAGGACTTACCTAAATTTTTTGCTTGGGCCTATTTTGATATGCCTGGCATTAGTCCCTCAATATTAGTACACAAGATTACACTATATCTTGATGAAAAGCTAGTTAAACAAAAATAAAAAATGCACCCTAATGTTACTCTTTTAATCAAAGATGAGATCTAGTAGCTCCTTAATGATATTTTTATTTGACTAGTTGCTCATCCCCAATGGGTTACTAACATTGTCTTAGTTATTAAGCCTAGTAGCCAAATCTGATGTTGTGATTTTAGAGGCTTAAACAAAGCATGTCCTAAGGACAAGTTTCCTCTACCTAACATCATTATGATAGTGGACTCTATAGTAGGCTACGAAATGCTTTCTTTTATGGCTAGTTTTTCTAGTTATAATCAAATCAAGATCATTGAAGAAGACCAAGGAAAAAACTATTTTACCATAACTTGGGGCACTTTCTACTATATAGTCATGCCTTTTGTATTAAAATATGCATGAACAACATACCAACAAATATGTTTAAGGTATTTTTGTTTATTTTATATAAAAATTAAACTACTCAGATTCTTGAAATGAGATATAGGATTTTACAAGATTACCTATGATAGAAATAGATTATGCACTATATACGATGATGTAGGAATTCCTTTTTATTTTAGAAGAATTACCTACATAATATAGAAAACTCAAAAAAATATGGATTAATAGGGTAAACAAGTGAGCTTCCTGGTATGATAACAGTCCCAATAAGTGGAACACTTCCTTACAAGGATGTCAATCCACTATCTAGAAATTAATTAGATAAATACAACTAGAATTATAGTAATACATTTAATAAGATAGAAGAGATGATAAAAAAAATTAAACTTTAATCTATATTCATGAAATAGATATTGACAAATTAGGCATTTTAATATTCTTTGATAATGTCCTCTTTAATTAGGATCACTTCTAATCAATTTTCAATTGATTATAGGGTAGGGGAGAACATGATATCACAAAGGACTACTCAAATTAGATGTCTCTTTGATAAAAAAAAATGGGATGTGAAACTATAGGTAAATAATGGATAATGACCACTTCATATATGGTTCTAGGAATACTCATCTACAATAAATCTATAACTTTTAAGAAACATGGATGTAAGTTATGAATTAGATTGTAAAATGAAAGGTACTTGAGTGCAGACAAAATATATTTTTTATAGAGATCAATGTCAATTCACGAAATCAACATCAATTTTATAAATCCAAACAAACGTCTCGAGATAGGATTTTAAAAGGCATATTTAAGGGGATTTTGGATGGTTTTTGAGATATCTATAGCTAACTAAAATACTCTAAAACAAATTATAAGGATAACTTATATATATAATTGAATGTAAATAAACGCATAGAGGAAATGAATTATAGAAAGAATTGATAAATTAATGACAAAACTAACCTTTAAAAAGCTTTTGACCTATTATAGTATATAAGCTTGAGAGGATAATTATGGCTCTTTTTATGGGGTGGATAAGTTGATACCAGTACCACAAGCTTCTTAGATATGAACAATTCTTTAACTGGTGCTCAAAATAAAATCCATCAACCTTTTGGTGCAATCACAAATGCAATAAGTTGGTCCTTTAGTCTAGGGAAGGCAATTCTTAAATCGACATCAATTCAATAGAATTAACATTGATCATGGGGATGTTATAGGTACAATCACTAAGAGAGGGTGAATAAGTGATGTTAGATAATCTAATTTAATTCCCAACTCTTAAACATTTAGCATACATCAATCTTGATCAAGCAACATAAACATGAAATCACATACATCCACAACATACTTAAAAATATACATCACATGAACACATCATATATGTGGGAAACCCTCGTAGGGGATAAAACCCACTAAACCCTAAAAGATGGACTACAATCCTATAAAATAAGATCTAACATTTAGATCATCACCCATTAATCAAGGAACACCCATCCCTTAGTTTAGTGAGACACCAATATCACAAGTATCTTCTACCCTTATCTAGTTGAGCACTTAGAACAACTAGACCTTTAAAAAGATTTACCTTGCAAGGAGGAACTAACCCCATAAGCAAATAAGAACCCACTTAGCTACCTGAACAAATCACCTTGAACACCTATTTTTACTCTTTAATTGATGATGATCACCTTTATCTACACTCTTCACCTCCAATATCTCTCAAGCGGCTTCTAGGGATAACTTACTCAAACTACCTCTTCTAGGCTCATTAGTTCTAATGACTTATGTGGAATCCAAAATAAAATTGATTAGATAAGCATGAATAGTCCTCTTTTCTCTCTGATGGTCCTCACTGAACCATACCTTTTCTTTCAAAGGTTCTCTCCTTTGCTTCAATCCACACATCCACAACTAAAATCAATTAGTCTAATTTTACCTTGTACTTCTACCAATCTATTCTTTTTAACCCATCTTGGTCAACCAAGATGCTTGCCTTAATCCTTAAGATATATAACATGCTAACACATAGCTCAATACCATCTTCACAGGTCAACCATAGCATCCATGGGTCACACTTAAGTAGCTACACCTTTCATTTAGGCTTTAGCATCCCTTATAGGTCATATGGAGACCTACTACCCTATTTAGCACTCCATCGAGAAAAGACAAGAACACAAGATCAAATTCAAATATATGTATTCACTTCATATAACCTATAATACATATTCAAATGAATACTCCCTCCAAAACACTCTTCTACTAAAACACAAATCGCTTAAACAATATTATGTACATAATAACATTATGAACGAACAAACAATCAACTTTAAAGTAATTTTTCACACTAAATATGGATTTTTCAAGCCTCTAAAATCCACAAAAATGGTCCTTATGGAGTATACAACACTCTCCAATAGTTATTTCATCTTGAAACATCAAAATACTATCAAGAACAACTCAATTATCCTTCTCAGGTCACTTGCAAAACATGATTAAACATAGTCAACTTTGAAGTTCAATATCTTTGACTATATAAACATTCAGATCCTTTAATCAACTTCTATAGATTCACCTTAAAGTCCTTTAAAAATTTTATTTTTAATGTAACATAAAATTCATCCTAGATTAAAATATATAAATCAAAAACTAAGCACTAGTTTTCCTTTGCAAATTTGAATATTTAAATTCTAACGATCACTATTTAGACACTAAACATCAAACACTTTGTCTACATCTCATTTCTCCTATAAGTTAGATAAAATATGCACCATTGATATCCTCTAAGTATCCTAGTATTTACCTTTTAATGCTCACCATTGATCTTAGATCAGAGCTCTTATGATTGTGCCACTTGGAAGCTCTGCATGCCTTTTGCACATTTGACTATTTGACTCATCTCACATCATTAATTTCTATTTGTAGGAACGTCTGCAAACCATTGATCTTCTTTCAGAGTAATGAGATATAGACACTTATCACAAGAACATTTAAACTCAGGAACCTTTGATAATTTTACTTCATTCACACTATTAGATCAAGATCTGGATGAAGAATACTCACCATTAGATCTATTGATTAATGATCTCAAACTACAATGTAGTTAGAATTGACAGTCTTTGGCCCATCATAGCTTGTAAGAGCAAATTTGAAGGTTTATAACTTGATATAGAAAACACTTAAAGAGTCCAAATTTGTAGGGTACCTTCTTGGCACTATAAACAACATCTACATGAAAACCTTTGACCTTAGTTGACTTTTTGAGTACTATAAATAAATTCACAAACTTGTTGGTTCATTCATATCTTCATGATGTACAATGATGGTTTGGCTTCTCTTAAGCTATAAGATACATGTTTCTCATTCCAAATGATCAAGTGACACACTAAAGCTTCACCAAAACATCTATGGATGCTACACAACTTCTTTTTTGTCCTTATAGACCTACATATGTGCTAGATATACTCCAAACTATCAAACATAACTTCTTTATCATTAATACATTAGTATCTCATGCTCTCTTTGACATCAATGACAACTTAACATCAATGACCATGCACAAAAATCTATCCCTTTTTCATTGATGGAAAAACACCCTTAGAATGACTTCATACTCATTTAAACTTTTTCATTTTGATCTTTCTCCCCCTTTGACATTAATGACAAAGGGTCTCTATCTCAGCATGCCAACAATCATCCTTCAATATTATGTATGTATTCAATTACTATTTAAGATGCTCAGGATACTTAAATAATTTCAAGCATGTGAATCAATTTCTTCTCCTTTGACATGCACTAATCTGAACTTGGACTTCTCTGATCCTTGGACCTGATAAATTGCTCATAGAGATTAGAAAGATCCCCCTAATATCATGTTCCATTTCATGTCATCTATTATTTGATATACACAAATCTAAACTCGGGATTTTTTTATCCTTGGACCTATCTACCTATATAAATCATAAGATCTCTTTTCTCATGTATGGATATTGAATACCTTATCAAAATATATGACTTGGTTTGATCAAATCATAATATCAATCTTCTTGAATTCACAACTGTAACAGACATATTCACACTTCTTTCATTATTGAATCATATTCACATATGTTCCCCCATTCATAATGCACATCTTCTTCAATCCTTTCAAAATATCTAAGTTATCTCCCCTTAACTCCATTCTTCACTTGGATCATGACACCTTAAACAAGTCCTCTCAACAAACTAGGTCTACCAATAACACTTCAACATTGTCCACATTTCAGTCAAACATTTTATGGAAACATCTTATCTTTAGAAAACTGTGACCTCCATGATATCAAAGATATAATAACACATTCTCCTCATACTCCATATCAACCTTGTCTTCTATCTTCATTATTTGATCAATTAATTTAAGCAATTGACAAGATCTTACCTTTAGGACTAAAAACCCTAAACATACCTTGAGCACATTTGAACAAGATCAACATACCTTTATATGCAATAGAATATATTGATAACTCACTATCCTTGATTAGACACCTGGAAAATTCTATTCCTTTCTGTAGACATTGCATACTCAACTTCATTATTTACCATATTGACCAATCTAGACCATCCATCAAAGATTGATCAAAACTTTGACTTTAGAATCATTGTCCCTGAATATATCTTCTAAATCATTCCATCATAACACTTTAGAGAAGTTACATAAAACTCATTGTTCCCCCTTAGTTGAGCATATCTTCAAATGATATTCTTATCCTGCAATATCAACCAAATATCAACAAACATCCACCATGCTTTCTCTTGATGTTAAGTGTCTCCCTGAAGCCTAGATAGAGACACCCTAAACCATAAAGTCCTAGAAAAATGTGAAACTAGGAATTTCCCACAACTCCTCATATTCTTTCTCCTCCTTGTTCATCTAATACTGATATTTCTTCTTCTTCTTAGGCTTAAGAAAAGAAGTATGCTCATCCACTACAATATTATACTTTTCTTCTAAGATTGGATTGACACATATGGAGACAACAAAGATTCATGACATACCTTTTAAACTAAACAAATAACCTCATCAATGGGCAATGACAATTTATGTTATTTGAATAAAACATGCTCAACAATAGTAGGATGTTCACTTATATCCATACACACCTTAGAACTAGTCTCAACTAGCACCTTGGTCTTCTCCTTGAGCTCAACTTAAACTAAATTTTGATTCTCCTTTTTTATTTGGATAGATGACACATTTTCTTGGCATGCCTAAACTTTCTTCATATCTAATTCCTCTTTTGCTTTAACAGGTAGTCCACTTAGATCTTCTGGATCAACATAATTAGTTTTCTTATTCTTTACTTCCTTAGGATTCCATACCAAGTATTGACCTTTCTTGAGCATACTAGGATGTCCATGAACCTTCTTGATTTTACAATATCTTAAAATATGACCAACTCAATGACAATTGAAACAAGTAACATTGTTTATTCCTTCATCTTGTCTCTAGGTTCATTATGCTCAAACTTAACTATCTTAGGTATCCAATGTAGGTTAGTCTTTTACCATGCATTATAGAGTAGAATCTAAAAATATGTCCCATGTCATGATACTTATATTAGATTACATTATCCATACCTATATCTGACCAACTACTCTTCCTTTTATAGTTTCTTTCCTTATAACCAAAAAACTTGCATGCAAAGCAGTGACCATGAAATGAAATTTCATACCTTATAGCATTTGTTTGCTTGATAGAATTTCTCATGTTGAACCATGTGCTTGCATCCTTTTTATTTTGATCTAACCTCTCTTGATCTTTCTCAGCCTTGTTTACCTTGACAATAAATTTCTCATTCTCATCCTTCAATGAATCTAGCTTGGTTTTCAATTGAATGCTCTTATCCTCTTTAGCAATCAGACTTAAACTTGTAGCCACTAACTAGATTTTGAGATCTTGGATGGTCTACTTATCACTCTTAGCTTCTTTAGTCATGTCATCCTTCAATCTACATGCTTGTTTTTCAATAATTTTTATATAAGTAATATTGGACTTCAACTCATCAAGCTCACCTTGATTTGAACTCAACTTGGCATTTGTCTCTTTTGATTAAATCTTGAGATATCTGCATTCTTCCTATTTTTAACTTAGATTTATATTTTAAACCCTTAATTAATCTTCAATATCTTCCATGGTCATCCTATCTTCTTTGACTATTTCACTTAATCTCTCAAACTTGTTTTGAAGATGACTTATATTTTCAATATGTTTCATGAACTATTTGTTAAGATCCTCATGCCTCATGTCATGCTCATCATCTTTGGAATTAGAATTACTCTTCCCTATATCAATATGACTAATATGTTCTTCAATAATTTTGACCATTGATCTCATCTCAAGATTTTATTTACTTAGTTGCTTAGACATCTTTGTACCTTGGATCACCTTCAAGTGGTTAAACTCGTAAAAAAGGTCATGCTCTGATACCAATTATTATAAGTAGAATCACTAAGGGGGGTGAATCAATGATGCTAGATAATCTAATTCAATTCCCAAATATTAAACATTCATCATACATTAATCTTGATCAAGCAACATAACATGAAAGCACATACATATAAAGCATACATAAGCGCATACATCACATGAATACATCATATATGTGGGAAACCCTCTTGTAGGATAAAACCCACTAAACCCTATAATATGGACTACAGTCCTATAAAACAAGATCCAACACTTAGACCATCACCTACTGATCAAAGAACACCCATCCCTTAGTTTAGTGAGACACCAATTCCACAAGGAACTATTGCCCCTGTCTATTTGAGCACCCACAATAACTAGACTTTTAACAAGTTTTACCTTACAAGGAGGAACTAACCCCCTAGGTAACCAAGCACCCACTTAGATACTTGAAAAATCACCTTAAACACCTATTACTACTCTTCATTTTATTATGATCACCATTGTCTTCACTCTTCACCTCTAATCTTTCTCAAGCTACCTCTAGGGCTAACTTGCTCAAACTACCTCTTCTAGGCACATTAGATCTAATGACATGTGTGTCCTCCTATACCAATTTGATTAGACAAGCATGACTAATCCTCTTTTATATTTTATGGTCATCACTAACTTATACCTTTTCTTTCAAAGTTTCTCTCCTTCACTTCAATCCACACATCCATAACTAAACTCAGTTAGTCCAATTTCGCTTTGTACTTACACCGATCTCTTCTTGTTAACCCATCTTGGTCAGATAAGAAATTTTAATTAATCCTTAATACATATAACATGATAACACATAGCTCAATACCATCCTCACAGGTTGGTCATAACATCCATGGTTCACACTTAAGCATCTATACCTTTCAATTAGGCCTTAGTAGCCCTTATAAATCATATGGAGACCTATTACCCTTTTTAGCACTCCATTGAGAAAAAATAGGAATACAATATCAATTTCAAAGACATGGGTCCACTTCATATAAATGCTAAGACATCTTCAAATGAATAATCCATCCAAAACACTCTTCTGCTAAAGCACAAATTGCTTAAACAATATTTTGTACACAATAACATTATGAACAAATAAATAGTCAACTTTGAAGCAATTATTCACACTAAATATGGATTGGTTGAACCTAAAAAATACACACAAATGGTTATCAAGGAGTCTAAAATACCCTCTTATATTTATTTCATATTGAAACATCAAAATATTATCAAGAACAACTCAATTATCCTTCTTGGGTCACTTGCAGATCATGATCAAACACAGTCAACTTTAGAGCTCAATATCTTTGATTGTACAAACATTCAGATCCTCTAATAAACTTCTCTAGATGCTCCTTTAAGTCATTTAAAAATTTTATTTTTACTGCATTAATAAATTCATCTTGGATCAAAATGCATATCTCAAAAACTAGGGATTGATTTTCTTTCACAAATTTGAATATTTAAATTCCAACGATCCCTGTTAAGACACTAAACATTAAGCACTTTATCTAAATCTCATTTCTCATGGTATCTAGATCAAATACATACCATCAATATCTCCTTAGTATCCTAATATTTACCTTTTAATTCTCATCATTTATCTTAGATCAGAGCTCCCATGATTGTGCCACTTGGTAGCTCTGTGTGCCTTTTGTACATCTAACTCTTTGACTCATCCCACATCATTGATCTCTATTTGTATGAACACCCATGAACTATTAATCTTATATCAGATCAATGAGATATATAAACTTGTCATAATCACATTTAATCTCAATAACCTTTAATAATTTGACATCACATGCACTATTGGATAAAGATCTAGATGATGAACTCTTACCGCTAGATCTACTGGCTAGTGACCTCAAACTTCAATATAGTTAAACTTGACGGTATCTAGCCCATCACAGCATAAAATAGGAACTTTTAAGGTTTATAATTAGAGATATAAAATACTTCAAAATTCAGAAAAAATAGGGTATGTTCTTGGCACTATAGACAACATCTTCATGAAAACCTTTGACCTCAATTGACTTTTTGAGTACTAGAAAAAAAATGCACAAACTTGCTAGTTCATTAATATCTATACGATGTGAATTGATGTTTTAGCTTCTCTTAAGCTATAAGATGCATGTTTATCATTCCAAATGATCAAGTGACACATCATAGCTTTACCAAGACATCTATGGATGCCTCACAACTTCTTATTTATCCTTACAGACTTGTATATGTTTTATATATTCTCTAAACTGTCAAGTATAACTTCTTTGTCATTAATGCCTTAGTATCACATGATCTCATTAACATAAATGATAAATTAACATCAATGACCATGCTCAACAAAGGATTGCCAATGATTCTTGGCCAAACTTGTCCAAGTCATTAGAGAGGTTCCAACCAAGGAGTTAATTTGAACTTCAAGTTATTTTAGTGATTTCATGATTTCAAGGAGCTTAAAGGTGGTTAAAAAAACCTACCTTTCATTCTATTTTGGGAGATTCATGTAGATATTACCTATGTAATTATTTGAATTACTTAAGTCAAAAGTAATTAATAAAAATTAATTACATAAGGTAAATAGTAAAAGGGTAATTAAATACTTACATGGGGTAAAATAGGTATAATCAAGAAGGGGACCTAAGACCTAAGTTAACACAACTATTATCATGAAAAATCTTACTGCCTACATTTTCCTCTTTTTGTTGAGTGGTTTATAATAACCTATCACAAGGGAAAAAATAAGAAATTTCTAATACCTTGAGTTTATATGAGGAGGTATCCCCCCTCAAATTGGGAGATGACGAAGGATGATGAAGCAGATATGGGTTTGAAAATGAGGTGGTAATGGATAATATACATATAAAATTACCATTTGAGATGCAAGGATAAACATGAATTATGATGTTGCACTGATAAGATATAGGACATCTGAACAAAAATGCCTCAAGGCAAATAAGTAATGGATTGTCACAACTATGAACATGTGGTCTCAATTAAAGGCAATCAAGAGGTCAAAGGATGGGATGGGATGACCAAAGCATCCATTATGATTGGTACATGTGTGATACCTAGAGATAGTTGCTTTCAAGATGAGGTACACATTGAAGATCCATAGGGGATAGAATCTGAAAATAGTGTAGACCTATCAAAGGATATGAGACCAATAAGAGGTCTATGTCCATTGGCCAGTAATGTTAGGTAACAAGGAATGGGATAATTATAATAAAATATAACTTAAGTGGCCTTGGGTTAGGACTAGAAAGATGAAAAAAATATTAAGTAGTGCAAAGAACAAGCCAAAAATGGACACAATCAACATTGATCCAATGTATTGATGTTAATTTTAGAGAATCAAAATCAATCAAAAAATAATCAACATTGATCTACAAGTGTGATAAATAAGACACCTAATGTGTTAGGTGCTCATTTGAAATTGAGAACATATGATCTAGAGTAAAAAAACTTGACACCTGTCCACATGTTAGTGTAAGATACAAACTATGGAGATGAATGAGAGTGCACAAAGGAGGTAATGATAGTCACATGACAAGGTAGGCTTAAAATTTTACTAAGTTTTTGTATATTTTATATTTTCATGTGTGTTTTAGTTTTTAGATATTTTTACAAAAGTTTTGAAATAGTTAAAATGTGTTAGAAATTAAAATAGGTATGAAATTAGGAGATTGTTATTTTTAGATTGTGCTGATTTAGGTAGATTTTTAAATGTGGATCATGCAGGGATTGATGTCGATCTCTAAATATCAATGTCAATCATAGGAGGGAAAAGTAGAGGAGGGGATATTAAAGGAGGAGATGGAGATAGGTATTTAGGGGTTGATGGTAGAGTGTGATGCACTAAGGGTAGAGTGGGATGCTCTACAGGGCCAGGTTACTCTATTATAGGCAACTTTGGTAGAGGCATAAAGGTGTTGAGATGGATTATAGGTTTATCTATAAGTGTTATAAGGGGGTAATGATTAGGCAATGTGGGATTGTAATAGGTATAGGGAAGAGAGAGATAACTTATGGGGAGGAGTTATGGAAGTGGTAGGTCATAAGGGTACAGGAGGATCTAGACCTAGTAGAGGATACAGAGGTATAATGAGCCTAGACAGGTAATAGGATGTCCTCATAAAACTATGATATTATGAGAGGATTTTATAGGAGTAGCCATTAGAGGTATCCCATTATGTGAGTTATATTTTGACATAGACAAGAGCATTTCGATGGTCTCAAGGTGGTACACCTAGATTGGGTAGTGTGGTACAGGGGAGAGGTGGTAGGGATGGAGATGGGGGTGGAGATAAACAAGTTTGTAGAGGAGGGTCCAACATCCACCTTAGTCAGATCTAGTTTATAGACTAGCCTCATTTTATTATTATACTAGCCATAGAGCCTATTTTTATACTATTATTGGCTAGAGAGCCACCTTGTACATTATTATTTTGAAACATTTATTATATATATACATATTTTATATTTTGATCATGAGTTAGTTTTGTAAATGCAACGTGGTTTATAGATTTTATATTATGTGATGCATTTAATTTTTTCATCATGGTTATGGATTAATTATGTGATTATGATGTATGTTGTAATGTTATTATGGATGGTAACAATGGGATATTTAGTTATTATTATTTTTACAACTTGTGATATTATAATATATAATTAGATTTAGATTTTTTTACTTATTATGAAAAAGAATAAAGGAGATATATATGAATCCTTATTGTCTTGTATTTATCTAGAGATAAATAATTTATTGCATCTACATGTGTATCCTTTGTTTATTGTTAATAATGACCTAAAGCAACCCTATGTCGATTAAGTTCATGATTATTTTTTAGAAGAGATTTAATATGGATAAGATATAAGTAAAATATTATATTTATAATAGTATAAGTCTCATCTCATGTGTTGAGAGCTATAAATATAACCATGGAAACTTTTTCATGCACTTATCAATGCAAGAAATTTTGCAGAAAGATGATTAACAAGGGAAGCTTTCTTGGGATGTCTTTGATTTTTTAATTTTTATTCAAGTATTTTTAGTTTTTTAGAGGCATGTTCTTAGAAAATTTATCAATATGAGAATTTTTTCATTATAATTGTTATTTTTATATATCCATTCTTCAAGGGAGTGATCTATATTTTAACATATAAGCTCGTATAACTATCCTTTGAGGGAGTAGTTTGTGATTTTTAAGCATGTTTATGGATAGTTGTCCTTCAAGGGAGAAGTATATACTTTTTACCTTTTATTTTTGATATATTATTTTATTTTATTTTTTATTTATCCTAGTTTTTTTATTTTTATTTAAGGTAACTAAGGTTAGCTTCTAGCTGCTTGCACAAGATGATACTTTTATCCCAAAAAATAAACTTTTTTAGGTGAGAGATTTTTAGGAAATAATGATTTGGGGATCCTACTTTTTACAATTGTAACTTATCCATTTATAATATGATATGAACATATCCATTTTGTTCATATTTAAGATGAGGATAGGCATGTTACCAGGTTTTCACATGATTCTTTTATCATTATTGGGTATTTTATGGGTGATGGGAAATGTAACTTTGAGGTTGTTTTGAGACCAAAGGAGGATAACTCCTATTGACTATAGTTTTTTTAAGTTTATTAATAGTAAAAAGGATTTAGATAAAAAGTGTTAAGAGGTTCATGTTCTAGTTTTACCTCAAGAGAAGCCAAACTATATGCCATATATCTGTATTTATGATTGATAATATATGGTCTAAGCCAATTTAGAGCAAATTTTCCTTATTTACTTTTTTCCATATTTGTTAAATGCTGATTTTATTTAAGGACAAGATCACCAATATTAAATTCTCATTCTTTTAGGTTTATTATATGCATGTTTTATTCTTTCTTGATATATGTGTAGGTAGTTTAGGGCCACAAATCGATGCTCATCTAAAAGTTCAAGCTGTGCTAAAAGCTCCTAATGATAGTCCTCTTTAGAAATGATATCTCTAAGATAAATTCCTAGAGAAGGAATTTGTATTTCTAGAGGGAGGATAGATTCCATTCCATAAACCAAATAAAAATTCATAACTCCAATAGAGGTTTGAAATATAGTATGTTGAGCCCATAAGATGAAGGGAATATGAATATGCAAGTTCTTCCTAGCCTCATTAACTACCTTGGTCATAATTTAATTAAGTTTTTATTATATGCCTCAACTTTTCCATTACCTTGTAGATAATAAGGTGAATAAAAACTTATCTTAATGTCAAAAGAGTCATAGAGTCTCTAAACTTTCTAGTTTTTAAAATATTTTCCATTGTCTATGATTACCTATGAGGAACACTGAAGTGATAGATAATATGATGATTAATAAAATCAACATTTTTATCTACTCTAGTTGAAATAAATGGAATAGCCTCCACCCACTTGGTGAAGTATTTGGTGGTGGTAATAATAAAAATATGTCACTAGGATGATTTGGGATTAGTTTATCCTATAAGATCCAACCCCCATTGAAAAAATGGCCAAAAGTCATGGACCACTTGCAATGAGTTACTAGGGATGTACAAAATATTAGCATGTTACTAACATTTCATGCATTTCTTGACATGTTCATAATAATCTTGATTTAGAGGAGGCTAATAATAACCTATTTAGAGAATTTTCTTAGAGATAAAAAGGTCACTAAAGTGTCCCTCACATAATCTGTCATGTGTTTTTTGAATTGTGAGAGTAGCCTTAAGGTTCTAAAGACATCAAAGGACTAGACCATCAAATCCTTTCTTATAAATAACACCCCCTATTATGATGTAATGAGAGGTTGGCTACTAAAAATCATGCTTAGCATTCTTAGATAAATCAGAAGGGATAATACCTTTAGATAGATAATCAAATGTCTATGTGTACCATAGATCTAAATGATTTTCTCCCACATTATGGATATAAGGCAAATATATTCTAGTATAAGTTGGTTGGTTGATTTTATAGATTAACACACAAATCTTGGATTCTTTAGGGGAGGATGAGATAAAGGAAGATAAAGAGGCCATGGTATCTACAAACTTGTTAGTTGATCGATGAGTGGTTTGGATGACATAATGATCAAAAGTGACTAATAGTTAGTCTTATAACACTTTGTATTTTTGGAGGATGTCATTCTTACACTAATATTTTTCATTGATCTAATTAATAACCAATTGAGAATATCCAAAAATACAAAGTAGCCTAATTTTGAGGGTTAAAGCAGTTTGGAGACTTATAATCAGGTCTTCATACTATGTCATATTATTAGTTCAATCAAAATCTAGTTTGAAGGATAAAGTCATATGATCACCCTCAAGAGGTATCAGGATAATTCCATCACCCCCCCCATTCTCATATTTTAATCCATCAAATAATAAAGTAACTTGATAATTAATGTCTACTTAGGATGTGGAAGTGATGGATTCATCTAGGAATTCAAATTTAGATGGTTAACCACCTATAAGAGGGGACTTAACTAATTGATTAGTGATGATTTTACCTTTTATTAATTTATGATGGAGAAACTCCAAATCAAATTTTACAAAAATCATGATCCACCTGGCCATATGTTAATTCTAGTAAGGATTCAAATTCATAAATTTGAGGGGTATGTATTCATAATTACATAGATCTTATGATTAAGTAGATAGTGGTGAAGCTTAAAAGTTATAAAAAACAAAGCCAAGTAGATTTTTTTGGGTGTGTATAGCATGTCTCATATTTAATGATATTATAGATTATGTAATACACTATTTTTTCTTTGTGTTACTCATCACAATATGCCAACATAGCCCCCAGAGTGTGATTTATGGCTAAAATATATAAGAATAAAGGTTATGCTTACTTAAGAAGAATAAGAAATAACAGAGAGGAGATAGATTTTGAGGGCTTCAAAGTATTATTGACAATTAGAATCCTATATGAACAAGGTATCCTTCCTCAAAAGGTGATAGAATGGTTGACAAATATCAGACAGCTAGGAGATAAAATGTCAAATGGACTATAATTATTCTTGCAGGCTATAAATTTGCTAAGGTTGGATGGGGTGACATATCTATAATAGCCCTAATATTAGTGGGATAGACTTTTATAGCATTGATGGAGATGATAAAACCTAAAAGCTTACCAGTCAATACCCCAAAAACACACTTTTGATAATTCAGGTGGACATGAAAGTGGATTAGATGGTCAAAGTTTATTTTGAGAATGGAAATATGCTCCTTTCAGAGCTTTTATTTATTGAGAAGGTCATCCACATAATTTTCAACAATAATATGGATTATATCATTAAAAATATAAGTCATATCTCTTTGTTAAGTGGTTCCCACAATATTTAGTCCAAAAGGCATAACCTTATAGCAAAAGGTCCCCTAGGGAGTAATAAAATAAGTCTTATGTTAATTTTTTGGGGTGATAAGGATTTGATTATATTCAAAGAATCCATATATGAGTGATAACATTTCATGTCCTATCATTAGGTTCACTATCTTATCAATTTTAAGAATATGAAATTCATTTTTAGTATAGGCAAGGTTTAAGTCTCAAAAATCTATACAAATATGGAGACCCCTATGGGTTTTGTGATAGGCACAATATTAGACACCCATTAAGGGTAATTGATTGGCTAAATGAAATTGATAGACAAGAGTCATTACATCTCCTCCTTAACTAAAAGTGTGATGTGAGGGTACAGTTTTCTTAGCTTTTACTTCATTGGATTAGCTTCTTGAATAGTGAAAATATTATGAACAATAATTTCAAGGTAAATACCTATCATGTCACTATATGACCAAATAAAATCCTCACTATGATATGCCAAAAAGTTAGTGAAGTCTTGATGTTCTTGGGGCTCTAGGTATTTACTAATCTTAAAAATACATAGGGCATCATGAGACCCTATGTTAATGTCAAAGGTAGCTTCATTTAGTAAACTAGATGTTTCATATAGAAAGGAATTATGTAAATTTGAGTTCTAAGTACCTCAGTAATTCAAAATAGACTCATCATCTTAGCACTGAAGCACTAGGATGGTAGGAGAGTATCTGATACCATATTAGAATAGGAAAAGGGGATGGATTTAGTTTCACCATTAACATGATAGGTAAGAGGTTATAGGGTTATTATATTGAATTAAAAAAGTTTGGGGGGATAGACATGGTATCATCTATTTTGGGGAGAGTGCTAGAGGATGATACTATGACATTGTCTTCAGGATTTTATTCAAATGTGACTTCAAGAATAGTTCTAGGAGTTTTGTTAAATCCCAGACCATGTTTTGCATGTGGTTTTCTAAAATCACCTAAAGTAACATTGTGTTTTCCTTATTCATATTATCCCATACAAAAGCCCTTCCATGCACATCATTGTAGATACATGTGAGAAAAGTATGATGTATCTAGAAATGAGAAGTTTGAGTTAAATGGTTTTTTTAGGGATGGGATATCAAGATATGAGGATGGTCGATCTATCCCTCAATATAATAAATGAGTCTATAAGAAAGGGGGTTGAAAGGAATAATATGCCTAAAGTTAGGATAGTAGTCACACTATTTATTAAGCTGCCCATACTCCTAAAGAGTGGGAAGAGTGTTAAGTGTTAGTAATTGGTACTCTCATATTATGGAATCCAAAGGAACCTTATCATAGAGATGCAATGAAAGGATATTTGCACTAGTTGATGCCTCATTAAATGAGGGTGATGAAGTCATATTTTTTAGAGGGAGTAAAACATCGTTGGGTCAAAAGGTGAGGTTGTAGGTTTTAAATGGATGGGGATCAATGAGGATAATGTGGACTTGGCCCTCATGTTCATATTTTATACACTAAAGTAAAGTGGATGGAACACAACACATAGCACAAATCCAAGGGCACCCTAGGAGGACATTGTATTTAAATTCTCCTTCTATGATATAAAATAACTTGTGAAGAATATGAGAGCTTACTTGGATGGGAAAGATAATAGTTCTTAATGTAGGAGCCACTGTGTCATTAAAAGCTCATAATACTATTGGATATTTAGCTACAACCATTTCTATAAGTTATATTTATTTGAATGCATGTGAGGAAATAATATTAATACTGGCCTTATTGTCAATCATTACTCTTTTGATTCAAGTTTTATTAACTTGTGTTATGATAAATAGGGGTGGATCTTGGTCTTTGAATGGTAAGGGAACTATCTCAGAATCATTAAAAATCATAGATCAAATAATATATAATTCTCTAATGAATTTCAACATTAGTTTAGGTTCATCAAGCTATAATTGTATGGCCTAAAGGGCCTCTATCATTGTCTGATGATGCTAAGGGTAATTTTTAATTAGTATGTAGAGGGACATTTTGACAAGAGTTTGATGAAGTTACTTCATAACTATTATTTGTATAAGTGTTATGACGTGATATTTCACCCTTGTGGAGGATTTATTTAGGCTCTCCCACTCCCATTCATAATATGGGAACAACCCTAGGCTATGGGTATCCTATAATAGGGTTAAAACTCTAGAGAATGTCAGCTTCCTTTTGATGCATCACCTAAACTAATGCTACTACTAAGAAAAGGGTTAGAAAGGGGGGAAATAGGGTGCCTAAGAAAGTTAACAAGGTGATGCACCAAATTTAAATGAGTCTCTCATATGCTTGAACCCACACTAGATCAACATAAGATATTACTAACTCACACCAAGTTCATAAATAGCTAAGTGCATAAGTATTTCATAAATTAGGTTCAAGAAGCAATGAATGAAAACAAAGAGGATTTATAAGACTCACACAAAGATCACATCAATAGTATAAAAACCACTAGTTTATACTTTTAATAGCTTAGAAGCACCTTAAAAGAGGTCAAAAATAAGGACAATGGATATGGAAGAATCTCCTTCACAAGGCCATCATGCACAAGCTTACTAAACACTAATCAATAGGCAAGAGATAGGTAAAAAAAAGTATTTTATTACATCAAGAAGTAGTTATTAAAATTTTTAATAGGGGTTAGCCTTATCAAATTAGAGTCTCTTGATATTCAAAATCAAAGAGTCCTTGTGAGAATCTAAAATCAGAGACAAAGAGTTTTCTCCTAAATTCTAAGAGAGAGTTATAATCTACCAAATAATGAAATATATCAACAAAGGGTAAGGAGAGAGTGAGAAGGTCATCCCATATCATTAAATGAGCCACCACCTTTTATGAATGCTCCACCATATTTTATCAAATCAAATCTAGTTCTCCATTGACAAGTTAACTTTTTATTTGTCCCAATAGCCCTTGAATCTTCTCATTAGTCAAGCAACATGATAGAGAATAAGAGTTTACCGATAGTGATGATTCATGATCCTATTTATGAAGTAAAACCTTTAGATACCCTTAAAAATCTAGTAAATTCTCCAACTACTTTCACTAACCACTAGATTTCCATCTTGGGACTCTATGTCATCTACAACTTGACTTGCTTGTGAAGACAAAATCTTCATATCTTGAATCTAATAAAGCCATGCTTATGTCTATTTTGAGTGGCTATAGGTACATTTTTGTCAAATAAATGGCCATTTTATAAGATAATACATTCTTCCATATCTTTTTTATATCTTCACCTACTCCATATTGAATATAAATTTACTATAGATTGAAAACCAATCTCATTTATTGGTTTTCCTATAGCTATTATGTCAATGATAAGCTTACAGGTTACATATCCCCATTCTTGAACTCTATTAGGTATAAATAGATATATTTTGATTCTAAAATTTAATGGAAATAGAGCTTTAAAACATTTATTCTTGGTTTAAATTGAACCGTATTTGACCTCCATTTGAATTCTCATGGCTTTAAATTTTAATATTGACCACTGATCTTGATCTAGTCTCCAGATGGTGCCACTTTACATCCCTACATTGATCATTGGTCTAACCTACTAGAATGAGACACTTAGCAACCTTGCATACTTCTTGTGGACCATTTTTTTAGTCTTTATATACCTCATGTGCTTATACCACATGGTGGCCTTGCACACTATTAATTCTACATTATCATGACTAAATGTACACCATTGGATCCTTAGTCATGTGGACCATTGATCTACTCTAGAGTGCACCATGATTAAGACACTTATGACCTTCATGATTATCCTAGGTTTATAAAAATTTTAATTTGAGTCTCATCATTGATCTTTAAATACATAATTAAATGTACACCATAGATCTATTTGGGCCCACTGACTTGAGCTATCAACTATGTGTCATTGATTTATGATCTGATCAAGTGAGATTTTAACACTTATCAGCCATGAATTTATCCTCAAAAACATTTTAATCCAAACAATTATTTCATGAGGCCTTAACTTGATGTCCCCATGCACATCTTACTCTACTAGATTGACTTTGAAGGTTTTATACTTGACTTGAACCTATGAACTCCTTTGTGAATGAACCACATGGATCATGACTGATTTTAGACCTTTGAAGGTCACCATTACAAACTAGATCATTATGCTATCTATGAAAACTAATTCCTTATTTATTTTTTATATATTTTTACTTGTTGAGAAAAGATAATTGAGCCAAAAGTTCTAAAGGGAGAAATTCTTTCCCTTGATCCTCAAACCATGACTATAGATGAAGTTTGTTTGGGCTATATAGGCAAAGATTTGTATGTAAGCCAAATTTGACCAATAATAATTTCTAAAGAATTATTCTTTTCAGCTTTTCTTAAATGGAAACTTTAGGTTTGGCTAGGGGGATTTATAAATTTCAGTAGCTAGGGTAGGAGATTTATCTATGGACACTTTGGCATTATTTTATTTATGGGCTTCGATAGCTTACACTTGAGACTAGGTTTCTATATTTATTGTGTTGATCTAAAATAATGGGGGGTTTATTGAGTCCCTAATTTATTCATTTTCTAGGGTCTAGAGGTAGAATAGGAATCAAGTTGAGATCATCAATCACACTTTTCAAATATTATTTCAATTTAACTTTAAAGGGGTTTACTGTGTGGGCATTAAAGATATCTATAATTTTAGGATTGAAGAGGGGATCATGTTATTCAATTAAAATATCACATTCATCCAAAAGTTTCTAAATCATGACCTTTAGAGCATTGCAACTCTCATTATTATGTCCATGTATCTTGTGATAGGCACATACTTTATTTTTTTGGTACCATGCAAGTTTTTGAACATAAGGATTACTTGGTTTGATGGGAGCTAATGTGACTAGAGAGGTTTATAGGATTTGGTTACTGAAAGTATCATAAGATCCTTTTAAAGGATCTTGGTTAGGTTTTCTTACTCTTTGTGGCACTATTTTTTGAATGATGCTTACCTTGATACTTTCCTTTTTCATATGAAGGGTATGTATGTTTTTAATGGGTGGTAAGGATGATTTAGCTAAGTCTTTTGGATAACCAAAGTTTTCTAGGTTAAATTGAGGTTTTGGTATGGGTAGTGTTAGTAGAGGTTTTAAAACTGACTTAGACCCATTGACAAAAGATTCTTTAATGGAAATATTTAGTTTTGAGGAAGGATCTGGCCCTAGTATGTATAATTTAGTTTGTTCTTGAGGTATGGCCATATTTCCTTTTTAATTGAATTTATAGTTCATGGAAGTGTCTTTATGATGCTCCTTATTATTGATGTTGCAATTCTTTACCTTATGGTATACCCAATCATTTATTCCATGTGTGGGGATAATGAAAGTCCTTTTTGTCCTCCACTTTTTTGGGGGGACTTATGGTATGTTTATATGAGCCTCCCTCTAGGGGATCCCATGAAATGAGGTCTAGGAGACTTGAGTGGCTGATATAAATAGGTTTGTTTGATTTAGATGAGTTAAAGGTATCTCTTATAAGGAGATCTGATACTTGGGCTAAGGTGGAAGGTAATTCATTTATATTATCAACTTCTTTTGGAAAGAGTTGATCATGGATAGTGTTTATGATGTGGGTGCCTTGATCTAAGGTGCCCCCCATATTTTTTATAGGAAGTTAGATAAGGATGGATGGTTAGGGAAGGGTTACCTAAAGATGTTTATACATTGATTTTGGGGTGTGTTTGGATTGTTCAATTATATCTCCCCTCACTCAATAAGGTTTTGCACTAAGATTTTAAAATATCAACACTTGTTAATTTCATGACCAAAAACATGATGGTAAGTACAAAAATTTATTTCTTTGTACCATCCTAGTTTTGGTTTAGAGCCATTGACCAATCTAATGGGAGGAAGTTTAATGATTGTCGCCTTTAATAATTTGTCTAATATATTAGCATATTTTTCCACTAATGATGTGTACTATCTAGCTGGGAATCTTGTTAAGGTTCTTTGTGGTTGTGTTTGAGAGGAGATTTCTTGGTTTATTATAGATGAGGAAACTGATTTTAGGATAATAAAGTTAGTTTTGCCCTTTGGGTTTGGATTATTGTTTCCCTTAGAAGGGTCTGGTTTGAAGTTCTTGTTTCGTAACTTCACCTTTCCTTCTTTTAAGGCTCGGATTTATAATTTTAGATCCATGATAAAAGCCTCATCAAAAGTCTTAAATGACTAAACTTGAAATGTAGATGAGATATGTTTTGCAAATGATTTCAAAAATATTTCTATCAATTATTGTCAAGGTAATTAAAAGGTTAACTGGTTTATAAGATTTTATCATCTAGCTACAAAGTCTACAATGGACACGTCTTCAAATTTCCTAATGGCATAAAGGTTTGTAATAGTTACCTTCCTAACAATATTTATTGAGAAGTGTTATAAGAAGGTTTTAGCTAGCTGCACAAAATAAAATAATGTGTTAGGGGATGGAGCTACACTAGTCTAAAGCTAGTCCTACGAGTGACATAGGAAATGTATGTAAAATAAGGGCATCATCATGGATACTAAGGTATCATGCATGTCAAAACACTTTAATGTGTTGTTGGGGATCTTTCTTATTTTATAATTTCATGAAATTGGGAAGTTCATTACGCAAGATATAGCCAAATAGGTACAACATAGTTGATTGGCTTGTTATAAATTTGTTTATAAGTAATCATGTTCTTTTATCCTAAGGTATAAGTTTCTAAGTTTGTCATTTTCTCTATGAATATCCTCATGAGATCTAGTTGGGCACTATATTGGGGGATGCCTCTTATAACATTCTATTGTAAATTTTCATATAGAGGAAGTGATAGGTACAAACTTCTAAGTTTGTCATTCTCTCCATGAGTATCCTTATGAGATCTAGTTGGGCACTATATTGGTGTATGTCTCCTATAACATTTTGTTGTACAATGTTAATATGGAGGAAGTGACATTGGGAGAGGTTGTGTAAGGGTGTACCCTATGGACATGGTGATTGTTAGTTGAGATGTTGTCATGTGTTGAGGGAAGATCAAAGGTAAACTTTATTTTTGAGATGGGTTAGACTAACTACCTATAAGGGGTTGTGTGGGGATTCGGTAGTATATAGTCAAGGGTATTTTTTGTTGAAGGTCTTGACCTATAGGGATCTACTGAATGGATGGTGTAGGTTGTGCAATGAAACTTGATGTGAAATGGGTTTGGATATATGGGAGGGTTATAAGAATAGAGACCACTATATTTTGAATCATGAAATAGGGTGGTGGGTTACCTATTGGTGGTGATATAATGACATTTTGTATCATAATAATAGTGGTGGTTAGACTACTAGTCACCAAGGGTGATTTCATATTTAGCGGTTGGGTTTTACTAGTATTTGAACCCAATGGAGGTGGTGGATCAATAGATGAAGACACCATGGCTAAGGTATATAATTTAAGGTTTTATGGGGGTATGCCATATAAGGAATGAAATTTTAACCATGGGGGGAATGGGGATCTATATGGATCACATGGTGAGATAGTGACTTAAGGCAATTGGATTATTGTCTAATATGTTAGAAAAATCTAGATCACCCTAAGGGTAGAACTGAGGGATACCCTCTCCATAAGAATCAAGAGAGATAGGTTAACTCTATGATAGTGTGACTTTATTTGTTTGAGTGACTATTGTTGCATCAAAACCATGTAGTGCTATGGAAATAAAAACAAAGAATAAACACAATTTTTTTTGGATTGTCTCATTTTAGTGAAGGAAAACACACACTCTAATTGAGTGAACTTAACTTTTTAGTTTTTTTAAGAGATTAACTTTTAAAATGCGAAGGGGAGATAGGTTAATGAGGGTCCTAAAAAATGGAAATCTATGGTTGGTTTTAGGTTTGGTCTAAGTTAAGGAACCTAGATATACCTGAAGTTATAGTGAGCTATTGGTAACAACACATGACTTGGTATTTTGACCTACCCCCTTACTTCACGACCCTATAGTGATAAGGGTGTCAGGGACTCAGCCTATATACTACCAGCCAATTATTTATTCTCAACCAGAACATTGAGTCAACTTTCCCCTTGGTGATTAAATATAAGTGGGTCTACCTAGGTGGGAGTTGTTTTGATTGTAATTTTTTATGATTGTGGTTTAGTTTATGTGTGAATAATGTGTGACTAAATGATAAATTAATCTGCTTTTTAAACTAGATTTGTTCTAAACTAGGCAAACAAAATTATAATTTCTCTTTAATAGAAAGGAAAGTAATTAAGTATTTTGCCTTTTTTATTTATTTTATGTTTTTATTTTTAATGATTTATAATGAAAAATAAATTTCACTAAATGAAATAAACATACAAGATAAAAATAAATAAAAATAAGAATTGTGAGATCTTTTAATGGTCCCACTGGGCATGTCAGAAAGTTTAAGGTATTTTTGTTCTTTTATATTAAAAGTAAACTACTCAAAAACTAATGAGATATATTTTTTTGTTAGATTACCTATGATGGAAATATATTATGCACCGTATATGGAGATGTAGGAAATCATTTTTGTTTTCGAAGGATTACTTATACAAGATAGATAACTCAAACAAAAGATGAATTAAAAGGATAAATAAATGGGCTTCCTAGTATGAGACCAATCACAATAAGTGGTACACTTCTTTACAAGGAGGTCAACCCACTATCTATCAATTAAGTGGATAAATACAACTTAAATTACAATAATGCATTCAATAAGATAGATGAGATGATAAAACAATTTAAAATATAATATATGTTCATTACATAGAGATTGGTAAATTGGGCATTCCAATATTCTTTGACAACATCTTCTTCAGCTTGGATCACTTATAATTGGTCTGTAATTGATTCTATGGTAGGGGAAAACATGATAGCACAAAGGCCTAGTTTAATGAGATGTCTCTTTGATCAACAAAAAGGGGATGAAAAACTATGGGTATATCATGGATAGTGACCACTTTGTGTATGGTCTAAGAATAGTTATCTATAAAAAATCCATAACTTTTAAGAAACAAGGATTTAAGATATGAATTAGATTATAAATTTAAAGGTACTCAATTGCAAATATAATAGATTTTTGATAGAGATCGATGTCAATCTATAGGATCAATGTTGATTCAGGGAATCAACATTGATTCTATAGATCTAGACAAAGGTCTCGAGACAAGGTTTTAAAAGGAAAATTTAAGGGGATTTAGGATGTTTTCTAAGATATATAAGGCTAACTAAAATACTCTAGAAAATATTATAGGGATAACTTACATATAAAATTGAATGTGAAGAAATACACAAAGGAAAGGAATTACAAAAATAATTGATACATTAATGATAAAACTAACCTTTAAAAATCCTCTAACCTGTTATAGTCAACAAGCTTGAGAAGATTATTGTAGCTCTTCTGATGGGTTGAATAAGTTGATGCTAGTATCACAAGCTTCATGGATAAAAAAAATTCTTTAACTGGTGCTCAAAACAAATTTTATTAGCCTTTTGGTGCAATCACAAATTCAAGAAGTTAGTCCTTTGGCCTAGGGAAGGAAGTGCTTAAATCAACTTTGATTCAATAGAATTGATGTCAATTATAGTGATCACTAATTATTCTTAGCCAAACCTTTCCAAGTCATTGGAGAGGTACCAACCGAGGAGTTAATTTGAGCTTTAAGTTGTTTTAGTGATTTCATGATTCTGTTGAGGTTAAAGGTGGTTGAAAAAACCTACATTCCATTATATTGGGTGATTTATTTAGATTTTACCTAGGCAACTAATTGAATTACTTTAATTATGTCAAAATTATTAATAAAAGGTAATTACACAAGGTAAATAGTAAAAGGGTAATTAAATACTTACATGGGGTAAAATAGGTATAATTAATAAGGGGACCTAAGACCTAAGGTAGCACAATTATTATCATGTGATCTCTTAGTTCCTAAAGAATAATGACCCATATCTTTCATGATCTCATTCATAATAAACTTGAATATTGTGATGATGAATTTCTTTCAAAATAAAAAAAGAAATAACACCATGTAATAGAAATGTGGCAAATTTCCAAAAGATTGAGAAAATACAATGTATGATTAAATCCCAAGATGTACATCTTTAGGGTTTCATCCTATAAAATCTTGGGATTCATAATATCCCAATGTGATATCGAAGCTGACCCAAATAAATTCAAAGATATAATGGATATGCCTCCTCTTACTAACTTAAAGTAACTTCATTCCCTACAGGGCAAGATTTAGGTAATATGTCACTCTGTGGGATAAGCAGGAGATAAGACTCAATCATTCACTAGATTACTTAATAAGGATATAAAATTATAATGAGATATCAAATTTCAATAATTATTTGACAAACTCAAATATTACTTGTTAAACCCACCCATATTGGTATCACTAACACCTAGCAAGCCACTTCTCCTTTACCTCTCAACTACAGATCATACAGTCAATACACTCTTGACACAGCACAATGATCAACATAAAGAGTGAGCTATCTAATATATCAGTCACACACTGTTGACTATGAATTAAATTATCCAATAATATAAAAACTTTGTTGAGAACTTGTATTCTCTAATCAAAATATCCAATACTATATGATTAACAATGAGACACAAGTTATTTAAAAAATTGATCCTTCAAAGTTTCTTATATCAAAACTACATCTCTCAAGTTGTATTTAAAAATGGGTCATGTTACTCAAAATTTGAATTCAATATTATGTTATATAAATCAATAAAGTGATAGATAATTTTATATTAATTGGTAGTATCCCCATTATTAGACATAAATCTTATCAACAATGATTTTTATGATGACTTCACACTGTATAATACCACTTCCAACACATGGACAATGTTATTTGATGGTTCTATATAAGCATCTGGTGTTGGGTCAAGAATTGTTTTCATCAGCCCACTTGGGCACATAATACCCCTTCCTTACCAAATCATTTTTCATGTACAAACAGTATCACAAAATACAAGGCCCTTATCCTAGGGCTTTAAGTAGCTTAGGCTCTCCAAATTAAAGCAATTAAAGTTTATGGGGATTCATAATTAATTATCAATAAATTTATGGATGTATACCAAACAAAATAATAATTCCTTATTCCCTATAATAATATGGTTCAATTTCTACAAGATTAATTTGAAAAATTCTTTATTTGAAACATTCCACATAAAGACAATTGTCATGTTGATGCAATGGCCAGTGTGACATCATTGATCCCCATTGACACAGATGAAGACTAAGCTATCTTCACTATCAAATAATTACAATATCCATCAGTTTCCCATACTGACTTCATAGCTCTAATTATTTTAGTTACCATGTGCATTAAAATAATGTCCAAATGGCTTTTAGATATATACAATTTTCTACACAAATTTATTACACCAGTCACTTTCATAAGGAATGATAAACACAAACTATAATGAAATTCCATATGATATGTCATTATTGATGAGAACTTATTCAAATAATCTTTTGAGGAACACTTACTCTAATTTTTAATATTTGAGGAGGTTAAGTTGGCCATTAGATAGGTGCATGATAGTGAATGCAGTGGCCATTTAAATGGTAAAGCAATATCACACAAATTACTTAGACAAGGTTATTATTAGCCAACCATAGAACAAGAATGTCAATAATATGCCAAGTTATGTGACAAATTTCAATACCATGGAAACATACACCATGTCCCTTTTCAAAAAATATAACCCATAGTACCCCCATGATCGTTCATGTTATGGGGCTTTGATCTAATTGGTAAGATAAATCTAGAATTCGTAAGAAGTCATAAATTCATTATCACAACTACATAATAATTTACAAAATGGGTAGAGGTCATTCCATTACAATACATAAAGGGAAAAGATATATGCCATTTTATCATGACCAATATTATCTCCCATTTTGATCTCCTAATGGACATTATTACAAACAATGGAACTTATTTTAAAAACAAAACAATGAAGAAATTTTGTGCTAAATATAAGATCCAACACACATTCTCTACCCCATATTACCCATAGGGTAATGATTAAGAAAAAGATACAAATAAGATAATTACCAATATCCTTATCAAAAAGGTTACCAAATTTGGTGATGATTGGCACAATCATCTCATACATGCACTATGAGCCTATCATACTAGCATTCACATACCAAAAAGAGTTACTCTTTAGTCACTAGTATATGACACAAAAACGTTATCCCATTGGAATTATAAATCCCATCTTTATGGGTATCCTTAAAATGGATGATTAAATATTATCAATAAATATAAAGACATATCCATGAATTAGAATAGTTGGATCACACACACATTCAAGCCACAGAACATCTTAGAACATATCAAAAATGAATCCAGCCGGCCTATAGTAGATAATTCAAAGTAAATGATTTGGTTTTAAAATTAAATCTTAGAGACATCAATGCCAAAGAAGATATAAAATGAAATTCAAACCAAATTGGTTTATCCCATACTTAGTCATAGAAAAGCTTAGCCCCAAAATATACCATCTAGCTTCACTTTATGGAAAGGTAATCAAAAACCCATTGAACATTGTGCATCTAAGGAGATTTTATATATATAATTTTTTCTTGTTTCTTGTACATAGCTTATATTTGAAAAGTACAAAAATAATATAATATGCCAAAATATAAAAACATGCAATATTCACTTAGAAAATAAAAATTATAGATTGTATGCATTGCCATATTTACACTTTTGATATTTGTCAGATACTACATATGCTAGTTATCTTCATATAGTTAGTTTTTATCATACATGCATGCTTCACTTATTCTTGTCTAGTGTTCGCATATACATAAAGGACCTAGGTCCACTACATAAATCTAAATTTATTACTATCTACCCAGTGTGGGCATACACATAGATACATCAGTTTCTCATTTGATACATTCACCCATTTGGGGGTACCCTGTACATAGTTTCAATTTTTAGGATACATATTTCTAAACTCTACATCACATATTTAACATTGTTATATCTTGATATTGATCATCCTACACCTACTCCAATTTTTTGTTGACTACTACTTTAGACTCAACTTATGTACATATTTTCTGTTATACATATTTGTACCACATGTTCTTATATACTTTCATTTATAGCTTTCCTAGTTTAGACTTGATTGTGTATTTATTCTTCTTTTATTCGAGGGCATTTGAATATGTCATTGCTCTATGGCTCTATGCCAACTTATTCTCATTATATGTAAGCTTTGGACATATTCTCATGTCCTTGTGTGTGACTTCTTGATTATGTATGCAGATATTTGAACATGTCCTTCCATGTGCCTTTATGCCAACCTACCTACTATTTATATATGTGCACATTTGAGCATGTCCTTGCATGTCTTAATTTCTCTAATTTAGTGATATGTGTTAATGTTACTTGTATTTTAGCCCATTGGCCTACTTTACATGCCTCATGTGTGTTGTTTTTATGATTTCCTGTATGCATCATGTCTATGACACTTATTTATTGCTTTTTACACATTCTAATTTTTTATGCCCTGAGGGACCTCATACATCTCCCCTTCCTCTTTGGGTGTCATGATGGACATTATGTCCCATCCCCTTAGGTAGTTATTCAGTTATTACTTAAATTTGTTATTCATATACATTGTTATATCTATTTTGATAGCCTTTTGAATGCTATATATAACATACATTGTACATTATAAACTTATGCTTAGATTATCTTACATTCTAATGTTATATATGCACATTATATTAGTTTATTACATAGATATCATATATTCTCTAGCTAACACACATTTTACAGAGATTTTTATTTTAAGTATAGTTCTTACAGAGGCTTAATCACTCCCCTCAAAGATGCAACATTGACAGAGGTTTGTCATAAATATCAAGCTATCTAAATGCACTCAAAGTATAGTTTTTAGTACACAAGCACATAATATAGAAATTAGTTTTAGGAAAATATAGTGGGAAACAATGACACTGAGACTAGTTTTAGCTGCATAGAAATTAGAAAAGTTGGAGATTATCACCTAAATTAGGACACTACCACCACTAGTGCTACTTTCTAAGATATGTTCTACATTCTAGTAGCCTTAATTTTAGTAAATTATAGATTGGCTATAAAAGTACAACAAGTACAATCTAGGTTTGCACAAGTTTAGTTATAGATTACCAATTTTGGCTCAATTTAACATAGATTCATACTAGATTACTCAAATTGGTGGCATCATGCATGGCATGATCATTCCCATTTTGGTTTAAAATACTCAAATATAGATTATTACAACTTAATCTAGAATCTATATGCTTAGATATCATATTTTGGGATATGTACATGACACATTATTTTTAGATGCTCACTTATGCACCAGTTGATTAGATGGAATGACAAACTCTATGTAATTATCTATGTTATACACACTAGACACCATGATCCAATTTAAATAATAGATTGATGCCTTACTCCATCTACAGTGGTTGGCATTCTTAAGTGGCCATAGATTTGACATATAGAATTCTAATTATAGTTACACATATTTAGTTACATTGTTCAATCTAGTTACAGATGCATCTACTACACATGGGTAGGCAATTATGGAGTCATAGTCTACTTGAGTTCTTGAGCCACCTACATGAGAGGGTTATACAGACCATCAATATAATTCAAGCTATTCATAGGTCATGATTCACCAAGAAAGGGTGCGTAATGATGGAATAAAAAATGGATTGAGTTCTTAAACCACCCATAGATGGGGATTGATCAAGCCATCATCTTAGTCCAATTTTTTCAATGGTTGATTACTATCAACATGCACACATGTAGGTTATCACCATCTGTATGTATTGATTCGCATACCTATTGAAGTGAATTCATTCCTTTCCTCTCTCTTATCTATTTACTTAGTTTTATATTTTGATTTTGATATCTCTTAAGGATTTATCTATGCATGTTTAATTTACGAGAAATGTAATGGATCACTCTTCACACACTCATATCTAGATTCACAAACTTCACCTCGTAGGTAAGTCCAGGTACACTAATTTTTCATTTATTTTAGTCATTTATCTTTGACACATATATAAAATAAAGAGGGGGGGTAAATGTGATCATCTAAAAATTAAATTTAATTGTTAAGAGTGTTACTTGAGACCACCCATCCCTAGCTTATCCCTAGACCTATCTTAGGGCCTATTTAGACACTCATCCAGACTTCATGTAGGCTATACAAATCCTTAAACATCCTTAAAGTAGTCCCAGACCCTCACTTTAGCATCCTAACCTCTAGTGCCTTGTATTCTACCACTTAGACACTAACACCATAATTTGGACAGTAACACCAATGGTGCTAGTGTTCTATTTTAGGTGTTATTGTCCTTTTCCCACCTTTGGTTACCAATAGATATCTTTTCAAATAAAAAATTATCTAAGGTCATCCTAGACCTATTTTAAGATCTACACAAGCACTAGAATAATATATATGAATGACTTTTAGCCCTTTATTCACTAGATGGAAATCATATTCAAATAACATAAATAAACTCAGAACATGTTGTGCATAATCAAGGTTATTAATCTCTATTCTATCCTACTTCAACATACAACCATCCACAACATTTCTAATCTTAGATTACTCAAATTTATAGTCTTAATCACACTCAAACTGATATTCATACTATTTTAACTTGTACTTGTACCACCACTTAGGTGGTAAGGACTGCATCATGATTGATCTCTCCTTAGAGTATTGGTATGTAGATAACTCAGATTATAATGGAGTGTTGAGGATGTCTAGCCTACCCTACTAACATCAAATTTTACTACTTGTGCCAATTGAATACCCTATAAAGATGGAGGTTTAGGGTTTATATACAAAACCAACCAAAATAGGTCACCTAGAGGGAATTAAAACTCATGTGCATAGGAAAAAGATTGGCAGACTCAAACATAGGTGCACCCAAAAGCCTAAAATAGTCTTGTATAGAGGAAATTAGCACCAAAATAAGGACACTAGAGCCATTGGTTCTACTATCTAATTAGGGTGTTACTATCTAGGAAGGGTTTTTACATCTAGATCCTATCTAAGACATTAAGATCAGCCCTTATCCTGGTTTACAACCTCTAGATATTATATCTCTATCAATTTCTAGCTAAGTAATTGTTTACATCATTTATTGCTATTTTTAGAAATGTCAAACTAGGTCAATTATGTTACAAATTAGTGGTTATATTTATTGAATATTTTTACCCTAATTTACTATATTTAGATCATTTAACAACCTAGAGATTAAAATCCATAAACCCTAAAAAATTTAATCATATATATATATATATATATATATATATATATATATATATATATATATATATATATCATGTGATTGCTTTGTTCAATGCATCTTGAGTTGCTTAAAATAAATCTACTCTTAGATGACATAAATAAAAAGGACTTATCAGTATATAAAATCAAGTGAATTATATCATCTATGTCATTAATAATAGTAATAACATTGTCTTCTGCTATATGAATCATGTTATGGTTGATCATATTATGATTTGTCATAATATACATGAGATAGGATCTTAAATACTTATTGAGATAATAATATTGAAATCAATAATAGGTTTGACTATAGATCTTCTTGGAGGGAATATAACATTTGAGGAGCAACTCTTAGGCTTGCATGGCTCTTTTAATAGAGTGTTAGTATGTTTACTTAGATTAATCCTCGTAATGATCAACATATTGATTACACTTTGGGTATCATTATTTATTTTGTTTTGATTAATCTTGATAGACTAAGCTTATCCATATATGAGTGGAACTAAAATAAATGGTTGATTGATTGTTATTGAGAATAAAAATATAGCTTGACTTTATAATCTAACTATTGATGTCTTCTATAAAACATACATCTTATAGAAGAGTCCTAGATCGAAGCATTGAGTCCATTATATGATGAATACCTTCTATTTAAACAATACCATTTTATAATAAAATAAGTATGTTTATATAGCTTGGCTCTACTAATTTAATGTAACTAGGAATGTAACCTTTAGGATTAACTGAAGTCACCCTTGCAGAGTAATGAAATGATAAGGCTATGAGGATCAACCCTTGAAGCGGTGTTGTTTCACTTTAAGAAATAATTTTTTTAGCCTCTTATCTTTAATAAAATTAAATTTTATATGTGATAATTCTAAAATTTTAATCTTCTAAGGAATATACTAGTCAATTCATTCGATTGAGCATTTCCTTAAATAACATTCGACTATGTTGAGCTTGCTTTATAACTTCTGCGAGTTGACTAAACCAACGAAAATATTGATTTAGTGTCATTTTTTATTTAATTATGAAGATTAAAGATCTTTTATCATAAAAAAGACCTTTTGAGGAAGGTAGGATTAGATTTGGTTTCATAAATGGTAGCATTCTATCAATCAATGTGTTTTTCCTTTCTCTAACCTATTCACCATCATCTAAGATGTTTCCTATTTTTACTTCAGCCCATGCCTTAGCTAATTTGCTTAATTGATTATTTATATATTTATCATTATTCCTTAATCATTTATCTATTTTGGATATATAATCAGATTGTGTCTTTCCAATTATTGAGTTTCTTGATGACTATTTGCCTTAGTCAAATTCCATGTTGATCAATTCATGTGTTTTGCCCTAGCCATTTCTTACCTTGGCATTCTATTATATTTTGCTCTAGATAAATTTCCACATGGAGCCTAACTAAATTAGTAGTGGCTAAAGTTTATTTTGATGGTTATATCAATGCCATAATGTTGTAAATGTGGGTGTGAGCTAGTGAATGAATCCTTTAGCACTTAGCCAAATTTATTAAGTTTTTAACTACTCAATCAGTGACTTACACCTATTATTTTAAAAATGATAATGGATAGGGATTTCATATATGTGTATATATGTTGATGCAAATTCATATATCTATTCATGTTGTATGGTTGGATTTATGCGAGATGGTTGTGTCATGTCTGTTTATGAAGGAAAAAACGGGCATGACATTTATAGGTTGTGAAACATGTCATTTATTACCAGTGATCATTCGATTATTATCCCTCCTAGGGGTTGTGAATCTTTCCACATCATTTAAAATGATTGTGACTACATGGCTTGGCAGTTCCTCCAACTTTTACCATTGGGTAAAAGAGGGTCTGAGAACATTAATATTGGCTATGTTATCCACCCTTTTATTTCAATCTCTATAAATATGTGATATTTAGACTTCTTTGAATTGTTATAGGATCTTTTTGTCATCCTCAATTTATCTTTGGATAGAATAAGAGGGTTTGGTTTTTCCCAATAAGCAATTGAGTATGTTTAAAGAGTCCCCTTTGATATCAAGATATTCAATTTATATCCCAACTACTAGTTAGATTCCCCAAAGAGTTTTTTGGCTTTGATAGCATGATTTTTTTTCACTCCCAATGGACCAACATAGTTCACCATCACTATACCTTCAAAGTCCTTGATGATCCCTCCACTAGTTGAACTTGGGTTTACTTTGGCTACCCCATCAAAGTTTAGTTTTATCCAATGTCCAATTAGTTAGTCCACTTAACTAGTGATTTATCCACCTTCAAGGGTTGGTTACTCACTGAAGGATAAATATTCCAATTTTTGAATATGGGGGTGACTGAAGTGGGAGGGGGAAGTTTTATTTTGGGTGTGAACATCTCCCAATTTTTTTTAATGGCTTCAAAAATCCTCTGAGTAGTGGCTATCTGACTAACAATTGTATTTTCAAATATGAATTTCTTCCTATACTTCCATATGCCCATGAATAATGTGAATAAATTCACCAAGATGATTATAAAAGTTTTGGGAACCTTTTAATATTTTTAAAACCACTATAGATAGTTTGGAAATGCAATTTGGGTCTATACAATAAATTCATTATAGTGTTAATTGACAACTCTTATGAGAAAAATATTCATAATGATAATGGTAATTCTATCATTTCAAAGGCATATAATAATTATGTATGTGAATACAATTGTTTGTTTCATGAATTATGGTCAATGTTGATACATGTATAATATATCACAGATGTAAGGAAACTAGTAAATAGATTACATTGAGTGTTCAATAAACAGATTATTTTTATGGAAAAAATTAATATTTACATTATTACATGTAAACTATTTTAAATTAATTATATATTTCATTGATTATATGTATGATAATTTTGATGTTTAAACTATTACATGGATTTATTTGTCATGAAATCTATGTGTTAAATGTTACAAAGATACATTTGTGATAAGTTCACCACACTTTATTTAATGGATGTTTATGATGTTTTTCTTGCACTTATATTTGTATTACTTTCTTTACAATAAATGTTACATGGATATTTGTGTTATTTTGTTTGCACTTATAGGTAAGGGTAAAAAAACTCATAAAATATGTTGCATGGATGTTTGTTTTATACATAAGTAAATAAGAAAAAAAATGTGATAAATGTCCTGAAATTTATCATGGCTAATTTTGAATTGATTACATTAAAATTTTGTATGAAATTATGCAATGCTTCACAAAAAACCATTTAATTAATTTAACAAATTAAAATTCAAGAATTAAATCAAAATAAATTATTAATTACTACCATGACTTACAACATAAACATTTAATTGATTAAAAAATTAAATTTAATGTTATAGTTGTTTGCCATTGAAATTTAATAATATTCAAATTAGAATCCAAAAAATATGATATCTGATACTGAAAAACACTATATTGAAATCCTAAAAATATGATATATAATACCAGAAAATACTAAATTGGAATATGATAATAACACTACAGAATTCCAATATTTGATATTATGAAAGCTGGAAAAAATAGTTTTGGATTTTAATATAGACTGGAATACATCTAAATTTAATGTAATGATAGTTGAATTATTTCATGGTGTAATTCTTAATTATTGTATATACAATAAATAAATGTATGATCTTTTTTAATTCATCAATAAACAGAATAACTATCTTATGGGTATGAAAACTGTTATCCACATGGATTACCAATCTCTCTAATATTTTCAAGCTCAAAAAAAACTTCAGAAAGATAGATATTATCAGTGGATGGATATTTTTCAAAAAAACATTTGATTATCAAATATAACAAAATTATGACTAAAATCCTAGATAATATGTTATCCATGCCTCCTTTTATTTTAGCCATGGGAACCATAACTTTTCTTAAGCCTCTTATGTGTGAGTCTTATGTAGAGAGATATGAGCATGGGGCATATTTTGTGGAGCCTTTTCTCAAAAAAAAAGAGCTCTTAAGGTGCATGATTTGAGCCCAAGGAGGATTATTACTTTTAATATGAATTTTTATATTATTTGGGTAAGCTTTATGTGCCTAAATAGGAAATATTTAAGCTAATTATGGAATCACATACATCAAATATTTTTAGATATTTTGGTGTTACAAATATTACTACACATTTGGATATGTATGTTTATTGGCCCAATATGAAATTTGATGTTGCTAAGTTAATAAGAAGATATGTGTTATGTAGTAAAAAAATTCCTAATAACAAAAAAATGGGTTTATATATGTCATTAATTCCTTATAGGCCATGGGAAAATATTTCCATGGATTTTTAGGCATGTTTCCTATGTCAAGGAAGGGTCATGACTATATATTTATGGTTGTGGACCAGTTAAGTAAGATGTGAATTATTATTCCTTATAAGAAGACCCTCAAATGTAGTGATGTAGCTAAGTTGTTCTTTTCTAATATGTGGGTTCATTTTGGTTTTCCTATTTCTATTATTTCATATTGGGACTCAAAATTTATTGGTAAGTTTTAAGTCACATTATGGGAGAATATGGACACTATAAACACACAAATTTGTTAGAGAAATTAATGTCTAAGTGGTTATTATTAACCCTTATCTTACATTGGTAAGTAATTAAATAAATAATAATATATTATTAATTTACTTGATGTGTAAACGTTGAGAAAATAAATAATCTTATTATAGTTATTTAATATTTACTAAATATTTATTAATTAGATTTATCAGGGTAGATGAACCTGTTGTTTTCATAATGGTCACATCCTCTCAGTAATCATTATAAATAAGATTTTACCCCTAGTATAATTACATCAAACACAAAGATATTCAAGTATTCTTACATGTGGAAAATAATTGTCTGAGAAAAATTTGTGAAAAATTTATGTGAGAAGTGAGATGAATAAGATTTGATGTATTGGGGTTATGATTGTTTCTCAATATTAAATATCATTTTGTTGATTTTTTTTTTACCTCTTTGAGGTTTTTCTAGGATAAATATGTGTGTTATATTTAATTGATCTGGGCTCATTATGTTATGCTTTGCTTATTAACTCTCTTCTAGATCTGTGCTTATTACATTCTATGTATTTTAATAAAATTTAGTCACATGTGCTTAACAAAGATAATTATTGAGACCCTCAACCATATGACTTGTGTTTAAATACATAAATCTTATTCACCATTCCTCTAATTATTCTATTTGTATGGGATTGAACTTTTTTTTCTATCACTACTACATAAAAATTACAAATTTAAACAGTCAAATTGATGAAAATCACCCTCAGATTGCCTCCATCTCAATACAATTATCCTTAATCTTTTAGGATAGGTCTGTGATAGGTGGACTAGAGTGATATTACATTCCTATCCACCTAGAGAAGCCACATCTCACACCAGATAATGGTTAATTTTCAACTTTCAAATTATTCTTTTATGTCTTTTCATATTTTTCATAAGTTTAGTTAAAAGAAATTATCAAAATATTCACCTATAAATACAAATAAAAAATCATTCATTATTCTTAGCTTGTAACTATCTATTGAGGACTTTCACACTATTTTACATTGATAAAATCAACTCAATTCCTTCCAAATTCAAGATCATTCACAATGAGTATCCATAAGCCACTTCTAAAGCATATCAAAGTAATTTAAGAGCTATCATTTTCAAGTATCAAAGCCATATTTTAGTTATATACACATAGCCAAGGAAAAAAATGTATAATCACTCTAGTTGGGAGAACTATATGAGATTAATTTTTCACCTTGGAGTATTTGATATGCAAGATATGATCATTCATTATGGTGGTGATTGAGGTTAGCTCAACCTATTACCCTCCCATCTATTTTTAGGTTTTCAAGCTTCCAAAGTGACCTTAGAGTTTCAAAGACAAGATAATAAAAATAATGAATTCTACATTAAAAAACATGGATCACAATATCTAAACCCACTTAGGAGACACAGGTTTAGAAGGAACAAAAATCATATTTTTGTCATAGTTATCCAAGATAAATCCACAAACAATGGACTCTAATAGCTTGTACTAATATTTTATTACAATAAAACTATCCATAAATATCCTCTAATCATGATTTTGATCTGACATCATCAAGGTCCATTGTCTTTCTTACTTAATCATAGTCAATTGGGATAAGTCCATAGTCAACAGATGTGAGATACCTACACTCTCGTCTACCTACATTGGCTCTGTCTAGAAGCAATGTCATATTATTTTCCTAATATAAAGTAAGAACATCCACATATTTTACATATTTTCACTATTAAATATCTTAAACATTTTATAAAAGTCTATGTTGGATCTAAGTATACTTATTCTTAGTTTTTTCTAAAAATAGCAGTTTACCATATTTATCTATTTATAAAATCAAAAAATTCAATTATTATAAATCTTTAAAATTATGATATCTATCTATTTTTACACCCATTAGCATCATAATATTTGTTTTTTTAATTAAAAATAGGGTAAACAAAATTGTGAACCAATACATTTTAGAGCATTACTTTTTTGAGTTTTGTCCTAGGGTTTTAAATTTATTTTTTATTTTTATACACAAAAATCTTGCTTTCTAATTTGGTTTTCAAATTTCAATTTCAATTTTCATTTTTTTTATTTGTCTCTTTTTTATCTAGAAAGTATGTTTTGGTAGTTTTAAGACTCATAAAATGTTTTGTTCTAGGAAAAGTAGTATTTAGTTTTACTTGAAACATGGTGTAAGGGGTATTGTATGCACCCAAATTTTGTAAGATGTATTTTTTTTTTTAATTAAATGATGATGTAATGATATTTTTTAAAACATGCTTAGGCCTGGTCCTTTACCTTTTTCTATTATTTTGTCAACTTTCTAACCCTTTTCATCCTCAAAGTTCTCGTGTTTGAGTATTTTTTATCTAGTTATATAAGCTTTAAAACTATTTATAAACAATTATGATGGTTTTTCAAACCACCCCAACATTTCATAGAGATATCATGGTGGTTTTGAAACTGATGCCTACATAGAGCAACAATTTCATCACCGTTATGATGTTTTTAAATTTGATTCCCAAAACTTAAGTTTTCACAAGTTTTTCATATTTTTGTGAGTTTTCTTTATTTATTACCTAGTGTAGATTTAGTCCTGATTATTTAAATCCTCACCACCTCCAAGTTAACTCAACTAAGATCCTAGTAAGGCTTCCATTAACTCCAAGTCATACTTTCTTATTCATATTTACAAATATTTCAATTTATTAGAATTTTTTATCCAAAAATTGCATTAGATATTGAAGCTTAAAATTTTCCATAGATCCATAGCCAAACTTATTTTGTTTTGAATTACTTAGTGTGTTTTTTTAATTGTCTTCTAGTCATTTACATAAATTGGAGAAGGGAGGTCATGATTTTACAACCAATACTTTATTTTTCATGATTAATTATCTAGTTCACCTAATTTTATTCTTGTATATTTTGTTTTTGATTTCATCCTCTTTTTTATAGAGTTCCAATGTCACCATTGAGAAATGCATCAAGTAGTTAACTACCCGAGGACTCAACATTTTCATTGACTATTTCTCCTTCACTTGATTTCATCTTCAGTTAGATTGGTGGATTTTTTAATTTTTTATTTAATTCATTATATTATATTTTATTATTTCTTAAAATATTTTTTCATTTAAAATTATAATTTAAATAAATCCAAAAAATAAAATAAAATAATATTTTCTCTCTCCTCTTACATTGGAAAAGTAGTTTCATTATTTTAGTTTTATTCAAATATCACAAATATAAAAATACACTATATTCCTCAATAGATATAGGATATATAGGTAAATTTTAACACTATATAAATCCTACAAAAATCACTTTATTTTTATGGTTCATATTACACATTCTTGCACACAAATAAACATCAACAAACTTGCCTACATAAAAGCTAGGAAACCAAAAAAAAGTTTTGTTTAAAAATTAGTTTACTTATTTGTATAGAAAATAAATTTATTTAAATTATAAATAATCATGGTAAAATTTAATTAATATAACCACATGTCACTTTAATTTCGTAAAAAACATTCAAAAACTCTAAAAATTTAAATACTAGCTTGCACACATATAATAAATATTGAAAACTTAGATGTTGCATATGTTTGCATAAAATCTGAATTTTAAATTTGGTTTTACATTTATAAGTTATATAATTAAATTTCAATTATATATTAATTTCATATAAAATTAAAATCAAAAATCAAAAGCATTCATTTTGGTGCGTATAGGTGAAATTATGCATTCATAAAAGAAAAAGAAAAGTAAAGAATCAATAGTTGTTATCTTAATTTTCATTTTGAACTTGCATTGCATTCTTAAAATATCTAGAAAAGAACCAAAAATAAATAAATAATTTACTTTCTTTATTTTCAAGCATTTTTATTTTAGAAACATAGTTTTTTTCAATTTTAAAAAGCCTTGCCAAAAACACAAAAATAAAATAAAACCAACCTTTTTAAAATGATCACAGGTATAGCCCTTACTTCCATATTTTTAAAAACACAAGTAAAATTTTTTAAAAATAATAAAAATTAGATATACGCTTCAAAATTCATAAAAACATTGTTTCACTCCTTTATTACCCTCCTAGAGTGAGCTCATCTTCATAGAGTAGGCATGTTTCCTTGAGTACTAGCTAGTAACTATAAGAAGGTATTGATTTAAAACTTAGAATTAAATATTTCCATTTGACACCCCTCCCAAACCTCATAATTAGCCAACTCAATTCTATTTATGAGCATGCTCACCCAATAGAATCTAAAATAGTGAGAACCTTTCACATCCTAGCACACCAAGTAAACAATCTTTATATTTGAGCTTTCCCCTTTCCTTTATTTATCCTTAGGACTAGCTTTGGATAAACACTAAATTTTGATTATATATCACCTCAATAATATATACTTGAAAATTAATTTTCATAGTTTTACCCTTTAGTTCTAATACCTTCCTGATCCTGAGAGGCTCACATTTGCTATTTCTTTTGCCTATTGCTTATATCTTATGTTAGGGTGTTGAGCTAAAAGCTTCACGAAGGAGCATTCATTATCAGGTTCGGGTCTACACAGACACCGGCATCGGTCAGGAGTGACCGACATCGATCACAGGCAGTTGCAGAGACGCCGACGTCGGCAGAGGGTCGGCTGACGGCGGTCACAGACAAGCAGCAGGAATCGACGTCGGTTACCTGCGTGTCCAGAGAGCTATTTTCATGGACAGAAGCGAGTGTTTGCATGATAAGTTTGAGTTGTAGTCTCAAGCTTGGGTCTCTATTATTGGCAATACTATTTTTAGAGCCCTTGTTCAAGTGGCTTAACTGCTTGTTGGATGTACACGCTCAAGTCTCCTAATTCTATATGTAGAATTAGATCTTCCTAGCTTATTGTAGTTTTGATGTAGATTATTGTAGTTGGGTGAATTATTGTAATTCATTGTGTGTGAAGAATAGTATAGAATTGAATCAATCCAGGCTTGTTGGAGTTGATTATTCTTGAGAGAGAGAGCTCTTGAGGAATAGAGATCTATACATCTAGGAGAGGTGTGGAAGAAAGAAGCTTTCTTCAATTGTATTCCTTTTGTAAAGAGTTTGTTAATACAAATTTTCAGGGTGTTTTCTTGTATATCTTGTTCTTGTTATTATCATTCTAATTACTTGTCAATCTAGTTTAATTCCGCTTTTATTGCTGTCACAATTGTAATCTATTGTTGGATTGATCCCCCAACAAGTGTTATCAGAGCCTTGGTTACAGGTTCAGAGCTTGATAATTGGTATCAAAGTTCAGGTTCACTAACAGGTGGTTCAGATCTGTGTAGTGTGTATTGATTACAGGTTCTCACAAGAGTTTTTGCAGGGATTTCTGTTTGAGTGGGAGAAGCAATGGCAGATGAAAGTAAATTGAGAATGGAAAAGTTTAATGGCAAAAATTACCAACATTGGAGAATGCAGATAGAGGACTATCTGTATCAAAAAGATCTCTACTTACCGTTAGGAGGTGTTGCAAAGAAGCCCAAAGACATGGAGGATGAAGAATGGAAATTTCTTGACAGAAAGGCTCTAGGGTCTATAAGACTAAGTCTACCATCCACTGTGATATCTAATTTATCACACGTAAAGTCTACGGTAGAGTTGATGACTACGTTAGCAAATTTGTATGAAAAACCCTCAGCTTCCAATAAGGTATATCTTATGAAGCAGTTATTTAATTTGCATATGAATGAAGGTGGATCTGTTTCTACTCATCTGAATGATTTCAATGGAATTGTGAATCAGTTAAGTTCAGTGAATATAGTGTTTGATGATGAAATAAAAGCTCTTTTGATATTATGTTCTTTGCCTGAAAGCTGGCATGGCTTAGTAATGGCAGTAAGTAATACTGCATCTGCATCAAATATTTTGAAAGTAGAGGATGTTGTTAGTGTTATCTTGAATGAGGAAATACGCAGAAAAAGCACAGAAGAGGCATCTGGGAAAGCTTTAAGTTTTGAGAGCAGGGGAAGGCAGAAAGAGAAGAGCAAGAAAGGCAGATCAAGATCTAAGTCAAAGGGGAAAGGCAGATCTAAATCCAGGAATGGCAGGAAGCCACAATGCTGGAATTGTGGAAAGATGGGGCACATAAGCAGAGATTGTTGGTCAAAACCCAAGGAGGACAACTAGCACCAAGGAAAGGAAGAAGCCAAGATTGCAGGTATTGCACAAGATGCTTTAATTTTCTCTCTGCATAATAATGTAGAATCTTGGGTATTAGATTCTGGTGCATCTTTTCATGCTACTTCTAATAGGGAATATTTCAGTGACTATATCCATGGAGATTTTGGAATAGTGTATCTAGGGGATGATGAGCCCTGTAAAATAATTGGCAAAGGTAAAGTGTAGCTGAAGATGCAGAATAGCAACACATGGGTGTTGAGAGATGTGATGCATGTTCTTAGCTTGAAGAGAAATTTGATTTCTGTAGGAAAGTTAGGAGATGAGGGTTGTACAGTAACTCTCACAGCAGAATCTTGGAAGGTGACCAAGGGTGCACTTGTTATGGCCAGAGGTAAGAGAGAAGGTACTCTCTATTTGTGTAATTGTGTTACTAACAAATCTCCTTCTGTATTATCTACTTCAGATGTGGATGCTAAATTATGGCACTCAAGGCTTGGCCACATGAGTGAGAAGGGGATGTCAATTCTTAAGTCCAAAGATATGCTTTCAGATTTAAAAGGCATAGATCTAGAGTTTTGTGAGCACTGTGTATTTGGAAAATAGAAAAGGGTTAGTTTTCTCAAAATTGGGTCTACTAAGAAGAGGCATAAGTTAGAGCTTGTTCACACAGACGTGTGGGGACCAGCTCAGGTTGCTTCCACTGGAGGATCACAGTACTATGTATCTTTCATAGATGATGCTACAAGGAAGGTATGGATCTATTGTATTAGAAATAAATCTGATGTATTTGAGACTTTTAAAGTTTGAAAAGCTATGGTTGAGAATGAAACAGGTAAAAGATTAAAGTGCCTGAGATCAGACAATGGTGGTGAGTTCTGCAATCATAAGTTCAGAGATTATTGTTACATGCATGGAATCTGTAGGCAAAGGACGGTTCTAAGAACACCTCAGCAGAATAGAATTGCTGAAAGGATGAACAGGACAATAATGGAGCATGCAAGATGTATGAGATTGCATGCCGGTTTGCCCTTACAATTTTGGGCACAAGCTGTTGACACTACAATGTACTTGATTAACATAGGACCCTCTACAGCTCTGGATGGTGGTATTCCAGAAGAGGCATGGATAGGTAAAAAGGTTGATCTCTCATATCTCAAAGTTTTTGGTTGTGAAGCCTTTGTGCATATAGATAAGGAAAATAGAAAGAATCTTGATGCTAAGTCTATGAGATGCACGTTTATTGGCTATGGCTCAGATGATTTTGGTTACAGATTGTGGAATCTAGAAACTAACAAGGTAATCAGGAGCCGTGATGTTGTTTTCAATGAAAGAGTGATGTATTGTGATCAGCTAAGGAAGTTGAATCAATCTGAGCAGAGCAATGGTGAATTAGATGAGGTGAAAGTCCAAGATGAGCTCACGGGAAAAAGAAATAATCACTTGCAGGAAAACACAGAGACCGACGTCGGTAGGGTAGGAACCGGCATCGGCAGGATAGAAACCGGTGTCGACCATACAGAGACCGACGTCGGCCATATAGGTACCGAGGTCAGTCAGGCAGAACCGATGTCAGCTAGTAATAGGTCTGGAGGTGATTGAGGTCGGTCACTATTAGAGAATTTGGGTGGACAGCGTGTTGTGGACGAGTCTCAGACAACTATCAGGAGGTCAAAAAGAGTGAGTAAGCCTCCAATTAGATATTCTCCTTCTTTATTTTATTTATTGCTAACTGATGGTGGAGAACCAGAGAGTTTTGAAGAAGCAATACAGGTAGAGTCTAAGAGTGAGTGGGAGTGTGGCATGGTTGAGGAGTTGGAGTCCTTAAGAGAGAACCAAACATGGGATTTGGTTAAATTTCCAGCTGGTAAGAGAACACTCAAGAACAGATGGACCTACAGGTTGAAAGAAGGTGAGAATGGATAGATGAGATATAAAGCCAGATTAGTAGTGAAAGGATTTGCACAAAAGCCAGGTATTAACTTTGGTGAGATTTTTTCTCCTGTTGTTAAAATGACTTCTATAAGGGTTGTATTGTCTTTGGTTGCTTTTGAGGATTTGCATCTTGAGCAGCTAGATGTTAAGACAGTGTTTGTTCATGGATATTTGGATGAGGAAATTTATATGAAATAGCCAGAAGGATTCGAGGTCAAGGGTAAGGAGAAGTTTGTGTGCAGATTGAAGAAAAGCTTGTATGGCCTCAAGCAAGCTCCTAGGCAATGGTACTTAAAATTTGACAGATTTATGACTGAGCATGGCTACAGTAGGTGTCAATCAGACCATTGTGTGTATTTCAAGAGATTTGATAATGGTAGATATATTATTCTATTGTTGTATGTAGATGATATGCTGGTTGCAGGATCTCACATGCAGGATATCTCAAAGCTTAAGGTGAAATTATCTCAAACATTTGCTATGAAGGATTTGGGAGCAGCAAAGAAAATCCTTGGCATGAGCATTAAGAGAGACAACAAAAATCACAGGTTGATATTGTCTCAAGAAGAATATGTGGACAAGGTGTTGAAACGGTTCAATATGCAAGATGCTAAACCGGTAAGCACACCTTTGGCTGGACATTTTAAGTTGAGTAAAGAACAATTACCTAATTCATATGATGAGGTAGAGTACATGAGTAAGGTTCCATATTCTTCCGCAATAGGGAGTTTGATGTATGCAATGGTGTGTACTAGATCAGATATTGCCCAAGCAGTGGGAGTGGTAAGTAAGTATATGGCCAATCCAGGTAAGGAACATTGAAAAGCAGTTCAGTGGATCCTTAGATATCTAAGAGGAACCAGCAGTAGGCACCTGTGCTATGGAGGTTCAGATACTTCTCTACATGGCTATGTAGATTCAGATATGGCAGGTGATTTGGATGGTAGGAGGAGCACTACAGGTTATGTTTTCACTGTAGGTGGAACGGCGGTTAGCTGGATATCTGAGTTGCAGAAGGTTGTTGCCTTGTCAACTACAGAAGCAGAGTATATTGCAGCCACAGAAGCTAGCAAGGAGATGATATGGATGACATGGTTCATGGATGAGCTTGGTAGGGAGCATGAGAGTTGCAGATTATATAGTGACAGTCAGAGTGCAATCCATTTGGCTAAGAATTCAGCCTTTCATTCAAGAACAAAGCACATACAGCTAAGGTATCACTTCATACGACAGGTATTGGAAAATGGTGAGTTGAAGCTGGAGAAGATCCATACAGATAAGAATCCTGTTGATATGTTAACCAAGCCGGTTACAAAAGAGAAGTTGAATCTTCATTCAACTTCTGTTGGTCTTCATGATTGAGTTAAAGATGGAGGAGCTAGAAGATGTTGTTGTACATGTACTGGTGCAGTTGTTTATCTCCAAGTGGGAGATTGTTAGGGTGTGGAGCTAAAAGCTTCACCAAAGAGCATTCATTATCAGGTTCGGGTCTACACAGACACTGGCGTCAGTCAGGAGCGATCGACATCGGTCACAGGCAATTGCAGAGACGCCGACGTCGGCAAAGGGTCGATCGACGGTGGTCACAGACAAGTAGCAGGAACCGACGTCGATTACCTGCGTGTCTAGAGAGCTATTTCCGTGGACAGAAGCGAGCGTTTGCATGATAAGTTTGAGTTGTAGTCTCAAGCTCGCATCTCTATTATTGGCAATACTATTTTTAGAGCCCTTGTTCAAGTGGCTTAATTGCTTGTTGGATGTACATGCTCAAGTCTCATAATTCTATATGTAGAATTAGATCTTCCTAGCTTATTGTAGTTTTGATGTAGATTATTGTAGTTGGGTGAATTATTGTAATTCATTGTGTGTGAAGAACAGTACAGAATTGAATCAATCTAGGCTTGTTGGAGTTGATTGTTTTTGAGAGAGAGAGCTCTTGAGGAATAGAGATCTATTAAGAGATCTATACATCTAGGAGAGGTGTGGAAGAAAGAAGCTTTCTTTAATTGTATTCCTTTTGTAAAGAGTTTGTTAATACAAGTTTTTAGGGTGTTTTCTTGTATCTCTTGTTCTTTCTATTATCATTCTAATTACTTGTCAATTTGCTTTAATTCCGCGTTTATTGCTGTCACAATTGTAATCTATTGTTGGATTGATCCCCCAACATCTTAGTCTGACCATATATTATTCTGATGACTAGGCATTCTTTACTACTCAAATCATATAAACCTACTTATTATAATCATTTGAAATTTTTGGACCTATACCTATTTTCTATTTTTAGACACTTGCATCCCAATCAGATACCTACATTGATGTTAGTGTTATGTGCCAAACTATGTGTCTAGGGCCCTAAAGTCATAAAAATTTCAAACAAAATGTATCCTTATGGTCATACTAAGTTATTTTACATGAGATATTTATAAAAAATGTTGTGTGTGTGTGTATCAACCATAATTCATTCCTCACCTAGCATAGACCTAATTATAGACATCCTATTCCTAACACCATTATGTTGAAATTGTCAATCTTACTCAAAATTTGTGAAAATGCACAAATTATACAGAATCACTTAAACATGATAAATATGTCAAGCTTGTAATATACAAGTGCCAATTTAGGATAATTTATCCCTAAATTGGGTAATGTATATTATGTGATTATTAACTTTTTTCAAATCATTTCGAGTTAAAATGATAAAAATGCATTTTGGTGATCTGGATCACTCTTTTTTCTAATTCAAAAGCACATGACATGTGCATATGTTATTTTGTGTCAACAAGTTCTAAATAAGATATTGGTTTATATGTAATTAAAATCACCTTCTAATTCCTCTCTAGTTAAATTATGACCCATTAGTATGACATTCTGACCAGTTTGATTAATAATGTGCAATCAATTTCTAAAGAATTACTTAAATTTTGATTAATATCACTTAGGAAAATTAATCTAAATCAAGAGCTTAAGTGGAAAATCTATGAAAGTTATTATATCTTTAAGTTGGAAATTTATTCCTATTATCTGCATCATCAAATGATATCATTTGTGGGGTGACATCCATAAGCCATAAATATAATAAATATCATGTTTACGGCCTCTCATACCTATTTGATACCCCTTCCTTATAAATATTTATGAGGGTATTTATGGATTAATTATATAAATTTGGATTAATTTATGGCCACACATCTTGATGGATGGTCATGGTTGATCTTGATCAAATTTTAAAATCTATCAATAGAAGGGCCAAGACCACCATTTTTAAACTTCATTTTATGTAAACTTTTATGTAGAATTCTCTCTATAAGCCATTTGTGAGTGGTGTTTATTATGTTTAATTTAATATAGGATAGATTCATTGATAATCATACATTTTATTTCATATCATGAGCCTAGTTTCATTAGTGAACAAGAGATGATGGAGGAGCTTTGCTTTGCATCATTACCAAAGACTTGAGCATCAAATCAAGGGGAAAATCATGTTTTGAGTTGTATTTGGGTGATGGGATGCTCTTCAAAAGGTATTGTGTATGTGATTGCTTTCAATTTCTCTTAATTATCATTTACCAAACCCTGTCGAAGGAGTTAGCTTAGCTTGTTATGTTCTTATGCATTTTTCTTGAGTTTTCATGACTAACTATTGATCTAACTATCTTTGTAATCCATATTTACATCTTGGAATGCCCAGTGGGACTTGAATCCCTTTCAAATAAGAACACTTTGGCATCTTAAAAAATCTAAAAAGTTATTAAAAATCCTTTAAAATCAAATTTTTATCATTATTTTTCCATGTTTTTTATTTTTTTACTAACACACAGGTCACACAGTGATCGATATCAATTTTGTATAATTGACATCGATCCTTCCTAACTGACATCAGTTCTGTTGTAGGGAAAAAAATGGATAAAATTTTAATTTTAGAGCTTTCTTCAAAATTATATGTTATCATTTTGAATTTTTAAGTCTCTATTTGAATATTATATTGAATGATCTAGAGCTTTGTTGGAGAATTTATTCTAACTTGGGATAACAAGCATTTTTTTATGAAAAATATTTTTTGCCTAAGGGTTCATAGGTAATTGGTATCGATCTCTATCAACCTCCATTAGTTTGTTTATGACCAGTTTTAGTCTTGTTTTAACCAACATCAATCACTATTGATCATCATCAATATCTATGTTTTAAAAATAGAGAACCTGAGAATAAGTTTCTAAAACTTGCTTATTTCATTAACAATTATCCTTCAAATTAGAAGGAAACAATCTTAACATTTTTAGGTCGCATGCATGGAAAAGTGACAAATTTGAGCATGATTAAGTCTTAAACTTTCCCTTTGGTGTTTAAAAGGAACATAGATGTTTTTAAGTTAAGTTATTTTGTGAAGTTTTTTAAAGTTTGCAATTAAGGCCAAGGGGCCAAGAACTTCATCAAACACTTCACTTTGGTAATTAAAACTAAAACTCACTTAAGTTACAAAGTTTTTAAAAGTGTGTTGTTTAATGCAAGATCATCTACTACTTGTTTATTTTTTGTGAAAAATGAAGAGTCCAAGTATGCTCTCACCCCGTCCCATTTAGGTAACTTGGGTGACCAAAAGCACCTTTTCCTTGCAATTATGCCTTTGTCCAAGGCATGAAAATAATGTTTTCAAGGCTCTTCCCAAAAAATTTATGGTTTGGGTGATCTAAAAACAACCTCTAAAGTCTTTTTACTTAGTTTTATTTTATGCAATTTAGCTTGTGGAGGGGAGTTCATAGCTTCTTCATGAGTTATTTATGGAAGCTTTGACCTGAGGTTTCATCTCCCATAATTTTTTCAACCCCACTCCATGGCAAGGTATATAAATCAAGTCACATATATTTTAATAGCTAAGGGGTTGAGAAACTAACCTCTCCTTTTATAATGAAAACCTAAGTTGGGTTTGGTTAACTAGGGGATTCCATTAAGCAGTACATGGATGGAATTGCTATGCAAAGGAATAGACCCTTGAATAGTAAGTTAATCAATATGAACTAGAATGAAGTGAGGCATATCTAGTGTTAATCACACTTAGGACCATCTATATGGTCAAAAATTTAAGTTTTAAAACAACCCCACTTGCCATAGACATGTTGATGTAGGGCGAGTAGCCTGAAGGTCTATATCACCATATAATCTCTTGGAATAAGGGGGTGTAAAAACCCTACTACTTCATGTGATTTTATTTTTGTATTAACACTTAAAATAATTCTAATAGCATGTATATATATGGATTTTATCATTACAAAGCAACCTTGTCATTGTATGCCTTAGGACATTATAATTAGTTGTATTTGTTTTTGTATTTACTTTTTTGGTCTTGATTTGAGTCTAAATACTTATTTTTAAACAAATAATGTTATCCAAACACATTTTTTCTCCACCATTTTATTTGAATAAGGAGGTGTTATTTTGATCAAACCCAAAATCTTTTGCCTTGTTCAAATCCTCATCTTAAAAAAATTTGTTTGTATTTGTCTAAGTACCATTGTTATGCTATCCATTTGAGTCTAAACCATTTTTCAAATATCTTGAAGTCCTTCACTTTTTAATTCAAATTTGGAATCTCGCCTTTATAAGCTCTAGGCCAATGTGTTAAATGGTTTACCATTTGCACTTGGTTTGATTTAACTTGGGTATAATTTTCCATTTGGATTGAAGGTCATTTATAGACTCATCATCACCTAATCATTATAAATTTAGGTTATCTAGTATATCACATACACTCTAAGTTCTAGAACACATGTTATTCTACCCCCTATTACCATGTGATAGTGTTGTGTTGCTCATTTGGTTTTAGTTTTATACCATGTTTTTACATCTTGAGTTTCTTAGTTTGCATTGTTACCTTCCTTATCCAAAGGACTTTCTTCTAGTTTTATAGTAGAAACTTGTCAAATTTGAACTAGATTTTATGGTACTTATCTATCTCTAAACCTATGTTTGGTGTACTAGTTTACACTTAGGTCTTTAATTTACATACACTCTTATAATTTAATGATTTCAACCCACCAAAGTTGAGTAATTGCATGAACCTTTTCTTCTAATTATGTGCTACTATGCCACCTTCTTTATTATAGTCTCTTTTTACCTTGTCACTTATTTGGAGAAAATCAAAACACACCTTGTTAACATTTTAAAAATATACTCCAAATCTTGGAAAATGTAGAGAAAACTCCTTATAGACATGATTCAAATGTACACTCATAATGGGGGCTCTTATGGCCCTACCTATGAGGAAGAGCACTTTTATGATGGACAAGACAATTTTGTGGTATTTGAAGACATTCCTACGACTATAGGATATAAGGAAGATTAATTTGAACATAAATACCTATATTAAAAAGATGAAACACTCCTAAGGTTGATTGAATTTGGTGTTATATTTCCATCAAACTTTCCTATGGAATAATTACATACCTTGGTTAGGGTAAAAGAATAACAACGAGAACAATCCTTCACTCACATTGCAAGAACAAACATTGCATCCTCTAGTAAAGGAAAGGAATTTTTAATAGAGTCAATACATAATGATCAAAATATTGTCACCAAGATCAATAAGTCAACAATATGCAAACCAATTTATCACATACTTGACAAACTCTTTAGTTTCCACTTTTATACACAATGACACTTCCAAGGAACAAGGGAATGTAGTTCAACCAATGCAACAAATTTTAAATAAAAACACAACAATGATGGATCAAGATATCTCAATTGAATAACCTAGGTCCTAAAAGGTTCCACAACATGCTTCACTAGACATGGAGCATACATTTTTCAATATTCAAGAACCTCTTATTCCTTCAATAAACTAAGGAACAAAACATTTAGTGTGTATTAAAGAGATTGTTCAAAAAACATTGGTTAGTTAATCTCAACCAACACTTACTTTGGTGAATAGAGCATGGCCTCCCCAAAATCAACATAATACTTATAATTCTAGATGGGTGACTTTAGGTAATGTTAAGCAACCTAGGAATTAAAATCTTACTTACTAGACTCAAGGAGTGAATCAAAAAAAAGTCATGGATCGAAGGGTGTATATCCCCAAAAAATACACACAACAAGGGCACATACCACTCCAATATAATTATATTCCACCCACCAATGCACCAAACATGCAAGAGTCAAATTCTATGAAAGAAATTGTGTCATGATTGGAGATAAAAAAATAGAATCAAGAAGTACAAATTTGATTAGATATGTCCATATCCATTCAATTTGAGTATTCTCCAAGTACCCTTTTTACCTCATTTTAAGGCACCCAAATTTGATATACAAAGGAAAGGCTGACCCTCAAAAACATATTCATGTATATTTAATATTATGCCAAGAGGTGGCTTATAGTAGCATTTATTTGCTTCATTTTTTTCTACACAGTTTAGTGGGACAAGCTTTAGACTGGCTTCTTAAGTTACCCAAGGGATCAATTCTAGATTGGAATGATCTATCTAAAAAAATTATCAACCACTTCTTTTACAATATTGAACATGAATTGACTATTATTGACTTGTGCAAAGCTAAACAGCAAGATAGATAAAGATTCATAGCATATATAGTGATGGAGAGCATTAGCTAGATGATTTTAACATAATTAAGACAAACAGTTTGTCAACATATTTTCATAGAACTTACACCCTGAGGTGGTACATAATTTATTTCTTTCTTGTACAAACACATTTGAGAAAATTATAGACAAGGATGTGCAGATTGAGAAGGCACTTATCACCAAGGGCCTTGTCAATATTTATTCATATGGTCAAATGTCAAGTCAAACCCAATCTCCTATTCAAAATATTACAATAGAGAAATCTAAGGGTTTAAATAAGAACAATAACATGGTCAAAAATGAAGTAACTAAATCATACATGTACAAATGGTGCACACCCCACCTGCTCTAAATGTAAAATTAGCTCTACCTAATCCACTAAACACTTTGCAAAGAGTCCCTCCACAAAGGGTATTCAATAAAAAATTTAGATTCTTCGATAAACTAGTAGAGCTTGTTGAGGTAGAGTTATAAAATCTCATAGTAGCTAATTTGATTGTATGGCCTATACCAAGGCCATTTCCTAAATATTAGCCCAAGCTAGATTGGTATCAAGAAAATGGATTTTGTAACTTCTATCATGTTATTGGTCATGATGTTTATCATTGTATTCAATTATGGTACCTTATTTAATATTTTATTAAAAGTGGTGAATTTGAGATCAAACTTGTTTCACATGACACTAATTAGGATATGAGAATCTACAAAAATCCACTTCCTCAACATAACCAACAACCAGTAAGGAACAATCAGAACCAAAGATAGAATAAATGATAAAATCAAGGTCATAATCGTAATCAACATGATCATAACCAAGATCATAATACCCATACTAATAACCTATGTTACAACAGCATGCCTTATAACTATAACAATATTGTAGAATTCATTTTTGCAAACCACATTTCCATTGTCACTATTAAAACCCATGAATTATCTCATACTCCTCGAAGTATTGGACCCATTGTTATAGGGTCAACACCCTCTCTATCAATTAATGCCACATTGATTTCATGTAATTCTATTATGCCTCTATTTTTATAGGATACTATTTATAGACCTCACCCTTTAATTATTATTTCTCCTTGCCAACTCGAAATTACTCAAATGCAAATAGATGCCCATGAGTCACCCTTCAAGGCCCTTTACTTTTATCTTATAATTTTAATGACTCCTTTCTATTATGCCTTCAAATCCAAAGCCAAACACTATGTTAGCCAAGGCTAAACCATCTCATCCTACTATTGAAAAGCCTTATAGTCTACTAGACCAACTAAGTAAAACCCGTACATATTTTTTTATTTTAGATATCTTGCATATGTCTGAAGTCTATATAACTATTTTGAATTAGCTTTTAAAATAATCCACTATTTCCTAATATATTAATCTTGAATAATTCCAAACACTAGTGGGATATTTATCTTCATTTTGATAGCTCACATTTTATCAAAAATACATGTCCACTCTTGGTCAAGCCATATTAACCCCTTATATATTAGGGTCATCATTGAAATCTATAAGATCAAGAGGGTTCTTATAAATAATGGTTCAGGGCTGAACATAGTGTCCCTTAAACTGGTACATCTTTTGGGCTACACTATGAAGGACATTCAGCCAAAGATGATCACCATAAAGGCTTATGACAATGTTAAGAGGGAATCTTATGGTACAATTTATTTTCCAATCATTATTAGTTTTGTGTCCTATCACACATTATTACATATTGTCGGTATTGAGTTGCCTTACAACATACTTCTTGATTGTCCTTGGATCTATGAAGTATAGATCATTCCATCCACCTTGCATTAGTTACTTAAGTTTCCCCATGATGGGGTTGAGGTCACTATTCCTATCGATCTACAACCTTATCAGTATTGTAAACATCTTGAGGTTGAGTTCCTTAATTATAACTATTATCCTAGTTCTAAATTCATTGTAAATAAGAATAAGGAAATAGTTTCACATCAACCAAAATCCAATTATATCAACCCTAGTGATCTTACATCCACTTCAACTGATACATTTCCTATAACTCTTAAAGAATAGTTTGTTATAGACTATGTGGGCATTTATATGTACCATCTTAAGGAAACCTTCCATATTGATAAGTTTTCAAAGTCTCTCAAAACATTTGGTAAACCCAAACCTTACAAAAACCCTAATAGACCGAACTTGATCTGATAACAGAAGAAAGAAATAAAGAAACCATTGATGTATTTATACCTACTACTTCACCAAAATAGGATCAAAAGGATTTCACTAAAGGAGAGTGGTTATATTTTGATAACATTGATAATTGTTTTTAGAATCTAAAATATCATATCCCTAATCAAATTATAGACAATTTTGATTATATAGGAAATGCCTTGGCCTAAAAGTGTAAGGAATCCTAGAACCTTCATCAGATTGTATACATAATTTGAATCACAATCTCATATTTATACCTCTTGGGGGTGACCTCATGACTTTTGATAGTGATTGTTCTAAATCAACTAGCAATAAGACTCCTAACAATGACACAACATCCCATTATAAGATTTTTGATGAGCTTATTGACTCAAATTTATTTGATTTAAATACCATTATGACCTTAACACCCCATTGTTCCTTATGTCATTGTCATCCCTAACTCATTGATTGGGACCAAAAAAATTTGATCATACACCTTGATGAATTCTATAATGAAGAATCAATTACAGAGTATATGGGCCTCAGAGATGGATTGCCCATTGGCAATCATAAACAAGGCTTTGATTTTTAATTGGATCCTTCTACCTACTTTATAAATTAGGCCAAATTTCTTAGTCATGAAGAACATAAAACATCAAGATATTTAGGTGAAAACATCTTTGAGGTGTTCATTGATCAGGGAAAAATTAAAGAAAAAGATAAGCCCTTGAGTGAAAACTTGTTTCAGGCACTCTTGGATGGGAAAGCTTGATCATCCCCAAAGGAAGTACAAACTCCATCAAGACCTAACTCTATAGCTATTACTATCATCACATTAGAACAACAAGTCTTTGAGAATCTTGTTCTTGAATTTATTGAGATTTTTGCTAGTTGGCCATTACCTAATTTGGTGGATATAGATTCATCACATTATCTAGAGCTCTAGAAGGAATAATAAGAAACTATAGAAGAACAAGATGATTATGATCACACATTGCCTACTATTATTGAATATGGTTCTACACTCCTTGTATAAAACACTATTGAAGTGAACCTAGGAACATATGAGGATCCTAAAATTGTTTACCTTGGAGCTTCCCTTAATAAAGTAGAAAGAGAACACACTATATCCATTTTGATGGATTTTATTGATATTTTTGCATGGGCATATTCAAATATGTCAAGATTAGACCATGACTTGATTATGCATCAACTTGTTGTTCATTCAGATGCCAATCCAGTAAAACATAAATTAAGAAGATGCATCCATGCAACACTCTTTTGGTAAAATCTGAATTGGATAAATTATTAAGAGTAGGATTTATTATACCATTGGACTATTCTAAATGGATATCAGACATAGTTTCAATCAGTAAAAGGCCACAAATTATACACCTTTATACTAATTTTAGAGATATCAACAAATCATGCCCTAAAGATGATTTTCATCTTCCCAACATTGACATGATTGTCAATTCTATTGTTGAGAGAGATGTTATCCCTCATGGATAGATTTTTTTGGATACAATCATATCAAGATAGCCTAAGAAGATTAATACAAGATTGTGTTCACCACTCTATGGGGAACATTCTATTATCAAGTCACGTAATTTGGCTTAAAGAATGTTGGATCTACTTATCAACATGTTATGGTTGTCATATTCTATGACATGATGCATGATATTATTGAGGATTATGTTGATGACATCCTAGCTAAATCCTGAACATGGGCTAAACATCTTGATGTTCTATGGAGAATATTTGAGAGACTTCATGAACATAAAGTCTACCTAAATCTTAAGAAGTGTGTTTTTGGCATCACTTTAGGAAAAAATTTAGGTTTTATTATGTCATAAATAGGGATCAAATTTGACCATACTAATATTAAATCCATTATTGAAATTCCACCACCTTCAAATCTTAAATAGCTCTGAAGCCTACAATGAAAGATTCAGTCTATCCACATGTTTATTTCTCAACTCCCAAATAAGTGCCACCCATTTACACATCTCTTGAAGAAAGTGGTCATGTTAAAATGGGATCAAGAGTGTAAATTAGCATTTTTTAAGCTCATAACATATTTGGCCAACTTGCCAGTTTTGAGATTACCAACACCTAGATAACCATTGATTCTTTGCATTTTAGTATTTGAGCATGCACTGGGGCACTTTTGGCCCAACATGATGTTCAAGGTAAATAACATGTAGATTATTATTTAATCGACACACTGGTGGCTTATTAACATAATTATACACCTATTTATAAGTTATGTTTAGCTATGGTGTTCACTTCCCAAAAATTATGACATTATATATTGAACAATAAAATTATTGTTATTGCTAAAGTGGATCCTCTCAAATTTTTATTATCCAAAGTATCTCTCATAGGACATATGGCCAAATAGGTCATGATCTTAAGTGAATATGATGTTGAATATTCGAATTATAAAGCTATCAAGGGACAATTTACTACTGATAAATTTGAAAATGTCCCTATTATAGATACTCAACCATTCATATTCAACTTTCTAGATGATTTTATCATGGCAGTAGAAGAAGTACAGTATGAACCTGAATAATAAAAACTATATTTTGATTGGTTTTTTACTTCTCAATGATCTAGAGCTGGCATTTTGTTAATTACACCATAAGGGGATCTGATTCCCAAGGCATTTCACATCAATTTTTCATTATACCAACAATATGGTCGAGTATGAAGCACTTATTATAGGATTGCATCTTGAAATGTAGTGAGATATCTAAAATTTAATGGTGTATGGTTATTCCCAATTGATCATCAATCAAAATTTTCATCAGTATCAAACTAGAGATGATAAGTTTGTACCCTAAAAATTCATTATGGATAATCTCAAAGCTCATTTTAAATATATGCAATTTGAACAAGTACCAAGGGCCAACAATAGATCTATCGATACAATGTCAATAATTGGGTCCATGATACAGATTGAATTCAATGCTAAAGAATATTAGTTTCTTATTGAAAATCTTCTCCAGTATATACATGTTTTGAAAGATTCAAAATGGGTATGCGCTATTGTTGGTCCCAATCCCCCACCTAAACTACCTTGGTTTCAATATTTTTATAATTGTTTCTATTATCATGTTTTCCACTTGATCTTTGCAATAATCATCATAAAATTCTCTTTCACTACCTACCCTATTATACCTTCCTTGGAAACACACTTTATCACAAAGGCTATGATGGAATGCTACTTCATTATTTATCTTTGGGAGAATCCAAGCTAGTGCCTAAGGAGGTTCATGAAGGAATGTGTGGTGCTCACACCAATGGTGTATTCTTAGACAAAAATCTCCTCAAAATATGTTATTATTTTCCCAAAATGGATATAAATTCTTGTAATTATGTATAAGTGTGTTCCTTGTCAATAATTTGGAAATTTGATACATGCACCTTCCTTGCCACTATAGCCGATCACCACACTATGGCCATGTTTTACTTGGGACCTTGATCTCATTGAAAAAATAAACCCAACATCTTCAAATGGCCAAAACATATTTAACTACTACCAAGTATTTTACTAAATGGATTGAGGCCATTCCTCTCACTTATATCACCGATAAGCAGATTGCCAAGTTTATAGATTACCATATCATCTATTGATATGGCATCCCAACATGCATTATATCTGATAATGATGGATCATTTATAAATAGGGATGTCAAATACCTTTTTGTAAAATTTAAAATCAAGCACAATAAAACCGCACCATATACCCAAAAGATAATGGATAAGTAAAGGCATCAAACAAAACCATTGTATCCATCTTAAAGAATATCATCAATGATGTTGGCCATAATTATCACTTGTAAATTTTTCTTGTCCTTTGAGCTTATTGTACCAATCATCAAACCCCCATAGAAGCCACTTTATACTCCCTTGTTTATGGCACATATGTTATTATCATGATTGAGATCAAACTACCTTCATTATGAGTTTCTTTAGAGAATACTAAAGATGATGAAGATTATAGAGTCTTAAGGTTATAAGAACTATAAATTCTTGATGGTAGGCATTTAGCTACCCTAGAAAACTTGCAATCCTATAAAAATAGATTGTGGAGAAGCTACAACAAACACATTCTCCCTCGAGAGTTTGAGATTGATGATTTAGTATTGAAAGAGAACCAGAAGAAAATAAATGTTGAATGGAATAAGGGTAAGTTCCAACCTAATTGGCTTGGTCATTATATTGTTACATCAAATTATGAATCAGGGGCATATTAGTTGGCTATTCTAGATGGTAAATAACTTCTAGAGCCCATGAAAATTGTGCATCTTAAGTGATTCTACACTTGATAGCCTTGAACCATTGTCTACAAGACCCCTTATTTGGGAGTAACTTGTGCTAAAGTTAGTTTATCATACTATTATATCCTGGACCATACTATAATGGACTATATTCTTTGTTTTCACCTACCATGCACCATTCTTTCGATAACCACATTATTTTATGACTCTAGACAATTAAAGCTTTGGACTATTAGTACTTTGGATCATTTATATTCTATTTTAATGCATTTTATCTCACCCTAGACTGTCCTCTTTTAGACCATATTCATTTTGGATTGTTCTATTTAAAACCACATTCTTTTCATACCCTGGGTCATTGCAACTTGGACATCTTTTATCCCTTGACCAATTATGATCTTAATTATGACTCATAGGTATTCTGGGCACATTGAATGATAGTTTTACAAAGTAGTTTAGCATGGATAGTATTTTTAGCTTTTCTAAAAAAAAATTGAACATGGATACCTTTTAGCTCAGGATCTTTGCCTACTGAAAGGTTATTCAGAGTTATCTCACACTGCATACTATTCTATTATTTTGTTATTGTTTTGTAGGCATTATTTTCTTAACAAGACCTCACTCTTATTGATTTATGAGCATGGGCCATTTAGCTAGCTTTAGATATTGTTTGAACTCTTACCTATGGATGTGCATCTCCTTAGCTAGGTAGTTCTATAGACCTTTTATAAATATTTCTTTTTTGTTTCTTATCTCAAAAACCTAAAAACATTAAAAAATGATTGACAAAAAAGCACAAAAACTTTGTTTTACCCTTTTGTTTATTCTGATCTCTCCCATGATCTTGTCATTTTGTAAGCACTAATTTAAATGCTCTCACCATTTTACGATCCCATTTCCATTTTCCTCTACAACATCAATCATATTTTCTTATCATCACTTTTATTCTATCCCGTTTTCTAAGAGAACTACAATTGACCTGAAGTTCATGTTAGATCTCACATCCATAGAACTATGTAGGTAGTGTCCACTTGTCTTGTACATCTAGCATTAGCTTAGCCACCCCCTTCCTTTTATTTTTTCCCCCATTGTTCTTTTGTGTTGTTTCCCTATCATCTTAAGGGTAACTCTGTGTCCTTATTCTTATTACATTGTGGTATAAAGTAATGCCTCTACTACACATGTTTGAGCAATTATTTTCAAACTACACTAACATTGTGACTAACTCTTCTTTGTGTATGTTTATTTGATTTTTTATAGGAGTTTAGTTTTGCTTTCCTATCTCTTTTTTTCTTCCTTTCTCTTTCTTTATTTATTTTTTGTCTTTACATGTTCTTGTTTTGTCTTATTATTTTTTTAATTTTATGAGTACATATTGATAGTGCATATGGATCTTTTTTATTCATATATTATTTTCATGTTATTTATTAAGTTGTTCTTTCTTTGTTTTTATACATTCTTGTCCCTACTTAAGTCTTGATTGTTCATATCTCAATTTTAAGTTAGGTTCATTTATGTTTTCTTTTTCTTTGTATTTGTTTGTTTTTGTTTAAATATAAATAGTTTTATCTCTGGTCTTAGTATTTCCTACCATTATCTTTAGTTACAAATATTCACATTTAAACCAGCTCAGTGTAATTGAAGTGCAATGCCATCATCAGTTCTTCATACCTATTATGCATAATTTCATTTTTATATAGCAAGCACTATGTGTTTTGGATCCAAGTCTCAAAATCAATGCATCTCTAATAATCATCTCTCAAGTACACCAATGAAACTAGGTATTAATGGCTTATGCACTAGACTCTATGTTAGACATGCATCTCTTGGCATACATTATGATTCTAATCGAATGGTGGTCAGTTTTATTCTACTCTTCATTACTCACTCCATCTTCTCTCAATTCTAGGTGAATGACAATGGCTTAAGGTCCATTTGGACTATGTAGGTATCACTTGGATACATGATAAATTTTGGGTTAGCTCATTCACTTTCATTCTTCTTCTCATCTCTTTCATCATTTTGTGTGTTTTCATATGTCTAGTTTCTTATGGATTTTTAGTTATTAAACCATTGTCTCTATGTTTGTGCCCACTTATCTTTAATCTATGAAACAGGTTATATCCTTGAGCTATGCATACCAATTTTCCCTCCTAAGGCACCAACATTTGAACCAGTCACAAATCTAAATCAGCCCTAACAGAGCAAAATTGTTTTATCAGCTAATCAAATATATTATACTAGGGAATTATTATTTCCTTTCTCTAGAGCAACATTATCTTATTTATTCTAATTCCAAGCTCTACAGACTTTTTCCCTCATTATAATAATATTTTAGTGTGCAACTTGTCTCAAGATCGATCATTCTGTAAGTGTGTAGCTTGCACCCTAGCTTTGGGTGTGTTCAAAGTGTGTCACTTATGTTTTTGGATTGTATCCCTCCTCTTCCCCATATCCTTGGGGCCTATTATACTCTAATTATATTTTGATCATTGAACATCAATGTATGCAAGCATTATCTCATCTATATTTAATCTATCTCATAGATTAATCTCACTTTCTCTCTCTTTTTGAGAGTCCATCCTTCTCTTTCATCCTTATATGTCCTTTTGAGGGGTCATAATGGGTCATTTCCTTCCAATTATTATAGACAACTCTTTTCTTTGAAAAGATGTAGCTTCACTTGAATGTCTTAGTACACATTCTCAAATAGGGTCAAAATGTAGATATCCAATTCCTAACACCATTATGTTGAAATTATCAATCTTACTCAAAATTTATGAAAATGCAAAAATTAAGCCAAAATCACTTAAATGCACTAAATGGTTTCAGATTGTCATATACAAGTGTCAATTTAGGCTAATATATCCCTAAATAGAGCAATGCATTTTATGTGATTATTAAATATTTTAAAATCATTTCAAGTCAAAATGATGAAAATGCATTTAGGTGCTTTAGATCACTCTTTTTTTCTAATTCAAAAGCACATGACAAATGCATGTGTTATTTTGTGTTGACAATGTCCTAAATAGAATATTGGTCTGTATACAACTAACATCACCTTCTAATTCCTCCACAATCAAATTACGACCCATTAATATGACATTCTAACTAGTTTGATTAATAATGTGCAACTAATTTCGAAAGAATTGCTTAAAATTTGATTAATCTCATTTAGGTAAATTAATTCAAATCAAGAGCTTAAGTAGAAAATCCATGAAAATTATTTAATTTTTTTTAATTATAAATTGATTCCTATTATTTGTATCATCAAATGACATCATTTATGGGGTGGAATCCATAAGACATAAATGAAACAAATATCAAGTTTAAGGCCTCCCATGCCTCTTTAATGCCCCTTCCATACAAATATTTATGAGGGTATTTATGGACTAATTATATAAATTTGGATTAATTCATGGCCACACATCTTGATGGATAGTCATGGTTGATCCTAGTCAAATTTAAAAATCTATAAATAGAAGGGCCAAGACCACCATTTTTAAGCTTCATTATGTGTAAAATTATTATGCAAAATTCTCTCCATGATCCATTTGTGAGTGGTGTTTATTATTCTTAATTTTTAATAGGATAGCTTCATTGATAGTCATACATTTTATTTCATATCATGAACCTAGTTTCATTGGTAAACAAGATATGATGAAGGATATTTGCCTTGCATCATTAACTAATATTTGAGCACCAAATCAAAGAGAAAATCATACTTTGAGCTGCATTTGGGTGATGGGATGCTCTTGGAAAGGTATTGTGTATGTTTTTTCTTTCAATTTCTCTTAATTATCATTTCCCAAACCCTGTCAAAGGATTTGGCTTAGCTTTTTATGTTCTTATGCATTTTTATTTAGTTTTCATGACTAATGCTTGATCTATCTTTATAATCCATCTCTACACTAACAATTCACAAAAAAACTTGCCAAAATCACTTAATTAAGCATTTAAGTGAACAAAGCTTCCCTATTATTTCCTATTTCAATATCAATCATAGGGACAACTCAAATATAGATCTAAAGTACTAAAGGAGTGTTATATGAACCATATTTTCAAAGTTAAAATGTAGGTCACTCTATGTACCTTCTTATCACATGTTGCATCTCGATACACACACTAGCTAAAATGTAGGGGAGAACTTACTGAAGGAGCACTCTATGAACCATATTTTCCAAGTTACAAGGTAGGTCACTCTATTTACCTTCTTATCATGTGTTGCATCTCAATACACACACCAACTAAATTTTAGGGAAAAACTATGTAAGCCTAAGTCCCTCTTCATATTAGTGGATATGTAGGCAACACACATTGATAGAGGGTTCCTTGGGGTAGCTTGACACTATGTTCTCACTAATGTATTTTTACCATAATCACTCTAAGGGTGAGGATCTAGGGTTTTATTATGTGATAAAGAGTGACATCCTATGCACATGACCTAAGCACATCAAAATAAAGGTGATAAAAAACTTAGAAGGCTCTAAGTGGTCACACTCAAATCCTATCAATATTCTATAATATATTGTTAAGGTGTGGAGCTAAAAGCTTCACCAAATGAGTGAGTGCAAAAGTTGCAAGAATTACACAGTCACCGGCGTCGGTCAAAAGTGATCGACATCGGTTAGGAGTTAACTGGGAGATGCTGACGTCGATCATGGATCAGTTGATGTCGGTCATAGGCAGACAGGCAGGGACCAATGTCGGTCACCTATGCATCCAGAATGTTATTTTCATGGATAAAATAGAATGTTTGCATGGTAGGATTAAGTGTCAGTCTTAAGTCTACATCTCTATCTTTAGTAAGACTTTTTAGAGCCCTTGATTAGGAGGTACATCTAATGGCTATAATTGTATGTTCATGTTTCCTAATATTATATATAGGATTAGATCTTCTTAGCTTATTGAATTGAACAGTACAAGATTGTATATGTGTATCAATCCAGGTTGTTGGAATTGATTGTAATTGAGAGAGAGAACTCTTGAGGAAAAGAGATCTAGAAAGAGATCTGTACATTTGAGAGAGGTGTGGAAGAAAAGAAGTTTCTTCAATTGTATTCCTTCTGTAAAGAGTTTAATACAAGTTTTTAGGGTGGTTTCTTGTATCTCTTATTCTTTGCTATTTATGATTCTAGTTACTTATCATTCTGGTTTAATTTCGTATTTAATTTCTTTCATATAGTAATCAACATCGTTGGTTGATCCCCAATAAGTGGTATCAGAGCTCAGGTTGACTAACAGGTGTTTCAGATCTGGTTAGTGTGTATTGATTATAGGTTACTCACAGGGATTTTTGTTTGAGTGGGAGAAGCAATGGCAGAAGAAAGTAAACTGAGAATGGAGAAGTTTAATGGCAAGAATTATCAACATTAGAGAATGCAGATAGAAAATTATTTGTATCAGAAAGATCTATACTTACCGTTAGGTGGGGTTTCAAAGAAGCCCAAAGACATGGATGATGAAGAATGGGAAGTTCTTGATAGAAAGGCTCTTAGATCTATAAGATTGAGTCTGGTATCTACTATGATATCTAATTTATCACAAGAAAAGTCAATGGTAGAGTTGATGACTACTTTAGAAAATTTATATGAAAAACCCTCAGCTTCAAATAAGGTATATCTTATGAAGCAGTTATTTAATTTGCAAATGCAGGAAGGTGGATCTGTATCTAATCATCTAAATTATTTCCATGGAATTGTAAATCAATTAAATTTAGTCAAAATAGTGTTTGATAATGAAATTAAGGATCTTTTAATATTATGTTCTTTGCCTGAAAGCTGGCATAGCTTGGTAATGGCAATTAGTAATATTGCATCTGCTTCAAATATTTTAAAAGTAGAGGATGTTGTTAGTGTAATCTTGAATGAAGAAATTCACAGGAAAAGCACAGAGGAAACATCAAGAAATGCTTTAAGTTTTGAGAGCAGGGGAAGGCAAAAAGAGAAGGGCAAGAAAGGGAGATCAAGGTCTAAGTCAAAGATGAGAGGTAGATCCAAATCCAGAAATGGCAGGAAGCCACAAGCTGGAATTGTGAAAAGATAGGGCACATAAGCAAAGATTGTTGGTCAAAGCCTAAAGAAGACGATCAGCATGAAGGTAAAGAAAAAGTAAAAGTTACAGGTATTGCACAAGATGCTCTTATATTCTCTTTGCATAATAACATAGAATCTTGGGTTTTAGATTCTGGTGCATCTTTCCATGTAACCCCTAATAGAGAATATTTTAGTGACTATGTCCATGGAGATTTTGGAATAGTTTATTTAGGGGATCATGAGCCTTGTAAAATTGTTGGCAAAGGAAAAGTGCAGCTGAAAATGTAGAATGGCAACACATGGGTGTTGAGAGATGTCATGCATGTTCCCAGCTTAAAGAAAACTTTGATTTCTGTAGGAAAGTTAGGAGATGAGGGTGTACAGTAACTCTCACAGCTGAATCTTGGAAGGTTACCAAGGGAGCACATGTATTGGCCAGAGGTAAGAGAGTAGGTACTCTCTATTTATGTAATTGTATTACTAATAATTCTCCTTCTATATTATCTACTTTAGATGTGGATGCAAAGTTGTGGCACTCTAGGCTCGGTCACATGAGTGAGAAGGGAATGTCAATTCTTAAGTCAAAAGGTAAGCTTTCAAATTTAAAGAGCATAGATCTAGAATTTTGTGAGCACTGTATTTTTGAGAAATAGAAGAGAGTGAGTTTTCTCAAGACTGGATCAACAAAGAAGAAGCACAAATTGGAGCTTGTTCACACAGACGTGTGGGGGCCAGCTCAAGTTGCTTCTATTGGAGGATCACGGTACTATGTTTCTTTCATAGATGATGCTACAAGAAAGGTATGGGTTTATTGTATAAAGAAGAAATCTGATGTTTTTGACACTTTTAAGATTTGAAAAGCTATGGTTGAGAATGAAACAGGCAGGAGATTGAAGTGCCTTAGATCTGACAATAGTGGTGATTTCTATAGCTATAAATTTAACTGGCATTGTTATATGCATAGAATACGTAGGCAAAGGATGGTTCCAAGGACACCTCAGTAAAATGGAGTTGCTAAAAGGATGAACAGAATAGTAATGGAGCATGCAAGGTGTATGAGATTACATGTTGGTTTGCCCTTAGAGTTTTGGGCAGAAGCTATGGATACTACAATGTACCTGATTAACAGAGGACCCTCTACAGCTCTGGATGGTGGAATTCTAGTAGAGACATGGACAGGTAAAAAGGTAGATCTCTCATTTCTCAAAGTTTTTGGTTGTGAAGCCTTTGTGCACGTTGATAAGGAAAATAGAAAGAAGCTGGATGCTAAGTCTATGAGGTGCACATTTATTGGTTATGGCTCTAATGATTTTAGATTCAGATTTTAGAATCTAGGAACTAATAAGATAATTAGGAGCTGTGATGTTGTTTTTAATAAAAAAGTGGTATAGTGATTAGCTTAAGAAGCTGAATCAATCTGGACAAAGCAATGGAGCATTGGATGAGGTGATGGTCCAAAATGAGCTCATGGGAAAGAATTATCACAGACATGAAAACATAGAGACTAACGTCGGTTAGGCAGGAATTGACATCGACAATACAGGAATTGATGTCGGTCAGACAGTGATCGACGTCGGTCAGGAAGGAATTGATGTCGATCATGGAGAACCGACGTCAGCCAGTAATAGGCCTAGCAGTGACCGAGGTCGGTCACTGTCAGAGAATTTGGCTAGACAGCGTGTTGTGAATGAGTCTCAGACGCCCATCAGGAGGTCAGAAAGGGTAAGTAAACCTCCAATTTGATATTCCCCTTCATTATTCTATTTATTACTTACTGATGGTGGAGAACCAGAGAGTTTTGATGAAGCAATACAGGTGGAATCCAAGAATCAGTGGGAGTTAAGCATGAATGAGGAAATTGATTCCTTGAAGGAGAACCAAACATGGGATTTGGTTGAGTTGCCAGTAGGAAAGAAGACACTAAAGAATAGATGGATCTACAGATTGAAGGAAGGTGAGAATGGAAAGATGAGATATAAGGCCAGATTCATAGTGAAAGGATTTGCACAAAAACCAAGTATTGATTTTGGTGAAATTTTTTCTCTTGTTGTTAAAATGACTTCTATACGGACTGTATTGTCTTTAGTTGCTATTGAGGATTTTCATCTTGAGCAGCTTGATGTTAAGACAACATTTCTTCATGGAGATTTGGATGAAGAAATATATATGGATCAGTCGAAAGGATTTAAGGTCAAAGATAAGGAGAAGCTAGTGTGCAGATTGAAAAAAAGCTTGTATGGCCTCAAGCAAGCTCCTAGACAATGGTATTTGAGATTTGATAGGTTTATGACTGAGCATGGCTATAGTAGGTGTCAATCTAACCATTGTGTGTATTTTAAGAGATTGAATAATGGTAGATATATTATTTTGTTGTTGTATGTAGATGATATGCTGGTTGCAGGATCACACATGCAATATATCTCTGAGCTTAAGGTGAAATTAGCTCACACATTTGCCATGAAGGATTTGGGAGCAGCAAAAAAAATCCTTGGCATGAGCATTAAGAGAGACAGAAAAAATCACAGGTTGATTTTGTCTCAAGAGGATTATGTGAACAAGGTGTTGAAATGGTTCAATATGCAAGATGCAAAACCGGTAAGCACACCTTTGGCTGGACATTTTAAATTGAGTAAAGAACAGTGTCCTAATTCACATGATGAGGTAGAGTACATGAGTAGAGTTCCATATGCTTCTGCAGTAGGGAGTTTAATGTATGCACTGGTATGTACTAGACCAGATATTGCCCAAGCAGTGGGAGTTGTAAGTACATGGTCAATCCAGGAAAGGAGCACTGGAAAGCAGTTCAGTGGATCCTTAGATATCTGAGAGGGACCAGTAGTATGTATTTGTGCTATGGAGATTCAGATACTTCTCTACATGGTTATGTAGATTTAGATATGGCAGGTGATTTGGATGGTAGAAGAAGCACCATAGGATATGTTTTCACTATTAGTGGAATGGTGGTTAGCTGGATATCAAAGTTGGAGAAGGTTGTTACCTTGTCAACTACAGAAGCAGAATATATTGCAATCCCAGAGGCTAGCAAAGAAATGATATGGATGACACGGTTCATGGAAGAGCTATGAAAGGAGTAAGAGAGTTGCAGATTATACAGTGATAGTTAGAGTGCAATTCATTTGGCTAATAATTTAGTATTTCATTCAAGAACAAAGCATATACAGCTAAGGTACCACTTCATTAGACAGGTATTGGAGGATGGTGAGTTGAAGTTGGAAAAGATCCATACAGATAAGAACCCTACTGATATGTTAACCAAGCCGGTAACAAAGGAGAAGTTGAATCTTCATTTAACTTTCGTTGGTCTTCATAATTGAGTTTGAAGATGGAGGAGCTAGAAGATGTTGTTGTACAGGGATTGGTGCAGTTGTTTATCTCCAAGTGGGAGATTGTTAAGGTGTGGAGCTAAAAGCTTCACCAAATGAGCGAGTGCAAAAGTTTCAAGAATTACACAGTCACCGGCGTTGGTCAGGAGCAACTGACGTCGGTCAAGAGTCAATTGGGAGATGCTGGCATTGATCATGGATCGGCCGACGTCAGTCACAGGCAGACAGGCAGGGACTGATGTCGGTCACCTATGCGTCCAGAATGTTATTTTCATGGACATAACAGAATGTTTGCATGGTAGGATTAAGTGTTAGTCTTAAGTCTGCATCTCTATCTTTAGTAAGACTGTTTAGAGCCCTTGATTAGGAGGTGCATCTAATGGCTGTAATTGTATGCTCATGTTTCCTAATATTATATATAGGATTAGATATTCCTAGCTTATTGAATTGAACAATACAAGATTGTATATGTGTATTAATCCAGGTTGTTGGAATTGATTGTAATTGAGAGAGAGAACTCTTGAGGGAAAGAGATCTAGAAAGAGATCTGTACATATGAGAGAGGTGTGGAAGAAAAGAAGTTTCTTCAATTGTATTCTTTTTGTAAAGAGTTTAATACAAGTTTTCAAGGTGGTTTCTTGTATCTCTTGTTCTTTGCTATTTCTGATTCTAATTACTTATCATTCTGGTTTAATTCTGTATTTAATTGCTTTCATATCGTAATCAACATTGTTGGTTGATCCCCAACATATACACCTACATCCAAGTTAGTAGCATCAATGTAACTATTTAGATCTAATATAAGCATTCAAAGCCACATAACGCAAATTTTTAAAATTTGATGATTGTTTTAGTATCCTGATCCAATCCACTTTCATCCTACTTTGGTCCAGATCTACATGCACATAGTAAACCAATTAAGTACTCTTATTTATAACTTATTGAAATTTAAATCAATATATATACTTTTTATTTTAGAATAATTTAGTATTATAAATTTAGGACATTGTTTATTTGAGTTTTTAAATTAACTAGCTTGTTATAGATCTATTAATCAGCCTCACTTTTATTTATTTATATATTCTTAACCCTATACTATATTGACCCATTCTGATTTATGGTTAAACATTTGGTAAACCTAACCTCATGTGTTTACATGTAAAACCCTAAATTTAGCTTAGGGTCTCCTATTTTTCTAATTGGTGTAATCTATTTCACATTTTGAATTATTAATTTGTAAGTAATGGAAAATGTCAATCAAAAAACTCATTTTTAAATGAAAAATAAAGAAACATTAGTTACTCATCTTAATAACAATAAGGGATTAATAGATTCATTTTTTTATGTTAGAAGAGATGAAATCAATAAGCATGCTAAGGATAAGGGTTCCTCAACTACTGACGGTGAATCCTTATGGAGCACTAAAACTAAGTTTATACCAATAACCCTCCCCTTGGGCACATCACCACTTCATAATTCTAATGGGGGCACAGAATATGTGTTCACACATTTATTTCCTGAAATAAATCCTACTATTGCTACATCTTACATGGAAAACATAAATAATTCAACTCAATTACCAGTTTCAATGCCTATATCCATTCAAACCATGGGTACACCTCCTTTGGAAACTTTCCAAATTTACAATCTTAAAGACCAAGAGGTGCAATATCTTGTCCAAATTATAAAAAAAATTAAAACTAAGGTTACAAATATTGAACAAAATTCTAAAATTACCTTATGCTATTGACTCACAAGAGGTGTTGCATAACCCTATTGCACCAAAGATATCTTTGCATCCTTTGATAACTAATTTTGTTTCACCTAAGTTCATATTTTATGATAGCAAGGGTGATCTTAAACATCTTTGATATTGCTATGGAGTATGCCTTGATTATGCCTCCAATGATAACATTTTGACTAAACTATTTCCAAGGAGCCTCAATAACTATGATATAAGGTGGTTCTATGATTTACCAATACAATCAGTAAATGAATTCAATCCTCTTACATATCAGTTTATAGCACACTTCTCTATAGATATTATTTAAAAGGTTTCCTATGACCAAATTATAAAAATCAAACAAAAAACCAATGAACCTATCAATGAATGTATTAAGGTACTAGACAACGTTGGCTAAAATGACTAATCCAATGGCATATAAATATCTTCACAATGTCTTTAATCAATTTTTTCTTTACCTATTACATGATTCTATTTCTTTCCAAAAGTATAAATATTTTGATGACTTATGCCATATTGTTCTTGATTGTGAAATAAAAATTATCTCATCAAAAAAACTTAAGTATATAGCAAACACACTGAATACATCAAATACCAATTTTACTATAAAACAAAAATGTAAGGTAAATCCCACAAAACCTAAAAAGGAAATAAATACCACTAATAATGTGGTGTCATAACAACCTAATTGGATTTTGTTATCCAATGCACCAAGGAGACAATTTACACATGCTTACCTAATTATCCAACGTTATTACTTCAAATCTTATAGAGTGTCATCTCATATCTCTCCATCATATTATAGAGGTTGATATGAGTTAGCCTCTACCCAAAGGATATGATTCCCACGTGTATTTTGACTATCACTAAGGATAAGGGCATTCTACAAACCAATTTTTTACATTAAAGCATAAGATTCAAAACCTTATTAATGAAAAAGGATTACATTTGATGATCCTCTAAAGGAAGCAGGTTCATAACCTTATGATCACCAAAATTATAAAATATTTATTAATATTTTGAAAGACCATTATAATAAGGAACTAGAAGTGCTAATGGAATACAATGTGCATCCTCTTATATCACATTATGGGACCCCATTAGATGGGGTTGTTAGTAATTATACATGGCATACACTTCATATGGTTCAAATACTTTCTATTAATTTTGATGATAGTGAGATAGTGGATGATGACTTGATCTTAATTCCTTATTCATTCAAGCATATCTTGATCACCAATAAATACATAGTGTTATTATTGATAATGGTGCAAGTGATAAAATTTTCACCATGATAGTACTTACACATTTAGGTCATACACAATTATTTGCATACTTTGACTAAATAATTTAGAACATTTGATGGGACCTCATTGTAGGTTCTTGGTGAGATTGATTTACCTTTAAAAGTTAGCCTAGCACATGTGGTCGTTACCTTTTCTATTATTCCTTATATAAATATTTTTGATATGTTATTAGGATGAACCTATATACATACACTATATGCAATACCTTATACAGTATATGGGTATGTTAAATAAATTCATTCTAATATATTAATTAAAATTTTAAAAAAATTATAAACATCTACTTGAACAAAATAAGATTATACCAAAGTAGTTAATTATTAAACCCACTAAGGTTAATCTTCCACAAAAGGGTAAGCAAAAGGAAATCCACTTTCCTAGGTGGCAGTACTTGAGATACCCTTACATCAAAGACACATAGCATGGATTTCATATAATTATTATCTAATACACACCATATATATATATATATATATATATATATATATATATATATATATATATATATATATATATATATATATATATATATATATATATATATATATATATATATATATATATATATATATATATATATATATATATAAACATGTTCATGTTTGTTAACCATTGGTAATGGGTTTCATGATTCATGGTAACCACAACATCTAGAAAGAAAGGGCAAAAGGAATGAGATTTAAATGCCACTAAAAACTTGCTAGCTTAGAGTACATATCGATAGACTATGAGATCTAAAACAATTACATTCCTTCTACCCCAAAACCATGGTAAGGGTTATGAAAGGATACAATAGATAGGAAGTAGTAAAGGAAGTAAATACAGGTGGCAGAAGAGGTGGAATTAAGCTCAACACCATGATTAATGGAAGGATAAGGGGGAGAATGAGGAATGAGTATTAAAATTTTAAATAGGGATGATGTTAGTTTTCTTCTCACTCCACCTGAGCTCTATAAATTCCCATCTCATAGTATGGATGAGAGGTTATTTTTGGTTATTATAGTTGATATTCGTTGTTTTTATTTATTTTTATCATTGTGGTTGTTTCTAATGTCACTTTCATAAGAAAGAGTTGAGGAAAATTATACACATGTTTCTTGAATTAGGATTGTAGTAGATTGTGTTTACCCTTAGTATAAATCTCTTTTAATTAGTTACTAATAAAACCATGGTTCTATGCTATAAATTTAATATGGTATTCTTGATTGTTATTTGGTCATAATTATCATATGGAAATGAATGTCTGATGAGCTAGTTACTTTCTTATTTTAATAGTAGATTCATATTGAGAGGAATAACCAAGTGTCTAGGTTAAACATAAGTGGAATTAACATTATGGATTAATCCATCTACCCTTCTATTGATAATATAATTTCCAAATAGCCCTAACCCAACATAATTACTCTTCTTTGTGCCTCAGATGAGCTTAGAGAATGATTTCCCCATGATATGACAACATAGGGGAGATTATCATTGGTCACATAGATTGGCACATTGGTGCATAGGTCTCAAGAAAAATAACCTAAATTTTGGTTTCATTGTCAGTATGGGCCACATTTCCTTGAATAAATGATGATAAGAAGAATAAATTAATCGAATCTATTTAAAAAATGTTGAGTGATGGTTGGAGTAGATGGAATAGAAGTTTATTGAAGGCCAGCCTAGCTATAGAGTTTGATTACCAAAGAAGTGGGTCAAAGAAAACTTATATGATGTTTTAAATGTGATATTTTTTGAGAATTAATGAGGCCCTTTCATGCATGTACTTTTACATATTATATAAATAAGGGGAGAGATCTATGAAAACATTATTTGTGGACAAAACATCAATTGGAGTAGTTTTGAAATTTGGATATAGTTTGGACTCAAGCTATGGATGTGTGGTGGAATGGTAAATTGAATAGTCACATGTTATATTTTTCTCTATCCACATTGAATAAGTTGAGTTCAAGTTATTTTATTAACCTATGGGTTCCTACCTTAGAAAACTATCCTTAGGTATCAGGAAGTTGATGGTAGATAATGGAATTGAATATCTATAAATGGCTAGATAAGTAGCATCCCATATGAGTGATAAGATGAATGGGTATGGATAAGGTATTATAACTAGGACAAAGAGGAAGTGTAAGGATATTTTATTGTAATGAGGCTATATTGACTTGGAATCAAGAAGTTTCAATAATCCAAAAAAGGAAAATTGAGGTCCTTGGAGAGAAAATGGAAGGGTTCGACTTAGGATGTGTTGTGAGTACCCATGAAGGGATGGTGAGGCATGAGGATGACTCTTGAATGTATATATTTCACCCTCACATGAATAATTTACATGATAAAAGAAGATAGATAAAATTTAGGGGCATCCTTGAAAACATTGTTGAGAGAGATAATCATGAAGCACATGACCTTCCCATCCAACCTACTTGCTCAAGCACATTTCTTAAAAATTGTCAAATGGGAGTTTTGATCAGGTAATGACTAAATAATATTATAAAATTAGAAGTGTGTGTTATTATTTTTCGTGAATATGCATTCTAGAGGATCAATAATTGAAGGATCAGGACCAACACTCCCACTAGGTGGAATAATATAAAATAAAGCATTTGGCATTGGTGGAACAATCATTGCCATTCATAATACATAATTAACAACCAAAGTAGTCATAAAACTTATATTAGGAGGTGGTGGAACCAACCCAGGTGCACAAGGAGGTGATATATCCCCATAGTCTAAGTATTCTATGATATGTCTCTCAACTTGCCAAAATATCAATGAATGGAGAACACCACTTACCATGTCCACATGTGTGAGCTCATATAGCATACAAATGGAATCAAATTAGCAAAATTTAAAGGTGGGTTAATTTTCTATAAATTTATAGGACCATGCTCATAATTGGTATAAGAAGTATGATCTAACTCAAAACATTGTGGACTATTATCTCTTGATCATGGAATTTTTGAATGAATTTGATATTCTAGAGTTTGAGAAACAAAGCATTATAGAATTAAAAAGAGATCTTATAAGACCCATATAAGAATGTTTGTGCTTATGATGACAAATTTAATAACCTGGTATAAAATCTATGATATGTGTTTCACCCACTACAACATGCCCTATGGTTCATCGATGGAATACTCACTCCTTACCAATGCACCTCAGTAATTAGGAACATCATGGATCCATGAGAAGTCTTGGAGGCCATTTCAAAAGTTGAGATGGTGGGATTTTGGATTCTAGAGTTAGCCTAACCATGGAATTGAAAACTACATCTATGAGTGTGATGATATAAAATGTGATGACCAATGGTGCACTAGATAATCAAAGTGGGATATGGTGTGTGGACTAAAGGTTAGGGGAATTCAAATGAGAATTGTCTTAAGAAAATCATGTGTATGCTCATAACATCCTATGAATTATGTGGATAGGGCCATGATATACATAATTTTACTTTATTTTCCCAAGTGACTTATCCAATATGTATGACATATTGTAATGTTTGTGTTACCTCTTTTCATGACACAATAAACTATAAATTAGTAAGCACCTAATGGAGCACAATGTAAGATATGAAATAATTAAAATGTCTGGACAAGTTTTTGATCATTGAAGATCACCATGAGGATAGTTAGGTCATGGTGATAGAGGTTGGTTTGGTGTAAGGTTCCCACATCAAGGATGTTACAAATGTGGGTCACCAGATCACTTCTAATGGGTGTGTCCTATGTATCCCACTTACGAACTATATGATAAACCTACCAAAAAGTCTTAACTTTAAAGAGATGTTGTAATGATTGAGTGCAAACAAAAATATAAGCAATGGGATCCAAAGAACTATGGAAATAGCATTTAAGATCTATAAGTCTAAATCATGATGAGAAGTGGCTTAACAACCCAACACACAGTCAATCCTACTAAGAAGGTTTGGTTGGGATATGGACCACATAGAGATGAGACCTCAAGATAGTATCTAGATCCCTGTGGATCACCATACCTATATGGTGCATGATAAAATGACATACTCCAAGAATAAATAGATGTTATCCATAACCTATAAGATGATCTTCAACATGCTCATGGTCTAGAGGAAAAGGCAAGGCAAAAGTCCAAACTTAGGATAGGAAACCCCAAGGATCAAGATGATATTTCTAAAATATTATCCATTTTATATGGGATGGAACCTATCCTAAGGTATATACTCTTTGACTACCAATCCAAATAGCCCAAATTGTATTAGGACTAAGCATGGATAGAGGTAGAGATATCTCAATGATGAAAATTTATGGATATGATCGAGAATTTTTTTTAAATGCAAACATTAATAGATGATAGGTTTGTGATATCTTATTAGATATCAACACCTAGCTCAATATACTGACTAGGGATGCCTAGAAAAATATGGGAAATATTCCCTTTAAGCCATCACTACACATTTTATTCATGGTAAATAATATTAAGGCCTAGCCATTGGGAATACTCCTTGACACCAACCTAGAGATCATGGGAGTAAAGTTACAAAATGACTTTAAATTAATATAATTGGTAGAGTCTGATAACTACCCTACCCTACTTGTTAAGATGTAGTGTTATGTTATTAATGCAAACAAGTGATTTTAGTACTGGTTTATGATTTAGGAAAATGGGAAGGAACATGTGGTTATTCCACTAGCCATAGAGCTTGGGCCTCCATATGTAAAAATAATAGACATGGATGACAAGATAAATAACATATATAATATAATTTTTAGGGTATTAGATAATCTTGAGCTAAATGAAAAAGGCATGTTTCACTAGGACGATGTCTATTCAATCTCTGATACCACTATTATAGTTTGCGACCACTAGTTTCAAGAGTCTTATAAAGATATTGTAAATTTTTGTGACATCATCATAATAGGACCCCATAAGAGGGTGGCATAATGTCCAAGGAAGGGGAACTTATATAATATTTTTCAAATAAATATCTAGGTCTTGTGCATAAGTAAAGTATCTAAGAGGGTGTCAAGCATCAATAAAGGCCAGCTCACAAAACCAACATGGTTAATCTAAATAGGTGACCTTGATACATATATTCAAGACCTTAAGGTATTCATTCTAAATGAATAATAATTCATGAATACCATGGTATATACACTAAAGATTACTACCACATTTTGGTGGGATACCCATGAGCCTAACATTTACAGTTAGGTAGGCATCAAGGAAGCTATGCACATATAATTTAGGCCAAAAAATTGATACCAAAATATTTTAACATATATGGTAAGCTCAAATCCCAACATACATATTCAAGCATGTGAAGATGCAAGGGTTAAAATTCTCTCTTATCTACCTACTCATCTCTAGGTCCATGCCTTCTACTAGACATTAAACACATGGGTACATGCATGGTACATTATCATAGAAATGTGAAGAGAGATGACCATATAGGAAATACTAAAAAAATAGTTTGTAAAAAACTTTCATTCAATGTTATACATCCTAGGCTAACCAAGCCCCTTCAAAAAATCCATCACACCATATTCAAGGATGAGTCTACAATGGAAGAATTAGTATTATCCTTGTATAAAGAGAAAGGGTGGGCATAACATTTTTTTTTTATAAAATTAAATTAAAAAAAATGATTCAAGTGATGAGGATGGGAAAACATGGAAATACATGAATTGGACGTACAAAAATGGAAAAGATAAAACAATACAAAAGGTTGAATAATAACTCCATGATTATGAGCCAAGTCATCTACACATTAAGACCACTCAGGGCAAGTGTAAAGTAGTGGGAATGCACAGCTTAAAAATAACACCATTGTTACAGAGAGTCCCTAAAGACTATTAAGAAAAACATTGACATAAAAGAGGAACCTAAGATAGCCACCATTGGAAATTATTGGTAAGATATTGAACTTGCTCTTATTGTGGAAATATTTTGATAATTCCAATACCTATTCCCTAGGAGATTCATAGAGATGAAAGGAGTGCACTCTTTTTTGGGGAATATCAAGAATAAATTGGTTGAGGGCATACATCCTATCAATAATCAACCCTATTGAATGAACCTCAACATACAAGTTAAGATAAAAACTAAAACTGATAACATGTTAATTGTAGGTATCATATATCTCATAGAATAGTTTGAATGGGTAAACCCCATGGTCATTAATAATAATTAAGTATGGATGCATTTAGATTTACATTAATTATCATGTTTTGAATTAAACATGTGTCACATACCCCTTTCCCACTCCCTTCACTAAATAAATTATTGAGACGGTAGAAGGTTGTACAATATATACTTTCATGGATAGATTCTCAAGATATCACTAGGTCCAAATCAAAGTGGAAGATAAGCCCAAACCCACATTTATGACTGAGTGGGACTCATTCATGTACAATTTCATGCCCTTTGGGCTCAAAAATTCTCCTATTGTGTTCTCACACATTGTCATCATTGATTTCAAATATTTTATCCATTAATTTATCCAAGTGTACATATATGACTGGAATTTATATGGGCTCATAAAGGACCACCATGAAAATATAATACCCATGTTTGAGTAGTGTTGATAGCTATAAATTTCTCTCAACTTGAAGAATGTGGTTTCACCACATCATTTAGTACCTTATTTGGCCATGTCATTTGTAATTACAGGCATCTAGTGGATCCCATAAAATTTGAAATCATACTTCAACTTGAGGCACCTACTAGTTAGTGTGATGTATGCACGTTCATAGGACACACTGGGTGTTACCAAAAATTTTGTTGGAAATATTCAAATATAATCATGCCCATAGAAGAACTTTTGTAAAAAGATAATTTATTTATATGGGGAAGGGCACAAGAGGAGTATTTTGAGATGTTAAAGTAAAATTTGGACAACACTCTTATCTTACAATTCCAAAACTATATAACCCCATTTCACATTCATTTTGATGCCTTTAGGACAAATATTGGTGTTATTTTAGCCAAACCTAGGGAAAATAAGATCAATCACCTGATCTACTTTACTACTCAAAAGCTTAATCATGTAGAATAGAACTATAATACCACTAAATATGAAGCATTGGCTATGATTTATGCTCTCTATAATTTCTATAAGTACATTTTGGCCACCTCATTTATGTTTTTTAAAAATCATGAGGCACTAAATTAATTTGTCAATAAACCTATTATTCATGGATGAATATATAGATGGATAATATTATTCCAATAATTCTAATTCATAGTAGTGGTCAAGTTAGGAAAATAAAATATGAGACCTAACCACCTTTCATAGATAACCACTAGTAGAGTTGCATAAACTATTAAGGACAACATGTCTAACACATAGTTTTATAAGGTACAATGCATTCTAAAATAAATTATCTATATTACAACATTCATCACCTCAAGAATTGCATTAGATAACCTAACCACAAAGAGAATAAGTAGTTAGTCATCTATGTTGCACTTTATCAACTCATTAGTGGAGAAATGTACAAGCAAGGATGAAATGAGGTGTTATGGTGATGTGTACTTCCCCATGAATGCACTACTATATTTCAATAATCCCATGAAGGATTCATTGGAGGACACTTAGATAGGAAGGTAACCACCTGAGAGATCCTATTTTAAAGACTCTAGTGGCCAAATATTTTTCATGATATCAAGTATGCCAAAAAGTGTGATGTTTTTTAGACGATTGGGAAGTTGAAGTATCGATACAATATGCCACTTGTACTAATCCTTATGAAATATCCCTTTAAAAAATGGGCCATTGAATTTTTAAGACCTATTACATAAATTGCATGATGGACTGGCATGTGTTACATCATTATTACCACTAACCACTTTGATTGATGGGCCAAGGCTATGCCTAGCAATAATTTCACTACAAATACAACCACTTGGTTCCTATGGTAAAATATTATTAGCAGGTATGGATGCCTATTGAGCCTAAATAGTGACCTAGGCACTCATTTCATTAATAAGATGGTATGAATTCTGTTATCAAAATTCATGATAGCCCATCACAAGAATTCACCCTACCACCCATAGGATAATGACATTATAAAATACTTTAACAAGGTTCTCTATTATTTCCTCATGAATATTTATGATGTAAGATGCACATAATGGGATGATCAAGTATCAATGGTCCTATAGGCATACTACATAAACTATAAGTGACTCAATAAGTCTAATCCTTTTTAGTTGGTATTTATGGTGAAGGTAGTACTTCATGTTGAGTTAGTTTTTCCATATATTCACATAGCCTAGATTAGTCTCTTAGATGACCCCAAATCCATCACAACACACCTTAAAGAGTTACAAAAGCTAGATGAGAGGCACATCTTTGCTAAGTAGATCTAAGCCACTAATAAGGCACAAAAAAAAACATGGAATAACTAACATATCAAAGCAAAAGTTTTGATTGAAGGTGTTTAAGTCCTATATGATTCTAAATACTTGAAACACCATGACAAGATGCAAATCCATTGGCTTCGGCCTATATAATTTATAATATTTTGGAAATAGGTGCTTGAAGGATTTGTAATCTCAGTAGGGATATGATTCCTAGGTATTTCAATGGAAATAGGATCAAGCCAATCATGTTTAACACTAACCATGTAATTTTATAATAATTTGTATGCCATTTCTTTTATTTTCTTATTTTTTTGGTTTTTGGGTTAGATTAGGCTCATTTTTGCATTATGGTCAATCCATCATCAGGGTACTATCTTTAACACTCCTCTTAATGTCTAATTGAGTGAACCAAGTGGGATATTTCTTTAAAGGTTCACCATGCCAAACATATATGTATTTATAGTGAGGATAGCCATGTGCCATATTCATAAAAATCTCTATCAAGAAACATTTATGTAGTAAAATGTTGAATTTTTTAAGTATTATTCTCATCAAACCTCTAAATTTCTTAAATGTGTCTTGAGTATTCATATTTATGCTCTAGAGGACTGAACACATGATTTATTATGGGGGAGGAAATGAAATACCAAATTAGGAAAATTGAACGAACCACGTCAAATGGGAAAAAATCAAAGTACATGTGTCAAATCAAATTTATTATTTCAAGACCTTCAACCTTTACATCTCAGTTAAGAGACTCAAATGCCCATGAAATCCATAGGGAGGATATTAAAAGGAGAGGAATTCAACCACCTTAAGCAACACCAATTGGGTCAAGAGAAGTAGAGACAAATGAAAGGCTCAAGAGAATATGAGGAAGAGAAGAAAGAAATGACTCAAGAAAGGATTTAAAAGGGAGGGAGGAATGACCTCCCATGAAAAAACCAAAAATCCAAGAAGAATCAAAAGTTATGGGTGAATCCTCAAAATAAGATGAGGTAGGAAGATGGACATTGACAAAGAATAATCAAGAATTATCAATATTTGTGCCTGAGTTAAAGGACCCTTATTCAGTTAATTACCTCTAACTAGAAAGGGAACTAGGTGGGAATAATTACCTTAGTCTTCCCATCATAAGTCTAAATGGTGATTGACATAAGAACCAAAGGAAAGTGCATTATCATGTAGATGATATTTTGTGATTATGTATCACCTCAGTCTTTTATAGTTGGCAAACTCAAACCTTGGTTGTCCCTCTTAGGTCTACTATATCCTTACTTCTACAAGCCCTGTATTTGTTCTATATTATGCCCTTTGGCCTATATATTAGTCTAACTAGTCTTATATTGATGACACAAACATCATATCTTACCCATAATGTGTAAAATGTACTTATCTTACACCTTTGCAAGTTATGATCCTATACATGTTTTGTTACTCCTTGAATACTAACATCTGGGATATATAGTAACATTGATGTTATTTTCTTTTACCCTGATGTAAGTGTCCATTTATCTAAAGTAATATAATTTAAAAATGAAACATATCCAAATGGTCGGCATCAATACTTTAACTTGAGTTATATCTTGATAGAATTGGTATAAATACAATATCAAACTTCATTCATTCTTCACCTAGCAATCAGACCAAAGAGACCAAGGCACTTATCAAAATCACTCTATCAAGCATTTAATTAATCAAATCTTCCCTTTTTACATATCAATCATAGGTAAAACACATCTACATGTCTAAAGTACCCAAAAAGTAGTCATAAAGTCTTATTTTCTATGTTATAAGTTAGGTCACTAATGTACTTGATTTACATACATTTTATGATTCACACAAATCCAACATGTAAGGGAAAATTATATAAGTCTAAGGCCCTTTTCTATAGTATTGAATATGTAGAGAACACCCTTTAACAATAGGGTTATTTTGGGTCATCTCGATACTGTGTGCCCACTAACTCATTTTTCCCCAAAGTCACATTGGAGATGGAAAGCTAAGGTTTTGACATTTTATAAAGATTGACAATCCATGATATAAATTTGAATACACTAGAGTGAAGGTGAATAAAAACCAAGAATCATCTAGGTGATCACATCTTATTTTAATAGATATTTTGTATAGGACACTAGAATTCAACCCAGATAGTAGTACTGATGCAACTATCCAAATAGTTAGAGGCACCAGATCTAAAATTTGAATTTTTTTCTAAAACTATCTTCCTACCTAATTTCTACCTATTCTAGACATAGATATATATTGGCATCATAAAAAAATAAGTACACCACTTATTTTTCATTTCTATATCAAACATAATTGTACTTTATATTAATAGCTTGTCTTAGTTTAATAAATTTAATATATGGTATATCTAAGTTTAACATTTAATTGTCTTTCTTTAACTTTGATATTCACCCTTGTTCCCTATCATCTCTATATAATTAATAATATCTATCTAAGAAGATCCACATTAAAATTAGGATTAAACATTGGTGAACCTAATCTTTGAGCATCAAACCCTAGGTCACTTAGGATTTTTTTATTTTTTTTTATTATTGTACTTTGTTGCAAATTTAAAAATTTTCATTTGTGCAACAATGGAAAATGTTAGTGAAAAAACATGATTCTAAATAGAAGATCAATAATCATTGATTACTTATCTCAATAATAATGGCTTAATAAATGCATTTTATATGTTACAAAAGATGAATAAGTAAACAAGATAAAACTAAGGTTGCCTCATCTAGTAATGGTGAATCCTTAAAAGGAACTATAAATCAGCCCACACATATCAATTCACCTAGATCTAGTGGGGCACAAATTATGTGTTTATACCTTTGTTCCCTAAAATTACTATTAATAAATACATTATGGACTTACATGCTGTATCAACTCAAATATCTATTTTAATGCCTACTACTACTAAAAACATGTTTTCATTCCCTTTGGTGACTACTCAACTATATAATCTAAATCCTAATGGATCTACAGTTCAAACACTCTTTCAATTTATAAAAACCTTGGAGGACAAGGTTACAAGCATTGAATAAAAAAAATTAAAATCCCCTCATGTTATAGATTCATAAGATGTGTTGCATAACCCTCTTGCACTTGAGATATCTTTACACCCTTTGCCAACTAGTTTTGTTGCACCTAAGTTCACATTATATGATGTCAAGAGTGATCTAGAGTAGCAACTTATATCCTTATTTATGGCATGCCTTGATTACACCTATAATGATAAACTTTTAACCAAGTTATTTTTAAGAAGCCTTAAGGACTATGCTTTGAGGTAGTTTTATGACTTACCTAACTAATCTGTAAAATCATTCAAACCTCTTGCAGATCATTTTTTATCACATTTTTCTATTAACATTACCAAAAAAATTTACTATGCTCAAATTGAAAAGACCCAAACATGGAACCAATGAACTAATCAATGAATATGTCTTGAGATATAAGACAATGCTAGCTAAAATAACTAATCCTATGGCTGATAAAGAGTTAAAAGACATATTCAAAAAAAATTACTTGTTCCTATACATGAGTCCATTATCTTTAATAAGTTTCAATCTTTTGATGACTTATGCCATGTTATACAAGACCATGAAATGAAGCTTTTATCATTTAATAAGCTCAAGTATGTAGCAAACACACCATTTATGTCTACATCTAGTACTAAATTCATGATCAAAGCAAGTTATAAGGTAAAACCTATTGAAATTAAAAATAAAACAACCACCATGGTTAATGTAGTTTCACAACATTCTAATCAACTTATTTTATCTAAACTTCTTCTTCATTACTCACATGGTTAATAGAGAGTCATCTTATATATCTCCTTCCTATTATAGAGGTTGATATAAATAGACATATAACCAAAGGATATAATGAAAATGCTTATTATGACTATCACCAAGGCCCTAGTCTTTCTATGAATAGATGTTTTACAATGATGCATAAGATCCAGGACCTTATTGATGACCAATAGATTTCATTTTATGACCCTACAAAGGAATCAGATTCACAACCTAGTGATCACCATAAGTAGAAGATATTTAATAATCCTTTGCAAGACCATTCTAAAAAGGAACTAAATGCATGTCTTCTTCCATGATATTACATACACCCACTATATGGTGTCTTTGGTAATTACATGAGACATATACCTCATATAGTTTATAAACTTGTCAGTTCCTTCAATGATCGTGAAATTAAAGATGATGAATCGGATCTTCATTATTTATTCATTCGAGTATACCTTGATAAAAAAACCCTTACACAGTGTTATGATTGATAATGGTGTATGTAAAAAAATTACACCATGACATTACTTACACATTTGGGTTATACTCAGTATGATTTACACACCTTTACTAGATCAATCAGAGCATTTGATGTGACCTCCCAAAAAGTTCGTAGAGAGATTGATCTAACTTTACAGATCAGTCCCACACATGTGGTTACTACTTTCTTAGTTATACCTTTTGCAAGTGTCTTTGACATGTTATTTGGATAACTTTGGGTACATACTCTTCAATCAATACCTTCTACAGTGCATGGGTGTGTTAAATACATTTATGCCAATTGGATAATTATAGTTTTTGGTGTTTCATATGAGTATCCTCTTGAAAAAGATAAAATCATACCCAAACAATTAATTATCAAGTTTATTAAGGTTAATCCATCAAAAAAGGGTAAGCAATAGGTAATCCCCTTTACTAGGTAGCCATTACTTAAGAGACCTTTACATCAAAGACTAATGGTGGATTCAATGGAATATTTGTCTTCTATGCACCATATTCATATATCTAGAGCACCTAAACATGTTACTACTATTGCAATTCTAAATAAACCATAGATTACATAGAGTTGGGTTCCAAAAACCCTTATTCATTTTATTGGTACTTCATTAACTCAAAATCCTATTATACATATGTCAAGCATCATAGATATTATAGTGATAAATATTTTATCTATGCATGCTCCTTAGTAGTACCACTAGTTTCTTGCACCAGGTTATGAGTGGGGAGATATCTATGCTCATTATTTAGATGAGATCATAGGATGATCTTGTCTTTTCCAAAACTACCAATAAAATAAAAAACATTCAAAATACAAAAAATCTTTTTGGCACCTACATGTTCTATTGTCTCCTTGGCATCTATGTGTTAGTTCTATGTGGAAGGCTAGTAGGTCATTTAATCTTACATATACATCTATAGGTATACATAGATACATGATTATATACACTTATAGGTGTTGGGATTTCCCTATACTCACATTTTCAAGACATTGGGGGCATCCATCATATATGATCTTGATACTTCCATGTTATATCATTCTATGGTCACATTACATTATCATGATTGGGTTATTTTTTACTTACACATGCCTTATCCATTATTATATCTTACACATGGTACTTGATATGCTATGCACTTGAAATTTTTTTCTAACACATTTGATCTATGATATATTATGTCATATTTATGTTGGTTTCCTATGTTTTACTTTATGCACTTCTTTGAGTGTCTTGTCTTGCTTATTTGAGGATTTGAATATGATTCATTTTATGCAGCCCTTGTGCCTATGTTTGCCTTATTTGACATTTAAATATTTCATTTCTTGTTTTATATAATTTTAAATATATCATTCTTTGCTTTGGGTACATTTGACTAAGTTATGTCCATTCAATTTTACGGTATTTGAACATGACCCTTATTTGTGGTCCTAAGACCTTTGTATATTGACTTACTTCTAAGTGCTCTTGTCTGGTGTTTATTTACTTATTGATATTATACTGTTACTATTAATATTTTTTCATGATATTTATCATACATCTGAGGCCTATATGTGATCACATTGGTTCTATGTGTTTCAATGATACATTTACCTAAGCGTGTTTTCTTCTATGTGCTACATGGTTACATTCATAGATTTTACAATCATTTTATCCTTTTGAGGTGAGTTAATTACCAAGTAATATTTTTACCTCACCTCAAAAGGGGGGCATATTAGTGGAGGCATGATTGGCAAACATGTTCTCCACACGACATATTTTTTAGATTTAGTGGGGGTATGTGATATGGACATAGCTTCCACACATTCAAATTTTTCAAATTCAGTGGGGGCATGTCATATAGAAATGGCTTTCATGCATCATAGTTTTCAGATTCAATGGAGGCATGTCATATGGACATGGATTACACACATTCACAGTTTTTAAATTCAATGGTGGCATGTCATATGGGCATGGCTTCCACACATTCACAGTTTTTAGATTCAATGGAGACATGCTTTGGAAGCATTTTCTCTACATTCATTCAGTATTTGGTACTTATATCAATTCAAATATTTAGTGGGGGCATGCTTTGAAATCATGTTATTCACACCTACTTAGTATTAAGCATATCCAATTTACATTGGGGGCATGTTTCAAAAACATGTCCTCCACATTGGTACTTATATCAATTTTTATATGTCTCCATATATAGTAGGGGCATGTTTTGGAAGCATATCCTCCACACTTAAATAGTTATATAAATTGGCCAAATCACATAGTTATATGATTCAAATTCATAATTGTGGCATTAATATATACATTAGTACCATATTTATACAAAGTTTCAACATAATATATATATAAGGTGCATATGTTATGCAACATGTACCTAATATTACAAAATCCAAACCAGTTTTAGATTCTAAAACCACTACACATATTAATACCCCATGGATTTTTGTGGATTTTATCAAAACAATATACTATAGTAGTTGGTTCACCTTTTGGTATGGTTGAGGTGATCAAATCACTCAATCTTTCCAAGTTTTTAGGTTGGATATAATTGTACCAGCCAACCTCACCATATTATAAGTATCATTGGGTTGCATGGTTGAGCTAATCTCAACTACCAAGTGGAAACTCATTTTTCTCTAAATTTTTGGGGTATTTATTTGTTGATAAGATTTATCATTAATTTCAAGGTTGATGTCATTGATTTCAATGTGCAATATAGAGAGAGAATTTGAAGGTAACCTAATGTCTCTTCTATTGAGAAAGAATTTGAAGACAACTTAATGTCTCTTTTGCTGAGAGATAATTTGAAGACAACCTAATGATTCTTCTATTAGTTATTTTCAAGGTCATTACAATAGTGTATGAATTCTCTTATTTGATAGCATCTTTGAGGTAATCATGTTTGAGTACTAATCCTTGAGTATAAGGTGTCTTAGTGAACCTAGTCATAACAAGCTTAGTCATATCACATGATGAGCATGAAGAGGTATGTGTAGATGTATTATATTATTTTAGAAACATGAAAAGTATGTGATCAATGTTTAGAATCATCAGTGAATGTTACAAGGTCAGTTACCAAGTTTCAAGTGCTTGAAAAGCCTAGCATGGCACTAGTCATGACATATTAAGTATGATGGATACATAGAGGCATAAGAGGTTGTATTATGTTGATTTAACATTAATATTATCCATTGGATCACTTGGGAGAGTTTCAAGGTGAGCCTACAGGGATAATACCTTAAGTCTAAGTCTGAAATTAAACTAGTTCTAGACCCTGTCTCATATAATGAGGTGTCATGAGGTGTTTTCAAGGCATATGAAGGATTTATGTCAATTTTTTATCATGATAAGAGGTTTTATGGTATGTATATTAGGTTTTTATATCTTGGACAATAGTTAGAAGGTCAGTTTTAAGTCCTAATGTGATTTATAGGTCACGGTCTAAACAAACAATGAGAGAGACTATGGCATAATGGGGTATGAGGTTTTTTTAAAGAAAGTATGGATAGGTGAGTATTTTTATATGTACGGTATATTTTTTCAAGTATGTTCAAAAATTTTGAGGGTATGGTTTGCAATAAAAGGCATAAAAAGTAGTTTTAAGGTCTCTCAAATGCATCAAATGAAGGGTTTATAATCTGAGAAGGAATTTTAAGTGTTCATTGGCATGTGTAACCTCTTCATGAGAACTTAATATATTCATATTATATAGGTAAGTTCCCTATATAAAAATTATATGTATTAGTTTTTGAATTAAAGGGATATGTTTTATGAATGATCATTAAGTATGGAAGATAGTTTAAACCCTCAAAGAACCCTGATAGTGATCCAATATGAAATAAGTTATTTTAAAGTGATTATAATTGATTGGTATGGATATTTAAGTGATTTTATTACATATTAAACTCTCCTAAGCATCTCTAGGTGTGATTGGTTTGTCAGGTGTGTGAGTAGAGCCTATAAAAAATATTAGTTTCTTAGAAAATTATTGTAGCAGTCAGATCTAACCAATTCAAAGTTGATAGATTAATGGAGGAGAAATTTTGAGACTTTTATTTTGTGTCTATGGTGGTTTTTGGATATGTTATATACCTTAAGGGTGATAAATTTGTCATTTAAGTTGACCAGTCACTAATAGACCTAATGATGAAAATAGTGAGTAATCCAGACAACAGTGAGAAGGTGATTAGAGAATGATATCATGAAATAGGGATGAATCCAAGTGAATAGAGATATTTTCCAATAATTTAAATACATTTTCACATTTAATATAATTTTTTAATATCACTATATATATCAAAAATTTGTTCACAAGTTGACTTGTCTAGCTCAGTGAGGTCTATGTACAATGAGGTCATGAGATTGGTCTGTAAGACCAATATTATCATTTTACCATGGTATAACTCTATCTAAAAATAGTATAGTTATATCATAATATCATCCATATATATTATGATTATATATAAATGGTCATATAGGTTATTGAAGATAATTATCATCATGACTATGCTTCAAGGTAAACTGATAATTCTGGGTAAGTAAATTACAGCAATGAGTTTGAGACTATATGCCCTGAGTTGAAGCATATAATATAAATGGTTTTTATATTTTATACTTTTAATTCATATAAATTTTTTTTATAAGGTTTCTTACTCAGTAAAACTAGTGAAAATGTTGAAACCAAAATGGCTTGATTGGCTAACTGAGGTCTATGAGAGAGAAGGTCAACAAATTAGTCTGTAAGATCAATAATTGTTATTATAGATTATGATATTTTTATTTGAGATTGTTCTAAATATTTTTTAAGATCATTTTCATGCATTATAATTAATTTATTATGTTAATTTAAGTGTTATAAGTTCAAGTTTTGATGATTATGTTTTGAGGCTAGTTGGTAGTTCAGAATGAGTATTTTGTAGAGAAGAATGTGAACCTGTATAACCTAAGTTGAAGTATATAATAAATTTTATGATGACCATAAGGTCATAATTTATTTTTATATATTATTTTTATCTATTTTTTTATAAAAAGTGTGTTTATTCTTTAGTATCTTAAGATAAACTTTCTAGGTATGCACAGGCCTAATTGTGAACAGTGTTAATGGTATGCTTTAAGTGTTTGTTGAAGATAAAAGGTGTTATGGAGCATATATGAGATTATAATGGGTATATTTGAGTTTAATATGATATTTTCCTACCATATTAGTTTTTTAAATGTGTTCTAAATAAGGCAAAGTATAATGTGTCCTAAAGTAAACCTAATAGGATTAGGTATCCATGAGACCTAAAGATGAAATAAAGCCTAATTAAGGTGTATCAAACCTAAAATAACTCAAAGAATATTTTATTTATATTTATAATATGTTATAATATCTATTATATGTCATAATTAATATTTTAAGGGTGTTTGGCTGACCAAGAAGGATATGAATAAGAGACTTGTATAAATACAAGGCAGTTTTAGACCTATGAGAGTGAAAAGAGTAAGTGAATAAAATCATATATTTTAGAGTAGAAGGAGGTATTTTATACCATGAGAAGATTATATAGGATCTATTATGAATATTTTATATAGGTTTTTTATATGATAATCAAAGTCATATGACTTAATTAGTCTTGAAGAGACCTATTTGAGCAAAGACACCTAGAAGACAGTTTGAGAGGGCTAAGAGTATGAAGAGTTAAAGGGATGGTCATCATAAATTATTTTAAAAATAAAGTGTTTTTAAGGTGATCAAATAAATCAAGTGACTGAGTTGGTGTTGATTCATCTATAGGTCATTATCTCCTTGCAAGTTAGTGCTTGTTGAAGCCTAGTTGAGTTGGTGCTTAGCTAGTTGGGTTTGGTGCTCCATGTGAAGTGGGTGCTTCACTAAATTTAGTATTTTTCTTATATTACTTTATTATATTTATATATATCAGTGAGTTTTCTTTTTCTTAAGGTTTTCCTACATATGTGATATTTTTTTGTGTTTCATGTTTATGTGGATAGGTGTTTATGCATGTTATATTTATATGCTTGTTTGAATGGGATATGATTGTTTAAGTGAAATGATAAGAAATTTTTTGAAGATTGATTCATCCCCCCTCTTTATCATTTTACTTCAAATATTTGGTATCAAATCTTAATTTTTTAAATTAGGTCTAAAAACCTAAATGAGATCCTAGAAGTAAGGATGACTAGTCAGCAAACTCAAGGTGGTTTCTCTACCAATAAGGCTTTGTTATTCAATGGATCTAAGTATGCCTTTTGAAACATCAATATGAATATTTATTATATGTCTCAAGGTCATGATATTTGGAAGTTAGTTGTGGATGTCTATAGTACTCCTCTAATTCTACCAATTGATGCAGCAAGTAATAAAACTAGTTAAAATAAATCCAAGGTAATGAATGCCATTCTTTGTGGCATATCAGAGGTAGATATTGTGAAGGTGATGTAATATGTATTATTAAAAGAGATATGAGACAAATTGAAGACTATCTACGAAGGATACACCAATCTTAAGATGGCCAAGTTACAAACCCACTAGAGATAGTTTGAAATTTTAAAGATGAATGAAGACGAAACCATTACATCTTACCTATTCAAAATTGATGAATTTATCAATGTCATTAGAGGATTAAGAAAAGAAATGAAATAGTCTACATTTTTTCAAAATATATTGAGATCACTAACTCTTAATTTTGACTCTATGGTGTCTATAGTAGAATATATGAAAGATTTAGATAAGCTTGAAATGGATGGGCTTCATGGTATCTTGACTTCTTATGAGATGAGAACAATTGAAAGGAGACCTCCTAAAAAGGAAGAAAATTTCAAAGTTGAAAAAAATTCAAAAACCAAAAAGTTTAAGAATGAGTAATATTCAGACATTGATGATGATGAACTAATAGCCATGGTTGCTAGGAAGTTAAGGTTTGGATCTAGTAAGTACAAGGGTAAGTTGTCTTTCAAATATTTTAATTGTGATAAGATTGATAAGTTTACATTTAAGTGTCCTAACAAGGATAAGGTTGAGCATGATGAAGAACATGATGAATGTAATGGAGATGACAAGAAGGTCTATAAGTTTAATAAGAACAAAAAATATTGTAAAAATTATGAAGGTAAGAAAAGGTCATTCAAAAATAAAAGAAGTTTCTACACCAAAGAAGATAATAACTCATCTGATGTAAAGACATAAGTACATATGGTAGTAATGATGATAGTAATGAACTGGAATATGACAATAATGAAACTCTATTCATGGTCATAGAATCAGATAATGAGGGTTTCTCAAATAGGAAATGCCTTATGGTTGATATAGAATTAGATGAATAAGAAGTTGAAGTAAACTTTAAAGTACAATTGGTAAGTGCCCTAGAATAATTAAAATTTCAAAGAAAGAATCACAAATTAAGATCATTAGTTAATGACTATGAATAACATATTGGGTTGTTTAAGGAGAGATTAACACATCCAAGGAGTTTGATGAGATCATCAATCAAATTGAATCACATATAGAGATAATCACTACTAACTTAAAATCTATAAAAGAAGAATGTAGCGGGGGTGAAACTAAAGTGGAATCTTTAAAATCTAAGTTGGATCAAGCATCAAGAAAGGTGAAGACCTTTGTGAAGTTTGAAAAGAGATCTGAGGCTTAAGATGACATTTTGAATAGTTAAAAGTCTGTAAGTGATAATATAGGTCTTGAATTCAAATAAGACCAAAAGGTGGCAGCTCAAGTCAAGGAGGAGGCTATTGAAGATAAGAAGGTCAATATAAAAATACTTAATAAATAACCTAATGTTATGAGGTATGTTAGTCAATTCAATGGTTATTATTTTATATGTAATCAATTTGGTCATATAGCAAGATAGTGTAGAAGACCCTCCAAGAATGAGTACTCATGGGACTATGGAAGGAATCACAGTTCACATCAGACAAAAAGTATGTATGAGGTTGTTTGTTATAGTTTTCATAATGTGGGACACATTACAAGATTTTTTCCTAATATATTTATAAGGTCATCAAGTCAAAACAAGAGGTTTAAAGCCCCTAGAGTGAAAAAGAGAAGGCAAATGAATGTGTGGAAACCAAAGATAGTAAAGTTTAGTCATGATCAGTCTCCAAGCTTAAATAAAAAATTTTCTATGGTATAACATAATTCAGATGAGAAATCAAATCATGAATGTATGTTTTCAGCTCATATTGATGATAAAATAGTTGATGAAGAGGTCAAGCTTATAGTAATAATTAAGCCTACAAGGACACTAAAGGATATTCACTCTTGTGAGAGCATGGAGATTTGGGGATCTCTTGAACTTGTGTTGTTTTAGTACTCTATGAAAAGAGATGAATCCATTAGACTTCATGGAGACATTATTTAGTAAATAGAAACATGATGGATGCTTGGTTTCATGGAGAATTATTCAAGTTATTGACAAGGATAGAAGATCTCAAGATGTGAAGCTAAAGGGGGAGTCCTTAATTTTTTAGTTGATGATAAAAATATGGTGACCTAGTGTACGATCAAAAGATTTGTGTCATATTAATCATGACAAGAATAAGGTGAGTGGTCTTGAGTTCTAATTTCATTTGAAAGAGGTATGTATGGATCATGTTTTTGTAAATGTTTGATACTCTATGTGTTGAGATCCTATTTCAATAAGGTATGGTTCTAGATAGAAATTTGTGGAAGACCTTTTATCATTAATGTCAAAAGGAGACAAAGTTCAAGAAGGGAGATTGACCATATTTGGGAGATGAAAGTGATCAGATTGAAGAATATTTTTTCATCAATGACAAAGAAGTAATATGTTGAGAAGTGTTGTCATTGATGTCAATATTGATGTCATTGATGTCAATATTGATGTCATTGATGTCAATGTGAAAGATAAAAAGATACTTTGAAGGCAACCTAATGTCTCTTCTATTGAGAGAGAATTTGAAAGCAACCTATTTTCTCTTCTGTTGAGAGATAATTTGAAGGCAACTTAATGATTCTTCTATTGGTTTTTTTCAAGGTTTTTTTAGTAATGTGATAATGCTCTTATTTGATATCATCTTTGAGATAAGCATGTTTGAGTACTAATCCTTGAATACAAGGTGTCTTGAGGACCCTAGTCATAACAAGCTTAGTCATATCATGAGCATGTGCATGATGAGCATGAAGAGGTATATGTAGAGGTATGATATTGTTTGAAGAACATGAAATGTATGTGATTAATGTGTATAAGCATCAATGAGTATTTAATATCTAGTTTTTAAGTTTCAAGTGCTTGAGAAGCCTAGTCATGGCACTAGTCATGACATATAAAGTCCTAGTGAGAAGTTTTGAGCATAGTGACTTAGTGAGATGGATGCACAAATGCATAATAGGTTGTATTAGGTTTCTTTAACATGAATATGAGGCATCAAATCACTTGAAATAGTTTTTAAGTGAGCATATTGGAATAAGACCTTAAGTTTAAGTTTGTAACTAGACTAGTTCTAGACCCTACCTCATCTAATGAGCTATCATGAGGTGTTACTAAGGCATATGAAGGATTTATGGTAATGATTCAGAATGATAAGAGGTTTTATGTCATGTATATGAGGTGTTGATAGTTTTGAGAGTGGTTAAAATTTTAGTTTTAAAAACTAATGTGATTTGCAGGTCGTGGTCTAAGCAAGTAATGAGAGAGAGTATGGCCAAATGGGGTATGAGGTTTTGTTTCCAAGGAAAGTATGGATAGTTAAATATTTTCATGGGTATGGTATATTATTTAAATTATGTTCACAAATTTTTAGGTCATAATTTTCAATAAAAGGCATAAAATGTAGTTTCGAGGTCTCTCAAGTGCATAAAAGAAAGGGTTCTCAACTTGAGGACTTTCACATGTTCATTAGCATGTGTAACCTTTGCATGAGAACTTAAGTTATTCATGGTAGATGGGAAAGTGTCCTAGATCAAAATTTTAGGTATTTTTTTAGATTAAAGGGATATACATTATGAATGATTATTAAGACTAGAATATGGTTTAAACCTTCAAAGAACTTTAATAGTGACCCTAATAAATAAAAAATAATAATACATATGAGAAATGGATTTAGATATAATATCAAGAGCAAATCCATACATAAAACTAACACAATATATACATGAAAAAACCTCCAAGAAGTAAAAAACCCATAAAGATTATTCATATTATGAGAAACTAAAAAGCACTCAATACAGTATTTTTTTCTCTCACTTCTTTTCAATCAATATTCACATAACTTAAAAATGTGTTCTCTACATTTTTTCATTTTTATCAACTCTCTTTTTTTCATTACATCATACAATATAAACTCTTTATTATATGGTAAAGGTAATCTAACTATTATAATGTAACCTTTTTGAACCACCATATTAATTGGTCCAACCTCTCTAAAGATCATTCAATATATTTTATTATTTATTTACATAAGGATAAACTCATGATAAATAATAAAATATATTATTATTTAATCAATATAATTTAATGTATTAAGGGTTCATAAATAATACCACTTAATCATTAATTATTTCAATACTCCTTAATGTTAAGTGGGGATACATGCTATACTCACCTTTATAAAAATCAAATTATACTCCATAAACTATTCAAATGAGTTTTTGGAGATAATAACATAACAAACTTACACTCCATGAACCATCCACATGATGAGTTTTAAGAGGTAATAATTGAAGGAAACATCATTTATCATGCTATAGTCACATTTAAAAAAATTATATTATGTAAAAATAGTCATCTAAATGTATTACACTATTTTATTATAGATACCTAAAAGTATTACACCACAATCACATAGTCACATTTAAAGGAATTACACTATACAACTACAAATACCCAAAGATATTACACTATATAACCATAGTCATATAGTCACATTTAAAATAATTATTTTATATACCCATATACACCTAAAGGTTTTACACTATGTCTCCATAGGCACCTTTAAAATAATTACACTATGTTACCCTAAACCACTTAGAGTGAGTTTAGATTAGCATGATCGTGAGACTACATCCTACAATGAGAATACATCATATAATTTCTCATGAAAAATCAATCAAGTATATTGGAATATTTTATAACATAAGAATATCTATGCTACTGTGTGTTGGGTAAAGTATATACTTTCATATGAAGTTTATCAAAATAACATAAAGTGATATATTACAATACTTTACAACAATAAGAATAATAAAATAAGCAATATGTTTACATACAAACACTAGACCTAGATGTGAGATCAATAGCAAAGACATTCACCATGAAATAATGAGAGCAAAGTTGAACACACTATAACATAGATATACGTAAGAAAACTTTTAAGAGATAAAAAATTTACAAAAATTATTCATATTATAAAAAATTAACAAGTACTTAATACAGTTTTTCTTTCTCTCACTCCTTTTTTTCATTCCATCTTATAATATAAACTCTTTATTATATAGTGAAGGTAATCTACCCATTATAAATCACCTTTTTTAACCACCAAATTAATGGGTCTAACATTTTTAAATGTCATTTAATCTATTTTATTATTTCTTTACATGAAGATAAACTCATGATAAATAATAAAATATAATATTATTTAACCAATATAATTTAATGTATTAAAAGTACATAAATAACACCACTTAACCATTAATTGTTCTAATACTTTTCTTTAATGTTAAGTGGGGATACATGATAATTTTTATGAGGTAAAAACATAACAAACTTACAATTCATGAACCATTCACATGATGAGTTTTAAGAGGTAATAATTAAAAGAAACATCATTCATCATGCCATAGTGACATTTAAATAAATTATGTCATGTAAACAGTCACCCAAAGGCATTACACTATTTAACTATAAACACCCAAAGATATTACACTATGTAACTGTAATCATATAGTCACCTTTAAATAAATTACACTATATAACTATAAATACCTAAAGGTATTACACTATGTAACCATAATCCCATAGTCACCTTTAAAAGAATTACACTCTACATTCATAGACACCTATAAGTTTTGCACTATATCTCCATAGGTATCTTTAAAATAATTATACTATGTTACTTTAAACCACTTAGAGTGAGTTTAAGCTAACATGATTATGATACTACATCTCATAGTGAGAATACATCCCATAATTTCTCATAAATAATCAATCAAACATATTAAATTTTTTTATAACATAAGGAACTTTATGCTACTATATGTTGGGTACAATGTAGACTTCCATATAAAAAAAAATTAAAATCATATAAAGTGATATATTATAATGCTTTACAATGAGAAAAAGTATATAGATATAGAAAGAAACACATGACTCACATGGCTTTTAAAAAGTGATATTGTCATGCACACTCCCCCTCAATGGCAACTTTGATAAGTCCAATATTGAATGAACTTTAATAAGCTTTAGTTTGTTAGTGATGCATTGAATTTTTTACTAAATCTATATAATTTTGACTATAACCAAGAAGGTTGATAAAATAAAAAACTTTCACATAATATTTTTCTATCATCATTTATAGCCATAAGATTTTTTTAGCAACTTTCACATGAAGTGTTCTAAGTGATAGCACCTACACTAAACATAAACACATATCTATAAGTAAAATAATAATAGTATGGTTAGCATAATAATAACCAAATGAATTAGCATAATCAAATAAAAAATATATAAACCAAAGTTTACAGTTCTTTTTATATATCAAAGTATTTATTTTATTAATTTCTAATGATTCAAGTATAGATTTTGTATGAATCTAAAAGCAACACCCACATCTTATGAAATATCTATCTTAATAATTGTTAGATAAATCAAATTATCAACAAGATATTTGTAAATAAGGGTTAGCTTTATTGCACATAATTTTTGGATCAAACTTTAATACAACATTTAATAAGAGTATATGTAAGCTTGCAATCAAGCATGTTAAATTTAATAAGTAAATTATGTGATGTGCATACAATAAATTTATTAATAACTTGATATTAAATTAACTAAGCATTATATATCTTATTAAGAATAATTCATATTATAATTTGAGTCATGATTGTTTTTTTTTTCTAAGTTGACATTACAAGTTTGCATTTTATATTAAACTAGAAAAAAAAATTAGAAAGCAAAAATTTTAATATGTTTTATACTTATTTTTGTAATAAAAATACATATTATAATGAGTAAACAACACTATCCACTTTATTTGATTTCAAAATAATTTGAAAAATATAAATAATTATAATAAGGATAAAATTTGTAAGTGTCACAAAAGTCATTGTAAGTGTCATAAATAGTGTCACAAATTGAATTATTTGACCAAATTGATGTAAAAGAATATTATAAAGTGTAAAATCAAAAAATGACCTCCCTAATATGACCGAAATGTGCCAAAACCTATAAATCAAATAGTCGAATGACTATGTTCGATAAGTAATTGATGGAATCAAATTTTGAACAAATTATCGAACAAGGCATCTGTTCCCACGTGAATGAGCATGAAAATTAAAAAATAATATTTTTTTTAATATCAAATTAAATTTGATCAAAATATGATAGGAGAAGGTTTTGAACTCAAAACCTTATTTTTACAAGTGTCCTCTAAAATTGGACTAGTCAACTACCCTTTGTCTACATACAAGTTTTCACATGCAAGATAGAGATATTAAATCAAGTTTAATTGATTTTGATTTTTTTAAATCAAAAAATATAATAATTTAAAAATTATTATTTTAATACTATATATATAAAATAATTAAATGTTTTTGTCAAAAAAAACTTAGCAAAAGCAGGACCCACCTTTATACTTGTATAGAATAAAGTGATTTTAATAAATCAATGATTTATTAAATACTTTGAGAAACTATTAATAATTGTTTATTTCTAGTTTTATCATGTATAAATAGAATTAATAGCACTAGAGAAGGAGATGGATGCATAGTAGGAGCTATAGATAACCATTTTTTACAAAGTAAATATTAAAAACACATACAAATATCTTTTTAAAGCTAATGGTAGACCTAGATTTGGGTTTTACAGATAGAAAAATAGTTTTTAAATTTTTTGTTGCAGCTATGGCACCTAAATGAACTAAAAAAATCAGAAAACTCTTTTTAATTTCTTCTCAGGCTCTGCAAGTGGATCCAACAAAGTTAAATTTTGTTGAATCCACCTTATAAGAAGAGAAACAGGCTACAGAACCACATATTTGAACTTTTAACAAAAAATATTTCACAGAGGCCATAAAAAGTAAACATGGATGTCAATGGAGGTTTGGAAAAAATAAAGAGAGCTCAAAAACTAGTTTGTAGGGTTTGAAAAGAGTTTTTTATGTTTAAATTTTGATAAATTCACCTTAAAATCAAGAAATATACACTCAAAAGTTCAAAACTAATTTTTTTTTCTAAATTAAAAATGAAATTCATACAGACTGTACACAAGTGGATTTTAGAATTGGGCTCTTCAAAAAATCAAGATCAAGCTTCAAGTAAGATCTTAGAAGGTAATTTATAGTCTAAAATAGTGAATAATTCACCTTTCAAAGATTAGATGAGAAAAATAAATTCAAAATCTAAATTTTTATTCAAATTTTTCTTTTACCAAGACCATACATAGGTCGTACAAATACATGTATGGACTGATTTACTCACTTATTGGCTCTATCAATGCTTCCAACTGCCTATAAATGCTAGATCTACAATATAGAGCTTTAAAAAATTATACAAAATATTAGTCTAAAAAGATAATTTTAAGATTTGTAATGCTCACAAAAGCATTTTTAGTCTATTTTAAGACTCTTAGTTATATCTATGACCTAAAAATAGCTTTGAAATATGAAAAAATGCTTAGATTTGAAACCTCTAAGTTCTAAGAGAGGAAATAGACAAAATAACTTACTTCTACTGAAGGAGAAGCTTGAAAAATCTTTATGTACATACCATGACTTGAAAATGAATGAAATTAGGTTTGAACATAAGTGAAAGCTCTGATCTACAATCTTGCATCTTAATCATGCATCAACTGACTCTGATACTATGACAGAATAAGCAATACAATTGTATACAAATACTAGATCTAGATGTGAGACCAATAACACAGACATTCACCATGAAAAAATGAGAGCAAATTTTAACATACCATAGCATAAATATATGTGAAAAAACATCCAAAAAATTAAAAAGTCACAAAAACTATTCATATTATAAGAAACTAACAAGTACCCAATACAATATTTCTTCCTCTCACTTATTTTTTTTAATTTCATCTTATAATATAAACTTTTTATTATATAGGCAAGGTAATTTACCCATTATAAATGATCTTTTTTAACCACCACATTTATGGGTCCAACCTTTGCAAAAATCATTTAATATATTTTATTATTTATTTACATGAGGATAACTCATGATAAGTAATAAAATATATAATTATTTAACTATATAATTTAATGTATTAAGGGTACATAAATTACATCACTTAACCATTAATTATTCCAATAAAAAAGTATAAAGATATAGAAAGAAACATATGACTCACACGACTGTTAAGAAGTGACATCGTCATATACACTCCTTCTCAATGACAACTTTGATAGACCCAGCATTGAATGAACTTCAATAGGCTTTAATTTGTTACATTAATTTTTTTTTAAAGTTATACAACTTTGACTATGATGAATAAAGATGGTATAATATGAAACTTTCACACGATGTTTTTCTATCATGTTTTATAGTCAAAAGACTTCTTTAACAACTTTCACATGAAGTGTTCCAATTAATAGAACCCACACCAAACATAAATATATATCTAGAAGTAGAGTCATCATAATATGGTTAGCATAAAAATAACTAAATAAATTAACATTATCAAATGAAAAATAATATAAACTAAAGTTTACAATTTTTAATATCAAAGTATCCACTTTACTAATTTTTAATGATCTAAGTATGGATCTTGCATAAATCTAGAAGTAACACTCACATTATATAAAAAAGTTATCCTAATAATGGAGAGATAAATCAAATTACCAAAAAAAATCTATAAAGAGAGATTAATTTTATCACACAGGTTTTGGATCAAGCTTAACATCAAGTTCAATAGGAGTGGATGTGGGCTTATAATCAAGCATGTTAAATTTAATAAATATGTTATGTGATACACATACAATAAATTCACTAATAATTTGATACTAAGTCAAATATTAGATATCTTATTAGAAATAACTCATATTATAATTTTAGTCATGAAGATTTCTTCTTATTTTTAATTGACACTATAAGTTTACGTTGTATACTAAATCATCACAAAAAAAGATTTAGAAAGCAAACTTTTTAACATGTTTTATACTTGATTTTATAATAAAAATAAATATTCTAGTGATTAAACAAGACTAGTCACTTAGTTGATTATAAAATAATTCGAAAATATAAATAACCACAACAAGGGCAAAAATTGCAAGTGTCATAAGATAACTCATACACCAAAATTCATATAAATAGACTTAAAGTCAAATAAAGGACCATCCCAATGCATCTAAAATGTGCAAAAACTTAAAAATCAATTGGTCACATGACCATCTTCGACAAAAAAATATAAGTTTAAGGTGTCAAAAAATATTGAAAATATAGCAATATTCACATGTGAGAGATTGGACAGCTAACAAAAAATCACTTAAACTAATTATTTTAAAAACAATAAATTAGTTTGTGACTAAAGATAAAAATTGGGATGGAGATTTGAACTCAAGACCTTGTTTTTACAAGTGTACTCTAAAATTAGATTTACCATCTTGCATTAGACACCACATAGATTTTACATGCAATATACAGAATTAATAGTGGATGTATTTAATTTTGTGTTTTTTAATTAAAAATAATAAATATTAATTACATATAAATAATAAAATAAAAAATATATTTTCAAAAAAAATAAATGCCTTGAATTTGAAAAAGGCAACCCATCAAAGAAAGACCCACCAACCATTTGCATGAAAAAAGAAAGATATTAAAAAAAATAGTATTTATTAAATAAAATGATTAAAATATTAGTAACCATTATTTTTCATTTGCAGACAAGCTGAAGATTAATGGCTCTATTGAAGATTTTTCGTAGCTTGTATCTCCTTTCGTATGCTTTTATTTACTCAAAAATTTTGCCAGGCCTCCTAATTTTATTAGATGAAGCCATGACAACTTTCAAAATCTCATTTTTTTTTGAGAATAGACTACAGTGAATGGCCAGACAAAATATACAGAGAAGAAAAAATGAACTGAGAGAACCCTTCCTTCTCAGGGTCTAGAAATTTGTAGAGGTCTTTAATATCATAAAACTAAGTAGATGAAAAGATAGAGTTGATTTTCATGCCACAAAACTTGATTTATTAAATTTTTAGAGTTATAGGACCATACAATGGTACCTTGGAAGAGAGAAAAAATATTTAAATAGAGTTTAAACTCCTTTTGAGAGTCATCAGAGGATCTTAAATGCTTAATCTTGTTGATTTCTCCCTTCCAAACTATAGAGAGATCAAAGAATATGAAAAATTATTTTTTTTAGTTTTTTACCTCACACAGACCATTCATGGATGCTTGAAAAGATAGAGAAAAAAATTCAGCTAAAAGTGTCCAAATTAGAAAAAATAAAAGTAAAAAAGTATGAAAATGGCCAAACTAAGCCAATAAAGGGTTTAGAATTGAGATTTTCTACCCAAAAACTAAAAATATACTTATTTTTAGCTTTCACATGTTAAAAAATGAAGCTAAGAGGAAAGAGAGAAAATGAAATTCTTCAAAAAATGTCTTAGAGACTCTAAAGAAGCTTAGAAAAGTAATTTAAAATATTTTTGACATATTTAAATGCCAAAAAATAGTAAATAAATTTGAAATCCATTTTTCTTAGAGGATCCTTAAGTAGATCATATCATAGGCCATGTAAGTTCTCCACAGGATTGAAAAAATATCTAAAATTATTCTGATTGGTTAGATCTATCAAAGAATTCTTGTAGTGCATATATCACAATCTTGACCAAGAGAGGATCAAAAACACTCTTGTGAACGTGTCATAGGATATGCAAGTGGATTTTTTAGCAAAAATGAGCTCGAACACATCTTAAAAACTCTAGTCTACAACCTTGTCGTTTGATCAACATATCACAGGATCTGATACCATGATAAATTAAATAAAATAATACATACGAGTAATGGATCTAGATATGAGATCAAGAGTAAAAGCATACATGAAACCAACACAAGATATACATGAAAAAACATCTAAGAAGTAAAAAACCCATACAAGTTATTCATATTATGAGAAATGAACAAGTACTCAATATAGTCTTTCTTCCTCTTACTTATTCTCAATCAATCTTCACATAAATTGAAAATGTGCTCTCCACATTTTCTCATTTTTCTCAACTCTTATTTTTTCATTACATCTTACAATATAAATTATTTATTATATAGGAAAAGTAATCTAACCATTATAATGTAATATTTTACAACCACCATTTTATGGGTCCAACCTCTCTAAATATCATTTAATATATTTTATTATTTATTTACACGAGGATAAACTTATGATAAATAATAAAATATATTATTATTTAATCAATATAATTTAATGTATTAAATGCACATAAATAATATCACTTAACCATTAATTATTTCAATATGATATTAAAAAAAAAATTATAAAGTGTTCATAATGGATTGGTATGGCTAGTTAAGTGATTGGAAGATGTAGTAAACTCTCCCAAGCATCTCTTGGTATGATTGGTTTGTTAGGTGTGTGAGTAAACCCTACAGAAAAGTGTTAGTTTCTCATAAAATTATTGTATCAGTCAGAGTTAATCATTTTGAAGTTGATAAATGAATGGAGTACAAATTTTAAGACTTGTTTGTTTTTATGATGGTTTTTTGATAGGTTCTAACCCTTAAGGGTGTTAAATTGATCATCCAAGTTGACCAGTCACTAACAAATCTAATGATGGAAACAGTGAGAAATCTAGGTAGTGATGAAAAGGTGATTAAAGATGTGTTATCATAGAATAGAGATGAATCCAAATACATGGATATATTTTTCAATACTTTTAATGCATGTTCATGTTGGATATAAGTTTTGGAGATCATTGTATATAGAAAAAATTTGCTCACAAGTTGACTTATCTAGGTCAGTGAGGTTTGTGTACAGTGAGGTCAAGGGATTAGTCTACAAGACCAATATTGTCATTTGTCCATGTTATCCTTCTATTTTAAAATGGTATAATGATCTCATAATATCAACCATATGCATCATAAGTCTTTATAAATGGTCATACAGGTGATTGAGGATCATTCTCACCATGATTGTGCTTCAAGGCAAACTGACAGTTCTATGTAAGTAGTGATAAGTTTGAAATTTTATGCCTTGAGTTAAAGCATTTAATGTATATGGTGTTTCTATTTGGGACTTTTATGTCATATATATACTTTTTATAAGGTTTGGTACTCATTTAAAGTAGTGTAAATGTTGAATTCAGAATGGATTGATTCATTGAGTGAGGTCTATAAGAGAAAGGTCAACAAATTAGTCTAAAAGACCAATAATTACCCTTAGAGATTATGATATTTTTATTAGATTTTATTTTGAGGATGTTTTAGGATCACTTTCATGAATTATAAATCTTTTATTATGTTCTTTTAGGTGTCATAAATTCAAGTTTCCATGACTTTGTGTTGAGGTTAGTTGGCAGTTCAGAGTGAGCATTTTTCAAAAAAAAAATTGAACCTGTATACCCTAAGTTAAATTATATAATGAAGTTTATGATGACTCTGAGGTCATGAGTTTTCTATATATGTTTTTTTTCATGGTTATTTGTAAAAATTGTGTTTATGCTTTAATAGTTTAAGATAAACTTTCTGGGTATACATAAGGTCTTCTTTAATATTTTTTTCATAGAGTATTATATATGTAGGAAACACCCTTTGACAGTGAGGTCATTATGGGTTAGTTTGAAATTGTGTGTCTACTAACCCATTTTTTTAAGGTCACATTATAGATGAAAAGCTAAGGTTTTTCCATTTCACAAAGAGCAATAGTCCATGACCTAGATCTAAATACACCAGAGTGAAGGTGAATAAAAATTTATAAGTATCTACATGATCACATCCTATTTCAATACATATTTTGTACAAGACACTAACATTAAACCTAGGTAGTAGTATCGATGCAACTATCCTAGATTGATGTAACTATTCAGAGGGCCAAAGGCACCGAATATAGAATTTAATAATTGTTCTAGAACTACCTTCCCACCTACTTTCAACCTGATCTAGATCTAAATCTATATTAGCATCATAACAAGATAAGTACATCAATTTTTTATCATTTCTATATCTAACATAATTTTACTTTCTATTAATAGCTTATCTCAGTTTAATAAATTTAGTATATGGTATATCTGAGTTTAGTATTTAATTTTTCTACTATAGATCTGATATTCACCTTTTTACCCTATCATTTCTATAGTTTAAACCTTATATACCCAAGAGGATCCTAATCTAAATTAAGATTAAACACATCCCCACCAATAAAATAAGTAAAGATAAATGGTATGATGGGCACAAACAAAACAATGTAGCTGCTTATAGTAAGAGACACATGGGACAAAATAAGACCATATCGGGTAGAGTACTTATATGGAAGATGCTCCAAAATGGTTACCATTCTGTAAAAAGGATGAAGAGATATTGAAGGAAACCATAGGGTATATGGTTTAATGCCCATAGGAGAAGATTAATCTCCTAAATAAGTTTGAGGATGGGCAACCATAAGATGATGAAAGTGAGTAGTTGTAATCTGACATGGGAAAATAAAGAGAATAAGGAAGGCTAGAGGAAGATGAGCCCATCCTCATAGAATATATCCCTCCAAGACAGAGCATAGAAAAAACTAGATGGAATGTATCAAAATTATTTGGGACCAACTAAAATGCAAGGTACAAGATGAGCAACTAGATTTTTGGGTTGCCCTGACATCATATCAAGTCTCCTTATAAACTTGATGACAACTATATTTTGATTTATAATATTTTAGGTAGGAACCCATTCATGAGGTGCCCAATGAAGTTGAGATTTTTTCCACCAAAACTAGCTAATGATATCGGGGATGTTCTTTATAAACCTTAGGACTCTCACTGGGGTGCAGGCTATGAATGTTCTCCTAAAAATGGTTGTTAGAGTAACTCCATAGAATTTAGTAAATGCAAAGAATTTTTTGCAACATCAAGAAACTGCAAGAGGGCTGGCTAGTGCCCTTGAAGAAGAATAAAATAGGTCCCTGTGTTAGGTGTGGAGCTTGATTGTCTTCCAAGATCAGAGGTTAAAATTTTGATGTTATTTTAGTTAGGTTCTAGATCTAATTATTTTTTTCCATGATGGCATGAGGGGTTGCAAGGGGGGAACCTCCCTTGCAATTTATAGGGGGGATGACCCCCCACATGGGGGGTTCGAGGGCCACTCACTCTAATGGGGGTTTGGGGGAAACGCCTCCGAAGCAAAAAATTTATTAAAATTGTCTTGTAAAATTATGATTTTGTAGTCAATCTAGACCATTGATTAAATGTTTCTAGATCTGATGGTAGAGGTTATGATTTGATTTTTTTTACCCTAAAATGTATTAATACATGGCTAAGATGAAAAAAAGTATATTGTATATAGAGAGAGGAGGTAGAGAAGGTAGAGAGGTGTAATAGATTTTATTACAAGATTTGTTTCTCCCTTGTATTACTAGAAATATTATACTGGACAAGTTTGGTGGATGTAACCCATCTTGGATGAATCATGTTAAATCTAGTGTCTTCTATTTTGTGCATGTTTATAATTATTTTTTGTATGTTTGATTGATTTATTTCATAGTTTCTCTTACATGCAATTTAAAGATAAATATGTGTTCTATTCTATCATAACAAGTGGTATCAGAGCTAGGTTTTGTTTGCATAATTTTAAATCATAAGAAGAAAAAGGTTTGACCAAGAGTGGGACATATGGCGGATGAAAATAAATCTAAGGTGGCAAAGTTTGATAGATAGTACTTTGGATTATGGAAGATGCATATGGAGAATTACCTTTACCAGAAGGACCTATATTTGTCATTAGAAGGACAAGCCAAGTAGCCATCAACAATGTCAGATGAAGCTTAGGAACTATTGGATCAAAAAGCCCTTGAAACCATACAATTATGCCTTGCATCTTCTGTATCATTTAACATATCACAATAAAATTCAATATAAGGTCTTATAAGTGCATTGGGCAAGTTATATAAAAAACCCTCTACCTCAAATAAAATATTTTTGATGAAAAAATTAATTAATATGAAAATGTCTGAAAATAGGTCAGTCCCAGATCATTTAAATGATTTAACATAGTTACTAGATAGTTATATTATTTAAATATTGACTTTGATGATGAATTTAGGGCTCTTATTATTCTTTGTTCCTTACCTAAAAGTTAGAATAGCTTGATAATGGTAGTAACTCTATGTATAATAATGCTAAACTAAAGTTTGAAGATGTGGTGGGTGTTATCCTAAGCGAAGAAATGTGAAGGAAAAGCATAGGTAAAACATCTATATCTATAAATTCATTAATAGTGAAGAACAAAGGAAAGAAAAAAAATATAGGAAGAGGATATTGTGGAAAATCAAAAGGGGATGCAAGATCTAAATCAAGAAGCAAGATGGAATGTTGGATCTGTGACGAGCTAGGACACACAAAAATAGAGTGCTAGTTTCAAAAAGATAAATCAAGTAAGGACCAATAGGAAGGTAATAGAGAATAAAATGTAGCAGGTAATGTACTAGAAGATACTCTTATACTTTTTATGGATAATATTGTTGAATCTTAAGTTTTAGATTTAGATACTTCTTTTCATGCTACCTCTCATAGACATTATTGTATAGATTACATTCAAGGTAATTATGGAAATGTTTACCTTAGTGATGATGAATGCTATAATATTATTGGAAAAAGAAGCGTTCAGGTTAAATTATAAAATAGATATATTTGGGTGCTGAAGAATGTCAAACATATTCCAAGCTTGAGGAGAAATCTAATCTCTGCAAGACAACTAGGTAGTGAGGGTTGTATGATCACATTTACAGTCAAATCATGGAATGTTACAAAGGGTTTTATGGTGGTTTCAAAACATAAGAAAGTAAGCACTTTATATTTGTCTACAAATAATGTTAATTCATCTTGTATTGTAGCTTCTACAGGTAAAGACGTAGCTTTATGGCATTATAGACTTCGCCACATGAATGAAAAGGTAATAAAGACCCTACACGCAAAAGATAAATTAACAAGTCTAAAATAATTAGATCTAGGCTTTTGTGAGCATTTTATATATGGGAAATAAAAATGTGTGAAGTTTCTTAGGATTGGACCAGCTAGGAAGGAGCAGAAGTTAGAGCTTATGCATATGTATGTATGGAGACCAGCTCATGTATCTTCACTAGTGGTTCAAATTATTATGTTACATTTATTGATGATGCAACTAGGAAGGTTTGGGTATACTGTATCAAAAAGAAGTTTGATGTTTTTGATACATTCAAGAAATGGAAAGCTTTAATTGAAAATAAAATATGTTTAAAACTAAAATGTCTCAAATCAGATAATGAAAGTGAGTATTATAATAATGATTTTAATAATTATTATTCAAAATTAGAATTCATAGATATAAAATAGTTCTAATAACACCACAACAAAATGGTGTGTCAGAAAGAATGAACAGGACTATGATAGAGCATGCCAAATGCATGAGATTGCATGCAGGTTTATTTTTATAGTTTTGGGTAGATATTGTAATACAATAGTTTATCTGATAAATAGAGGATCTTTGAGTGCTTTGGATGGTGGAATACCAAAGGAGGCATGGACTGGAAATAAGATAGATTATTCTTTTGTAAGATTTTTTTATTGTGAGACATTTTCTTATATTGACAAAGATCATAGGAATAAGTTCGAAGCTAAGTCTCAAAAATGCACATTTATTGGTTATGGAATTGATGACTATAGATTCTGGTTTTGGAATCTAGAAGATAAAAAAATAATCAGGAGTAGAGATGTTATGTTCCACGAAAAAGTCATGTATAGAGACTAGTTGCAAGAAAAGAAGTAAGAAGAATCCAAAAGGAAATATATAGTATTAGAAGACATTACAAAAAAACATGTCCTAGAGATTCTTGAACAAAATGTGCAATAGGAACAAGTACCTCAAATCTTTGTTAGAAGATCTGCAAGAGTAAGTAGACCACCTGATCATTTTTCTCTTTATTTATATTATTTATTACTTACTGATGGTGGTAAACCAGAAATCTATGAAGAAGCAGTGCAGATTGATGCCAAGGATAAGTGGGAGCAAGCTATGGATGAGGAGTATGATGCTCTAATAGAAAACTAGACATGGGATTTGGTGGAGCTTCTTAAAGGAAAGAAGGCATTGAAAAATAAGTGGGTATATAGGATAAAAGAGGAGAACAAAGGTAAAAATAAATTTAAGACCAAAATGATGGTTAAAGGTTTTGTACAAAAGAAAGGTATAGACTTTGACAAAATATTTTCTTCTATAATTAAAATGACTTCTATAAGAGCTATTTTAAGTTTAGTAGCAGTAGAAGATTTGCACCTTGAATAGTTAGATGCGAAGACTGCATTCCTTCATGGTGACTAGGAGGAAATATATATGGAGAAGTCATATGGATATGAAGTCAAAGGTAAGGATAAAATGGTGTGTAGGTTGAAGAAGATTTTGTATGACCTAAAACAGGCTCTAAAATAGTGGTATTTGAAATTTGACAATTCTATGACAGAACAGGGTTATTGTAGATGTCATTCAGACCATTGTGTATATTTTAAAAGTTTTTAAAATGGTAGCTACATTATTTTGATTTTGTATGTAGATGATATGCTTGTAGCTAATTCTAACATGCACAATATTAATGTACTCAAGAAATATTTAAGTGATAGATTTTCTATGAAAGATCTAGGTGTAGCTAAATAGATCTTTGGTATGAAGATAACTAGAGATAGAAAGAATAGGAAGCTCAAATTATCATAGGGAGAGTACATCAACAAAGTTTTGAAAAGATTTAATATGCAATATGTAAAATTAGTTGGGACACCTTTGGTTGTACACTTTAAATTAACAAAGGAACAATGTCCTAAAACATAAAAAGAAAAGAATCTAATGTCTAAAATTTTATACTCATCAACAGTTGGCAATTTAATGTATGTAATGGTATGTATGAGGCTGGACATTGCACATGTAGTGGGAGTGGTGAGTAGGTTCATGAGTGATCCAAAAAAATAACATTGGAAGGTGGTAAAATGGATCTTTCATTACGTAAGAGGGACCATAGATATAATGTTAAGCTATGGTGGATCAGATGTGACATTACAGGAATATGTTGACTCAAATATCGTAGGTGACTTGGATGGTAAAAGAAGCACTATAGGATATCTATTTATAGTAGGTGGTACAAAATTTAGTTGGGTATCATGGTTATAAAAGTTTGTGGCACTTTCAACCATAGAGGTTGAGTATGTTGTTGTTATAGAAGCAAGCAAGAAAATAATTTGGTTACAGAGGTTGATGGAAGAATTGAGACATAGTCAAGAAATATGTACTCTATATAGTGATAGTCAGAGTACAGTCCATCTAGCCAAAAACTTAGATTTTCACTCTAGAATAAAACATATTCAATTAAGGTGTCATTTTATTCATCCAGTGATAGAGGAAGAGTAACTAAAATTGGAGAACATACATACCAATAAAAATCTTGTAGATATAATGACCAAGGTAGTTACAAGAGAGAAGTTGAATATTTGATTAGCTTCAATTAGTCTTCATGGATGATAATTAAATTAATGAACTTGTCTAGGTCTAGATAATACAGTGGATGAAGTGGTGGTAGAGTTGCTACAATTAGTCTCCAAGTGAGAGATTGTCAGGTGTGGACCCTGATTGTCTTCCAAAATTAGAGGTTAAAATTATGATGTTATTTCAACCAAGTTTTGGATCCCATTCTTTGTATCCCCGATGGCACAGGGGGTTTCAAGTGGGGAACCTCTCTTGTGGGGTCTAGGGGGATGACCCCCTCAACAGGGGGTCTAGAGGCTGCACAACCCAATGGGGGTTTGGCGGCAATGCACCTAAAGCAAAAAAATTATTAAAACTGCCTTGTAAAATTATAATATCATAGTTAATCTAGGCCATTGATTAAAAGTTTCTATATCTGACGGTAGAGGTTATGTTAAGGTGTTTTTGGCCCTAAAATGTATTGATACATGGCTAAGATAAAAAATTATATTATACACATAGAGAGGAAGCAGAGAAGGTAGAGAGGTGTGACAGGTTTTTCAATAGAATTTATTTCTCCCTTGTATTACTAAAAATAATATACTGGATAAGTTTGGTGGATGTAGGCCATCTTGGATGAACCACATTAAATTTGGTGTCTTCTATTTTGTACATGTTTATGATTATTTTATGTATGTTTGATTGATTTATTTCATAGTTTCTCTTCTATGAGATTTAGGGATAAATATATGTTTTATTTTATCCTAACAGCCTAATTTTGAGTGAGCCCTAAAGTAGGCTAGGAGAATTGAGGTTGAGGCAAAACATTTGATGAATAAGCAGTGAGTCAAAAAGGAAAGAGCAGAATATTAACTTTAGAAATAAAGGTTGGGGCCTTGAACACATGCAAAAATATTTTTAGAACCCAACCTATCCTCCTAGACATGGTTAATGTTGTGCAACCTAATCTGATGATAAATTTATAAGTCCTAGTTGATGCACTCATTGAAAGGGAGAAATAGTCTACAAGGCCCCAATATAAATTATAATAAACCCAAATTGAATGTGCCAAGTGATTGAAATATATCAAGGATGCAATAAATACCTTTATTGATTATGTAGCTAACACATAATGCTTGTTTCATGATTTTTCTAAGAGATCCATGATAATCCAATTCTAGCTATCCTCTTGAGAATATGAGTAGATAGATTTGGCTACACTGGTATACATGAATAAGAACAAGGAGGAGCAATCCTCCTTGCTGAAAGAGGCAAAATAATTGTCCTAAGAAATAAGTGTTGCAAAGAGGGAATTAGAGCTACAATTTTTGGACCTTCAAGGAAGAACCTTGGATGAATAAAGCCTTTTATAAGAATCCTTGAAATATGGTTTAGATAATATTTGAGAAATAAATCAATAGCTTTAACCCCTCTCCACTATGATTGTTTACCTCCAAAATATAAATGCCAAGATAACCGCAACACAAGAGACTATTCAACTTACCACACACTAGTGGGATGAGTTTTAGAGAGAGTTAGATGGAATCATTTTAAAACTTTGTCCTTCCTCTCTTGAATGTTGAAATCCAAGAGGAAGTTGGTCGGTTAAAATAAGATATAAAATAGGTTAGTGTGGGGTATATGTGACCTTAGGTAATGCACTTCATAATTGATGACAGCCACATCATCTAGAAATAAGGGGCAAAAAAATAAGAGATAAATGCTACTAAAATCCCTTCAGATCGTAGTACATATAAATAGGCCATGAGATCTGGGTGGATCACATTCCAACTACCACGTTACCATGGCAAGGGTTATGAAAGAAGAAGACAGATAAGATGTAGTATAGGAAGTAAATATATGTAGCAAAGGAGATGACACTAAGCTCGGCACCATGATTAATGGCTAGATAAGTAGGAGAATAAGGAGGGAGTATTCAAATTCTAAATAGGGATGATGTTAGTTGTCTTCCTACTCTACTTGAGCTCTATAAATTACCATCTTGTAACAAGGATGAGAGATTGTTATTGTTTATAGTCATTTAGGTTCATTGTTGTTGTTGATTTTTATGGTGGTTGTTAATGTCACTATTGTAAGAAAGAGATGAGGAATAATAGTGACATGTTTCTCGAATTAGGATTGAAGAAAATTTTGTGGAGCCCACCCTAGTATAATTATATTTTAATTAATTACTACTATAATCATTGTTCTATGCTAGCAATGTAATAAGGTATTCTTGTTTGTTCTTTGCTTATAATGATCATGTAAAAATGAATGTCTATTGATCCAGTTACATTGCCTAGTTTACTGTATTGAGGGGAACAACCAAGTGTATAGGTGATATAAAAGTAGCATTAACACTTTAGATTATTTTATCTTCCCTTCCATTGATAAAATCATTTCCAACTAACCCTGATTGAACCTAGTTACTCTGATTTGTGCCTCGGGTGAGCTCTAGGAATGTTTTCACCATGATATTCTAGCACAGGGAGATTGTCATTGGGTGTCATTTGTGCCCAAGTCTTAGGTAAAAACACAAAAACTATTCATTTAATTCAAATAAACCATAAATAATTCAACAATGGGTTCCACGAACCCCTACTCTTTTGATTTTCTCCTCATGACCATAGATTCATATTTTGTATATGTAGAGTATTATATATCCTATAGTGTGAAATATTAAACTTATACATGCTCCTTGGTAGTACTACCAATTACTTACACCATTTTTCCATTGGGTATATACCTATGATCATATTTTGTATGAGATCATAGGATAGTTTTTGTTTTTCAAATATTCCAAAAATACCAAAAAAATATTTTAAAAATTCAAAAATTCAAAAATATTTTTAGCTTTAACATATTATATAAGCTCCTTGGCATCTATGTTGTTAGTTATATATTGGTGGATAGAATATCATATATTTATATATAAACATATGTTTCATGCATCTGTTGAGTGCAATACATGCATCCCTAGACACATGTTCTATGCACTTTAAAAGGATGTGCCTTCCCTCTACTAGTGTATTTTGGACATTAGGGGTACCCACTTCTTTGATCATGATACATCCAGGTTATATCATTCTATGATAATTTTCCATTATCATGTTTGATATTATATACTTACACATGAATTTTTTATATCTTTATATTTTTCGTAGTGTACTTGATATGTTATGTACCTAACTTTTTATACTAACACATATCCAAAACTAGTATGATGTGTTTATGCTAGCTATTTATGTTCCATGATTTCCATTTATGCACTCCCTTAAGTGTCTTATATTTCATTTTATTTATTGTTCAAGCATTTTAATATGTTTTATTGATTATGGCTCGTGTGTCTATGTTTTGCTATTATGACATTTGCATATGTCATAGTTTGTTGTATGTTGATATTTAAATGTGACATTTCTTGTTTTATGGGTATTTGACTAGGTTATATCCCTTTGATTGTGTGAAATTTGAACATGCCCCTTGTTTGAGGTCTCATTAGACCATTGTATTTTTATTTGGTTTTAGTTTCCCTTTTGGGTGTTCTTGATTGTTTGTTGAGCCTGTACTTTTACTATATAAATGCTTCAATGGTTCCATCACGCATCTTAAGACTTGATGTGATCACATAGTATGTGTATCATTGCTACATCTGCCTAAACATCATAATCCTATATATTACATGATGCCTTCATAGATTATATAATTATATTATCCTTTTTTGGTAAGGTGAATACCAATTTATACATCCTCTCACCTCAAAAGTGGGTTATATTAGTGGGGGCATGATATAGAGGCATGTATTTAACACTTTCATAGTTTCAAATTTCTATGGGGGCATGCCTAAAAGGCATGACTTCCATCTTTATTCAATGTTTGACATTTTTCAGACTACAATGGGGGAATGTTATGGAAATATGTTTTTCACACTTACAGTAGTTCTTAGATTATCCAGATTTAGTGGGGGAATGTCATGGGAACATGTATTCCACACTTACACAGTTTATAAATTATCCATATTGCAAAGTTATATGATTCAAATACAAATTTTTGGCAACATTATATATATTGGTACCATTGTTATATCCAGGTTTCAGCTTGAGACGTATATGGGGTGAATATGCCATGTAAAATATCACCTTAAATTTAAAAATCAAATCATCTTTTAGATTTAAAATAATTTTATAGACTTTAACCTACACTAGGATGGACTTTTATAGACTGTTATTGAGCCAATCTATTACATTAATTGGTTTGATTTTGGAATAATTGAGGTCATTACATCACTCAATCTTACCAAGTTTATAGGATGGAGTGATCAAATCATCCACCCACACTAGATTTATAGTGTGAATTGACTTGGATCACTCATGCTCACTAGGTTGTAAGTATGATTGGGTTACATGATTGAACTAATCTCAACTTCCATGTAGAAACACACATTTTCCCCAAGGTTGGGGGAAAGTTTCCCCCCAATATTTATACATATTTTCACTTTGAGGTTTTACAATTTTCCTAATCTCATATCTAAAGATACACAATAAAACATCTCTTCAAATCAAAAAGACAAAAGGTAATAGGGTTACATTGATACACAGGGGTACTCCTAACCTTGCTCTTTTTACTTTCAAGCATTTCAAATTCTTTCAAATCTAGATTATATGTAATGATTATATATTGTAGCATGATCTTGGTTTAAGGTTAGTAACTAGCAAAGCACTCATGTGAGACTCATGAAAATATAAGGTATGTTATACACATCCAAGGAAGCATTTACTTTCTTTTAAACTAGTAATTTCATTACTAGATTAAAGGGGGGAGTGTAGATATTTAATATGAATTATATAGCACCTCAGTTTTATATACTTGGAAAGTACTTCTTATGAATATACCCTTTAGTTATAAGACATTCCTACTCCTGAAAGGCTTGCATCCACTATCTATTGTGTCTTTTGCTTAAATCTTAGTCTAACAATATGTTATTCTAATGACCAGGCCTTATATACTGCTCAAAATGTTATTAACTTGCTTATTATCATCATCTAAAAATTTTGGACATGTACCTATTTTCTATCTTCCTAGACACTTGTGTCCTAGCTGAACACCTACGTCAATGCTAGTGTCATGTGCCAAACTAGGTGTCTAGTGCCCTATAGTCATGAAATTAACAAATGGAACATATCCCTATGGATGGATTAAGTGCTCTTATGTCATATTTATAAAAAATATTGACATATATACAATACCAACTTTCACTCATTCCTCACCTAGCACAAGCCTAATAATTCACAAAGCAACTTACCAAAAACACTCATTCAAACATTCAAGTGAGTAAAGCTTCCCTATTATTTCCTATTTCAATATCAGTCATATGGAAAACCTATTTATAGGTTTGAAGCACTAAAGGATCACTTTATGAACCATATTTTCCAAGTTACAATCTAGGCCACTCTATGTACTTGTTTATCATGTATTGTACATTGATACACATGCAAGCCAACATGTAGGGGAGAACTACATAGTTCTAAGGCCTTATTTAGAGTATTGCCTATGTAGGCAACACCCATCGATATAGGGATCCTTTCGGTAGCTCAACACCATGTGCCCACTAAACCATTTTTTTTATAGTCACTCTAAAGGTGAATATCTATGGATTGATCATTTATAAAAGAGTGACAATGTATGTGCATGTTTAGAACACATCAAAATAAAGGCCACAAAAAAATTAGGTCTAAGTGATCCCACTAAGATCAAGTCAATATTATATACTGGACACCTGTATCTAAGTTAAATGGTAGAATTGATACAAGTGTCCAAATCTAATGCAAATGTTTGAGGCCACAAAATGTAAATTTCCATAATCTAAAAAAATGTTCCATGATCCTAATCCAATCCACTTCCATCTTGTTTCAACACGGATCTACATGCACATAGGAAACTAGTTAAGTACCCTTATTTCTAATTTATTACAATATTAATCAATAGTTTTACTTTTTATTTTTAGCATATATTAATATTATAAATTTTGGACATTTTTTATTTGAGTTTTAAAATTAAGCAACCTTCTATAGATCTATTTATCACCCTTGTGTGTATAAATTTCTATATTTTTAACCCTATATTATATTGATCCATCTCAATTTAGGGTCAAATACTTTATCATATCTCATTCACATTTTAGATGACATTAACTAGCCATACTCATGCTAACAAAGCCCATCAAAACCCAATGATTATTCAACCCAACGTTTATTAGATTCCCAAACCAAATATTGACCAAGAACTCCATTACATTTTCCTTATCTATTCTTAGGGTTTTTATAACTCCATCTCTTCCTAATTCACTAATTTAAGAAATTAGTATGATGTAGGTAAGTTATTCTTAAAATAACCATGATCACCCTTTCTCACTTATTTCATTTAACTTTAATCTTGTACCTTGGCCCAACCATCCCTCTCTTCCAACCATTTCTATTCAAATCCCTCAACCACATCAACGTAAAGAACCAAAATCCTGGATCATTCATCCTTTTATCCATTCATCAATTTTTTAGATAGATATCAAGAAGTTGATTACATGAAGGTTAGTGTTTTTCTTTCTAAGTGTATAAAAATTGTTGAATTTGATGTGAAATACTTATCCCTTTGTGTAATCCTATTTTTTTAATTTTCTCCACCTTCCTCTCCTCTTTAATTTATTTTAAGGGTATATACACCCCCAAAATATGTATGGTAAATAATTTGAAAGAAATTTTGACCTTAAAACTTATAAAAGGATCCATCAAGTTCTAGGAGAAGCCTCCCTCTTTATTTGGAATAGTAACTCCATGCAAAACATGGAAAATTAATTTCAAAACTCTTCTTCTTCAAACTTACAAACTAAGTCTAAGGTAGTGATTCAAGAACTATGTGATCATTTTGAAACAACCATAAAAACAATGAATATAAAAACATGACCTTCAATTCTAGAGATGGGATCTACCCATAGATTGTAACTAGACCCCATATTAGTTTGCAAATCCTACATATAAAGATCATGGGAGGATTTGACTAATATATCAAAAAAATTGGATTTCTAGAGGATGGACTTAATAAACTAAAATTACCACCGCATCCATCAAAAATAACCAAAACATATCCATCCCACATGATCAGCCCAAAATGACTCCTTATTATCCATATAACATAGACTAATACATTACTAGATACTAATCCTTCCCTCCCAAATCTTCCACAAAGGAGGTTCCAAAATCTAACACCAATACTTCATCAAATGAGCTCATCTCCACCTTGGTGGGTTTCATTAAATATCTAGAGAGTATCCTAGTGAAAGAGTATCAAATCATAACAGAAGATGCAAGGCATAACCGTATGGCTCTCAATGCCTTCTTATTAAGCAATATCTAATCTACATCACTCATGGCTATAGGTTGTCCTTTCCTCTCCAAGGGGACATGAAGTTATTTCTGATACAAGTAATCTTTCATTTGTATTTTTTACAATCCAAAATTTTTTCCATCAAATTTTTCAACTTTGAATCTGATCTCTTCTCCCATAGCTCCCACTCAATTTAATAACCATTTCTATGATTTACCACTTTAGCAAAAACACCACCAAATCTCTGATCCCAGTTGTTAGGAATTAAATGAATTCAAATCAAATTTAATCCACATAAAATTAGAATTTAAATATGTAAAAACATATTTAGTTATGTAATATCGCATCATGAAATCAATTCTTCAAATCACAGTAATTAAAATAATTAATGAAGAAAATAAAAATAATAATAAAGACCATAACATAGATATACCATGGTTCATCCAATATGGGCTACATCCACTAAGAAATTTCTCAATAAAATTAATGGCAAAGAACCTCTTACAAAGATTTAAAATCTCTTCCAAAATTTACACAAGAATTATCTAAATTACTAATCCAAATCTGAAATCTGTCAATAATTTTGCACATATGCTCTGCCACACCTGTACCTATATAATCACATACCATAAGCTACTATACCACACCCTACAAATAAACACATCACTCTCCAAAGTAACACCCCCCACACACACACACACACACACACACATATAATGAGGATAAAACCCACCAAAGAAGGAGAATTGTGAAATACTTATCCAAGATAAGCATTATCCTCAAGAAGACACCCATCCTCCACCTACTCATGCTTATTCAAAATCCCACCTAAGGAGGAAGACACCATCCTCATCTTTCTTCCACAAAAATCTCTCATGACTTTCAAGGAGATGATAACTAACTCCACAAAACATGAAAGTCAATCCCACTTCCACAAAACATGTAAGTCAACATAAAAAATAGATATCTAACAACTCACTCCACAAAACATGGAAGACATATAAATTTAAAATATCTAAGAATAATCCACTCACATAGAATCAAGATTCCATAAAAAATGGAGTGGGTAAAAATGTGCTCCCCACATTTATGGAGCTCTCTAAGCCCCCAAAATATACCACCATGGTCATTTGATAGCCTCAAAAGACTCCACACTCGATAATCTCTCACTTAGAGACCGTTTCTCTTGAATAAAATCTATCACTGCTCTATGACCACTAAGGCCAACCAAATCTGAACATAGTCTCAACTTGTCCAATGTGACCACCTTGGTCATCATATCTATAAGATTCTAGCTAGTATGAATCTTATTCAACTTCACCAAGTTCTCCTTCAAATCTATCTTGATGAAGTGGTAACATAACTGAATGTGTTTTGTCCTCAAGTGGAAAGTAGAGTTCTTTGCCAAATGAATAGCACTTTGACTATCACTGTGTAGTCTCCCAACTTCTTGATTATGCCCCAACTCTTGAAATAAATATTGTAACCAAAACATTTTCTTGATAGCCTCTGTGACAGCAATATACTCTACCTCTATGGTTAATAAAGCCACAACCTTCTGTATCCTGGAAATCCAACTAACCATTGTATCTCCAATAGTAAATATATAACTTATCATACTCCTCCTACTATGAATATCTCCTACCATATTCGAGTCCACATGACCATGCAAAGTGGTATCTGATCTACCATAACATAATACAACATCCATGGTTCCTTTCAAGTACTGAAGAATCCAGTTTACTACTTGTTAGTGCTCATAACTATGATCGCTTATATACTTGCTCAAAACTCCCATTGCTTGGGAAATATCCGAACAAATACAAATCATGGCATACATCAATCTACCAATTTCCAATGAGTAAGGTACCTTGGAAATCTTAAGCTTTTCAACCTTCATCTTGGGACACTACTCCTTTGATAATTTAAAGTGGCATGTCAAAGGAGTACCAACAGATTTAGCATCCAACATGCTAAACCTTTCCAAGACTTTCTTCACATAATCTGATTGGAATAAAATTAGTTTCCTCTCTTTTCTATCATGAGTAATCCTCATACCAATGATTTTCTTTGTTGCACCCAAATTCTTCATAGAAAAGGAATCACTAAGTTGTTTCTTAAGTATATGAATATGTTGTATGTTTTTTCTTGAAACTAACATGTCATCCACATACAAGTATAATATAATAAAATAATCATCATAAAAATGTTTAATTTACATACAATGGTTAGAATTACACTTTTGATAACCTTGTTCCAACATAAAACAATCAAATTTCTTATACCATTGTCATGGAGCTTATTTCAGTCCATACAAGCTCTTCTTTAGTCTGCACACATAGTTCTCATTCCCTTTTATCTCATATCCATGTGGTTTCTTTATATACAACTCTTCATCCAAATCATCACGAAGAAAAGCAACTTTCACATATAACTATTCTAAGTGCAAATCCTCAACTACAACTAAACCAAGAATAGTCCTAATAGAAGTCATTTTTACAACAAGAGAAAAAATCTCATCAAAATCAATACCTGATTTTTATGCAAACCCCTTAACCACCATCTTGGCCTTATACATTTTTCTCCCTTCATCATCTTCTTTTATTCTGAATAACCATTTGTTTGGCAATGCACTTTTTCCCTTGGGTAGCCTTCCCAAATCTCACATTTGGTTCTCCATGAGAGATCTATGTTCCTCATCCATGGCTTGCTCCCACTTCTTCTTGGCATCTACCTACATTGCTTCCTAATAACACATTAGTTTTCCATTATCAATGAGTAACAAATAATTCAAATAAGGAAAAAAATGTTTAGGTGCTCTTTTTACCCTAGAAAACCTTCTTACTATAAGATTTTGGGGTCCTTGTGTATAAGGTTCCTGAACTGAGTCATTAGATACGTTTCCATCTGTAATGTCATCTAATACTGTGTACTCTTTTTGTTCATATTCATTTTCCTGCAACTGATTCTTATACGTAATTTTTTCATTAAAGACTACATCTCTAGACCAAAATATTTTCTTATCTTTAATGCTCCATAAATGGAAACCAAAATCATCCTCACCATAACCAACAAATGTGCATTTTTTTAATTTTTCCTCTAGTTTGGTCCTATCCTCTTTCTTAATTAGAGAAAAAGCCTCACATCCAAAGACTCTAAGAAAAAAATAATCAACATTCTTACCAGACCAAGCTTGTTTAGGAATGACTCCATCTAAAAGTATAGAAGGTCCTTTGTTAATCAAATAAACTATAATGTTAATTGCTTCTACCCAAAATTGTAAAGGCAACCCTGTATGTAACCTCATACACCTAACATGTTTCATTATTTTTCTATTCATCCTTTCAGATACCCCATTCCACTATGGAGTTCTTGGAACCATCTTTTGCCTACAAATTCCATTGTTAGAACAATAATCAAAGAAAGCATTAATACAATACTCACCTCCATTATCTGATCTGAGACATTTCAAATTGAGACCTATTTTATTCTCAACCAAGGCTTCCCACTTCTTTAAAGTATATAATACATCAGATTTTTTAATATAATAAAACCAAACTTTCCTAGTTACATCATCAATAAAAGTGACATAATAATTGGAACCACCAATAGAAGATACCTGAATTGGTCCCCATACATCTGAATGTACCAACTCTAAATTATGCTCTTTCTTTGTGGGTCCAACATTCAAGAACTTAACTCACTTATGTTTCTCATACACATAATTCTTAAAAAAGTCTAAATCAATTTTTTTAAATCCAGGCAACTTGTGTTTTAATATCTCCATGCCCTTATGACTCATATGACTGAGCTTGTAGTGCCACATAGTTGCATTTCCATCTGTAGCAACTAAATCATAAGAATCAACACTACTAGTCAAATATAAAGTACCAACTTTCTTATCTCTTAAAACCATAAGAGAACCTTTGGTAACTTTTTGAGAATCTATAGTAAACATTACCGAATAGTCCTCACTACCTAATTGCCCCACTAAAACCAAATTATATCTCAACATAAGCATATGTCTGATATTTTTAAGTAGCCATGTGTTCTCATTCTACAAATTTAATTGAACACAACGTTTCTCTACTATCTTACATGGTTCATCATCACCAAGATAAATATCTCCCAAATTTTCTTGAACATAATTAGTAAAATCATGTATATGTGGGGTGGCATGAAAAAAAGCACCTAAATCTAATACCCAAGACTCATAAAAATTATCCAAAGAAAGAAGTAAGGCATCTTAACATGATTTATTTGATGTCACATTTACCTCATTTATTTCCTCCTTATTGACATTTTTATCTCGAAGTGACCAACAATACTTCTTTGAGTGTCCACTTTTCCTACAATGCCAGCATATCATCTTGGATCTAGATTTAGATTTAAATCTACCCTTTGACTTTCCATAGTTTCCTTTACTCTTGTCATTTTGCCTCCCTCTAATTTAAATAGATAAAGTATTCCCTGAAGATGATTCACTAGTGCTCTTTCTTCACATTTTTTTATTAATAATCACGCGTACAACATCCTCAAAATTTAAGCTTCCCTTGACAAGGACTGCATTACTCACAACCATAATCAAGCTATCCCAACTATCGTAGAAATAACACAAAATTAGCAAAGCTCTAACTTCATCATCAAATTTAATTACAACAAAAGTGAGCATACTTACAACTGTATTAAAATCATTTAAATGATTAGCAATAAAACCATTCTCAAATATTTTTATATTCAAAAAAATTCATAAAAAATATTTTATTTAAAACAAAGAGTTTCTCATATAACTTTTCAATTTTATCCATTAGATCCTTTGTATATTTCTCATCTAAAATGTTAAATACAACAAAAAATACAAGGCATAACCATATGGCTCCCAATGCCTTCCTGTTAAGCAATGTCCAATATGCATCACTCATGGCTACAGTTTGTCCTTCTTTTCCCTCCAAGGGGAAATGAATTTCCTTATAATACAAGTAATCTTTTATTTGTATTTTTCACAATCTAAAAATTTTGCCATTAAATTTATCAATTCTAAATCTAATCTCTTCTCACATAGCTCTCACTCAAGTTAATAATCATTCTTGTGATTTACCACTTAGCAAAAACACCACCAAAGCTCTGATACCAATTATTATGAATTAAATGAATTCAAATCAGATTTTATCCACATAAAATCAAAATTTAAATGTGTAAAATCAGATTTAGTTATGCAATATTACATCACAAAATAAATTCCTCAAATAACAATAATTAAAGGCATTAATAAAGAAAATAAAAATAACAATAAAGACCATAACATAGATATATCGTGGTTCACCCAATGCGGGCTACATCCACCAAAAAAGTCCTCAATAAAATTAATGACAAATAACCTCTTATAGAGATTTAAAATATCCTCTAAAATTCACACAAAAATTCTCTAAATTGTTGATCCTATCAACAAGTTTGCACACATGCTCTACCACACTTGTACCTGTATAATCACATAACATAAACTATTATACCACACCTTACAAATAAACACATCAGTCTCCAAAGTAACACCACACCTATATATATACAAAAAGAGGATAAAACCCATCAAATAAAGAAAATTGCATAATACTTATCCAATATAAGCATTATATTCAAGAAGATACCCATCCTCCACCTAGTCACGCTTATCCAAAAGCCCACTTTAGGAGGAACATGCCATCCTCATCTCTCATCTACAAAAGTCTCTCACAACTTTCAAGGAGATGACAACTAACTCCACAAAACATGGAAGTCAACATGGAAAATAGATATCTAACAATTCACTCCACAAAACAAGGAAGACATAGAAATTAGAAATATCTAAGAATATTCTATTCACATGGAAGCAAGGTTCCATAAAAGGTGGAGTGGAGAAAAACGCACTCCCCACATTTTTGGAGCTCTTTAAGCCCCCTAAATATACCACCATAGTCATGTGATAGCCCCAAAAGGCTCCACACTCAATAGTGTGACATTTTTAATATAAATTTGATGATGATTCAATGATATATTATTTTGTGTTCCATAAGGAACTCTCTAACTCCTTACTCCCATTTTTCTTTCCTTCTCCTCCATTGACCCCTTTTGGTCTCCTTTTTGTTTAACTTATACAACTTTTGTTAGCCTTTTTTTTTTTTTTAAATATGTAGGACAAAATTATCACTCTAGATGATAAAACTTTTTCCCTCCTTTACAGAACTACCCCTCAAATTACATAACCACAATGGCGATTTTTTAATAGAGGCAAAGATTCTATATTAACAAGGTAGTTGTGTATTAAAACAAGGATGGTCGTGTAAATATAAGTGGTGGTTATATCACCAAAAGTGGTGATTTCATAACTGTCCCTGCATAAAGTGGTGGTTTTATTCCCTTTATTTATCTTCCAAAATTAGCCCCCGAAAATGATTACTTGGCATGTTTTTCATTATTTTTGTCACGTCTCTTGTTTTATCCATCTTAATTTTACCTCCAATCAAGACCAATTCACTCCCTCTTCTATTCTCAATCATTTTGATTTCCTCTCAATTTTAACTCTTAGTTGAACTCAATTAAACTCATTCATGCAATCTCTCAGCTCTTTCCTTGAAAGATCATTTTTTGCCTAATTTTAGATCTAAATATTATCATTAGAAGTTTTAATTTTAAAAATTTTGTAGGCATATTCCTATAACTTCTTGAAGGTTCAACTTATATAATTTGTGTTGACTACATTGGCACAAGTGAATAAGTGTTAATTGTCTAGCAACTTAGTCTTTGTAAATAAGAGCATTGGTCAGCCTCAATTTAGTTACTCTTTATTTATGGTCATGTCTCTTCTCCTTTCAAATTTGTTTCATATATTTTTCATCCCATAGTTATATATTTCTTAAAATTCACACAAAGATAAAAGGAGCTAGCATACCGAGGATTCTTTCATCAATAGACTACATGCATTCTAGATGATCTATGCATTGGTCAAATTAGAGTTTTTTTTAATTTCATTATTTTTTGTTTATTAGATAAGATAAGAGGTTTATTATTATATTATATTAATGTCATCACTCAAAAAATATAAATTTTTTTATTGAGATAAGTTTATTTATTTTCATTATCTTTGCTGCAAAAAAAAAGTAGTTAGTTTTGATTGTGCTTACATTTTACCATTAGAAAACCACTTCATAAAAAAATCATGGGAATATCTTATTAAACTTTTAAAAAATTATATACAATATAGCATATCATTTTCAAATTCAAAAAAAGTTTTCTTGCATTCAAAATAACCAACTAGTCAACCACAAGACCTTAGCCAATCATGGGTGCATAAATAAAGTACGTACATTTCTAATTTTGTTTTTTTTAGATGAAGTAAAAGTTTTACTGTTTCATTTTAAAAATAGAAAATTATAATTCATATTTTTTGTTTCATTTTTATCAAATCATTAAAAAACTTGTTTACAACAAACTAAGAAAGTTGAAAGGCTAGTTTAGCTTGTTTGTAGACAAAGAAAGTTGAAAAAAGGTATTGTAATATTATTATTTTATATTAGATTTATTTTTGCATTGCTTTAAAATTTATAAGATGGAATTTTCATATTTAACCCATCCCACATAAATGAAACAAAAACTTAAAAAACATCACCACGTAGATTGCATCCAACCAAGGTTAAGAAAAATCAGCATTTTGCATTAGAGAATATGTGTCTTCTTATCTCCTTTGCATGCATCATGAATTATTGGAAAAGGATAAATATAATATTTGATTTTATATAATTAAAAAAAAAAACTTTACTTTCAGCATTTTAATTTCATCAATCAAACATTTTATCTCTATAAACTCAAAAAACTCAAAAAAAAATCCAAAAACAACAAAACTTTAAAAAATAGTGTCAAAAAGCCTTGCTAACATATGCAAGCACATAAAATTAATTAGAATCAATGACAACACATGAAATCATTCATTTTTCATCCAATCATTTCCTATTCATGTAAACACCCCAAATAAATCCTTGCCTCAACATCACATCAAGCATACACAACAAGACATTGTCTAACAAGCTCATACACTTTTAACTTGGATTTTGCCTAACCTCCTTTGGATGACCCTTCCCAAGACACCATGTCTTATCCACCAAGGTTTATTCCATAGAGTTATATCATAAGATATAGATACTTATATTCAAAATGACATTACTACTAAACTAATACATGAGGTTTTTCATTCCACCTTGATTCCTCATCTTATTGTTAACTCCTTGATTGCTTTGGACAAGCAAGATCACATATAAAATACACTTTTAATTTCCCACCCTTGACATAGAGTTTACCTAATCAACATCACATGCCCTTAGTCCCATCTCCATTCTCATACTTATTTTCATCGAGTCTAGCCTCATATTATATCATTTTGTGCATAGAAATTAGGATTCTTCAAAATATTTTCAAATGGCAATACACACCCAAAATCAATGACACCTATGGGAAAGGATAGAGAAAATAAATTAGAAGTAATAAAGTATTCATACCATCATCTTTACCTCATCATATTTCCATTTCAAAATTTTAACTTGTGTGATCAAGCTTGAAGACTTGATTGTTGGATTGCTTGTAGTTGTTTGGCAATGGCCTCCAAAAAGACTATGGATGTTGGATAATAGCTTTATGAGTGCTTGAATGCTAGTATGGATGCTTGATGAGAGTGATAAATGGTTTTTTTAGAGAATTTTCATTCACTTATTCATCATTCTTGAGGGTGGAGGAGAGGTCAGTTTTATAGGCCTATGGGAGGAAGATCTATGGTCCAAATTTAAATTTGGGATATTAAGATCTATTGTTGAAGAATTTTCATGGAATTTTTAATTCCATGGAAATCTTTAAAATAGGAAAGTTCTAGAGGAAGGAGGATAAATAGGAGAGATTTCTAGAATATTTCAATTATATAAATCTCCCTATAGGGTTTAGGGGTTTAGGGAAGGCTAGTGTAGGGTGGTAGGTGGGTAGTTAGAATGTTTTTTTATTTTTAAATTGGCTAGTGAGTTTAAGGGGTAGGTTAATAGATAATAGAGCCTATTAAGGATTTAATGAAGGGATTAATTGATTTTAGGATGGGGTAAAGGTTCCATGGGATGTAGGAATTGGTATGGGTATTGGGCCAAAGGTTAGTATAGCTATGAAATATGGGAATTAGGCTAAATTAATGAGAATTATTAAAATTAGCAAGGTGAGCATATTTTAATGCATACACATTCATCCTTTTTTATGATATTGACCAGGCAAAGCCAATCCAATAGACTAGATATTTTCTTACAAGTCATCCAACCTAATCTCCCTTATTTTCCTGGTCTTAACATTGACTAATATATTTACCTTCTTATGATCTCAAAAATTGAAGGACCTTGGAGTTTTATTTCTGCATAGTTCAATGCTCTTAATAAGCACCATGGTTTTAATGAGAACTTTTAGTTCCATAATTAGAACCCATTTCCACAACCTATTTCAAATACCATCTCATATAAATATCAATACAATCCATATCCCATCTATTACATTGGCTACCTCAGTCTAGCCTTAGGGAGTTGAGTACACAGTTTAGCATGTGTTGTTCACATGTACACTAATTGGTGAACCTAATGTGAAGGACTTCATCATTTGCATATTATTTTCTTCCTCTCCTCTCCCCTCATTTATCCATTATTCCCTCATCCTTCCATTTATTCTACAAGTATTCAAATACCCATTTTGCTCAACATGCCCTAATTCTTAACAGAATTAGGGAAACTATCTTTTTGTAGCCACTCCCACTTGTACTCACAAATCATTGGTCTCAACACTCTAAATTTTACTTAGTGGTATGTCTCAATTTGTGTGCCAAACTAGGAATCACAACCATCACTATTTAAATGACCACGTTTATGCGAGTCAACTTTATATTTTACACTTAGTTTGAAAGTGAAGTTTTGACCTCCTAATTTGCATTTTAAGCCTATCTCTCTTAATTCTCTTAGACTTCTCCAAGAGGTCACTTTGATTTTCATGCCATTTAAGTCTTTATAACCTATCATGGTGAGATGACCAATATCATGAAAGTCATTTCCATATTTTACACTTAGTCTCTGATGCATTTTCGATCAACTTCTACTTCATTAAAAATCTTGCTAAGTCTTAGAAAATATTGCTCAAAACCCTAAATAGGTATGCCTATAGGTTATTTTGGAAATCCTAATCCCATAGACCTAATTAGGTTTCTAAACCCTAATTATGTCTATTACATACTAACTTATCTTTCCCTTACCTAATTAGGTGTTTCTATGCATTTTGGTCTATGTTGAAAGTTTATAGGTCTACTAGACCTAATCAGGGTTCAAACCCCAACTAGGTATAAAGTGGGATTATTTTTTTCTCATAGTTTTATCCAAGCTCAAAAATATTGATTATTTCTCTAGTCACCCATATAAACATATTATTTACTAACTAGGTAGAATTCCCCACTTAGGTTTTGAGGTCTTTGGCTGAGTGATTGCAATAGTAATTAAGATTTAAATCCTAACTAGGTAAGGCTTTTAGTAAATGCTCAAGCCTGGTGTTAATCAGGAGCATAACCTTGATTAGGTTAGGGCATGACCCCAAGTGTGTTTCCTTTGTTGATCGATGAAAATTCCTTGATTAGGTCAAGGACTGTTTTCCCCTCCCATTGCCAGTTCTATTTGGGACTTGGTTACACTATCATGTCTACAAGCTTGCCAAATGAGAAGACTTAATTATATGTGGGATTTTATCCTTGATTACAATGGGAATAATTGAACATATAATACCATAATGATATCTATGATTTTATCCTGATTGGAATTGTAAATATTAAATAAAAACCATTTAGTTCTAATCAGGAGTCTAAACCCTGATCAGGTCTTGGAGACCCACAAAGCTTGAAATTTGATTTTCCTATTCAAACACTTAGTTATACTTAGAGATAAATACCTAATTAGGTCTTAGAGTGTCTAGAAAGGTCTTCCTAGTTCTATTTAGGATTTCAAATTTTGATTATAACAGGGAATCTATGTTTCAAAAATTAAATTTTAAAACTTGTTTGTTCATCCCCAAAACATGATTAGGTCTAATGGGCCTATTTTTGACCCCTCATTTATTTTTTGATGATAGCTTTTGATTCTAGTGTCATTTTTTGAGCTATTCACTTTTCCAAAAAGTTGACTCCATCTTAAATGGAATGCTACCCTTAATTTTGCCTAAATGTGCTTATCTGAAAACTTGTTCACATTTTTTACTACTTTTTACTATTCACTCTTTTAACTACTTATTCTAACTTCATTTTTGGTCTATTTTATAGAAAATGAATAGTAAAAGTGGTGAATTTGGAAGGACGGGAAAGAAGTAGTTGAGGGCATTAATGGTAGTTGGTAGCATTTTAGAGGGAAAACTCCTCCCTTTGGAAACTGCACTTGTCTATTTATTGGATGATCTTCATTGTAAATTGGTTATCTCAATTTTCCTCCTAGGAGCTTTGGTGGACTAGACATTAATTTTTGCATTTGTAGTTTAATTTATCCCTTTCTTATTTCCATTGGAAGATGCTGTCAAAATTTGTACTCAAAAAATTGATTGTAAAACTCTAATTGTGCTATCAAGCATTATTTTTATTTAATACAAGTTGTGAAATCTTTGATTTACGTTTACTTTCAAGTGTAATATAGTAGTGGTGTTGTCTTTCCTCTTGGATTCTCATCCCTCAAATTTTATCACTAGTTCTCATTGTGGTTGTGTGAATGTTGGTTAGGTGGGTATCAATTTGTGGATTGCATTTGATTGGTTGCACTTTCTATAGGATCTTTCTTTCTCTTTTCCTTTCTCTTTTTCTCTTTTTTATCAGTTGTTAAATATAGGGTTTGAATTTGATCTATTTTTATTGTCTACCTTGATTGCAATATTAGTTTCCATTAGAATTGTTGTATTATTTAAAATTAGGCATAATGGAATGAATACACTAAAAATCAGCCATAAATCACTAAACAAAACCCTAAATGTTGATTTCACCTCTTGGGAAATATCTAAATGAATGCTTATTTATCTAATTTCAACACATAAATGGAAACTATCTAAATGAAATAATAAACTCACATTATCTATTAAGTCATTCAAGTACCCAACACCATTAAAAATAATTTTGAAGTATTCACACCAATAGGCTTCTTGAAATGGAATGGTCACAATGAGCCACTGAGTGAAGATCAATGTGCCTAGACTAGGTAGAAATAAACCTTGGGGAGATCTCAAAAATATCCTTTTAAAAGAGGCAAGTCGAAGGTCTTACCTAAATTTTGGCACATGTCAAAATTCATGTCAACATAATTGGCATTAAGAGGGTATTGTAGACATCTAATTCCTAACATTTTTTGTGTTTAAATTATCAATTTTACTTGAATTGCACTCAAATGCACATTTTAGGTCAAAATCACTAAAATGTGTTAAATGGTTCGAACTTGTCATTTATAAGTGACGATTTATGCTAAAGAATCATTAAATGGGACAATGCATTTTATGTGATTCCTAACTTTGATCAATTCATTTCGAGTCAAAATGATGATTTCACCTTTTTATGCTCTAGATCACTCTTTTCCTCCAATTTGTTAGTACACATCATGTACCTTTGTTATTTTGTGTTGATGACATCCTAAATAGGAATACGATTCGAATGCGTCTAACATCACCTTTCATTTTTTCCTGAGTCAAATTACAATACAGTAATATAAATTTTTGACCATTTTGATTAATTGAGGACCAATTTCTAAAAAATTGTATAAATATTAATTAATTTTGTTTAAGGCTAATTAATTCAAATCAAGAGCTTAAGTGGATTTTTCATGAAACTTTTTAAATATTTTATTAATGAAAATTGATTTCTAATATTTGCATCATCAATTCAACTTGCCAAAATGTCAAATAAATATCTAAATTTGGTGGACATAATCATGATTAACCTATGTCTCTCCCATGCCTCTTTTCTCTATATATTTATGATGATATTTATGGATGTAATTACAAATATTAGATTAATTCATGGCCACACATCTCAATCTTGAGATGGATGGTCATGGTTGATCCTAACTAATATCAAAAATCTATAAATAGAAGGCCTCACAATATTATTTTTAAGCTTAAATTGTGTAAACTTATAATGTTAAAATATCTCCACAAGTCATTTGTGTTTTGATTATTATGTTATTTGTATTTAGATTAGCTTCATTGATAGGAAAAATAGATAGTTTATGTCATGAGCCTAAGTTTTGCACAGAGTTCTTGAGGTTAATGGAGCAGAAAATAAGCCATTGTTGACAAAGACTAGAGCTCTAGATCAAGAGGAGAATATATGTGACATTGCTTTTGAGTAATGGAGTCATTTGGAAAGGTAATGGTTGATTGCTTTCTTTCATTTATATCTTGTTATCATTAGCAACCCTCGCATGAATAGTTTGTCTTGATTTGTTTAGTTCTTTATGTATTTCTCTTTGTTTTATTGATTAATTCTTGACTAATTCAATCTCGTAATCCACTCTATATTTTGGTACACCCAATGGAACATGATTGCACACTCCATATATTTGAACAAAAATAGATGTTAAAATAGCTCTTATTTTTAATCCGTTTATTTTTTCTAAATTTTTAATAGGTTATCTTTACTGATTTTATCATAATTCTCTCAAAATTTCATTAAAATATTATTTGTAGTTTAAAAGTTGACTCTTTTAGTAACTACCACTTTTTGTATTTAATTTTTCTGATAAAAATGGCTAGTACAAAGTTAATAACTTTTTTATACAAACTAGTTGGATCTGATTTTTTACAAAGAGGTGTGCCTTGATGTTATTGACAATTTTCAAAAAAATTGTGACAAACTAATATATATTCTAAAATTTATGATGAAAATAATAACTACAAGTATTTATGTTCTATGTGTTCAGTTTTATTTGTTTTAACCTTCTAACTTGTTGTTTGCATGTTTCATAGGTTTGATTTTTTGAGATTTTTTTATTGAGATTTTTATTAACCATTATTTAACTTAACGTGTTTATCTTTTGTTGTTTTGCCTTCAAGTTGACAAGTCCAAGAGCATATTTTTCAATTTTGTTTTTTTTATTTAAAAAAAGTGCTTCAAAGCTAAACTACATGCTAACCATTTTCTTGCAGGTTTTACTTGGAAAGTGATTCATAAAAAAAATTAGGAACATTTCTATTTATTGCTTAAGAAAAAATTGTTTGTTTATATTAAATGTTTTTTTAGTTGTTCTTTAAAAAAATTTGCAATTTAAGGTCAAAGGGTCAAAGAATACCACTAAACATTTCAATTTAGTGCTTTAAAACCAAACTCACTTCAAATTTTTATTTTAAGTAAGTCATTTATCATTGTTTATTTAGTTTAAATTTGTTTTAGCAAAAAAGAATTTGTGCATGTATGTTCTCCTCCCATCCCTTATAGGGAACTTGTGAGATCAAAAGCACCATCTTTATTATAAATTTTTTAAGTCCAAAGGCATAAAAGAGATATTGTGAAGGCTCTCCCCAAGACCTGCATGGCTTGGGTGATCTAGTAACAATCTTAAAGATATTTTACTTAGTTTTTATTTTTTATTGCATCTCAGCTTGTGAACAAGATTTTATCACCTCCCATAAGTTCTATAGGGAAGCCTTGACCTAGGAATTCATCTCTTGACATTGTCTTCAACCCCTCTCTACATGGGGTATATAAATTGGGATCACCCCACTAGGATGGTGGTTTGAGAGGTTAAACCATATCCTATCATAGGGGCTAAGTCCAAAGCATATGATTATGTTAGAAATTGCACTATACTAAGCAAGTGACAGATGTAGTGGTTGTAAACAAACAAGATATTTTTAAAATAAGTCATATGACGTAGACCCAATTGATGTGATTATTTTTCTTGCATTTTAACATGAAAGTCTTGTGCATCTGCTCCATCTAGAAATATTAGAAAACTTATTAATTTAGTTAACCCCACTTTTCCACGCCTTGTCAGTTTAGAGCTTAAGATAATTAATTAATTGATTTGTCTGTCTTAGATTAATTGATCTTGTTTTAGGTCAAAACTTGCTTGTTAACAAAACATCATAAATCAAACACATTGTTCACAAATTTATTGAATAAAGAATCGTTACATTGTCCAAGTGCAAATCATCTTTTTTCTTGTTCAAATTGTCATTTTAAACATTGTGTCATATCATCTATTTTTGGTGCAGTTATGTTGCCCATTTGAGTCTAAATCATTTTCTCAAATTTTTTTAAATCCCTCATTGATAATTTAAATTTGGAATTGAACTTTTCTAAATTTTAAAAGTTGATATGTTAAATTGGGTTCGCCATTTGCACTTGACTTGTTTTGATGTAGATTCAATTTTTTGTTTGAATTGAAGGTTATTTATAGATTCATTATCACATTATCATCTTTGGTGGACTCAAGTCATCTTGTGTATCACTCAAACTTTGAGTTCTAGAACACATTTTATACTACCATTCCTATTACCATGTGGTGTTATTGTGTTGTCTATTTGATTTTATCTTTATATTTAAGAATTCTTGCATGTTTCCACATCATGAGTTTCTTAGTTCGCATTATCTATTTCCTAATCTGAAGGGCTTCCTTCTAGTTTTATAGTAGCAACTCATCAAATTTGAACTAGATTTTATAGTATCTACATATCTCAAAAGTATATGTTTTAGTGTACTAGTGACATTCTAGGATTTTTGAGTTATCATACCCTCTTCCAATTCATATGATTTTAACTTTACCAAAAGTTGAGTAAATGCATGGACATCATTCTTTTAATTGTGTGTAGTTTCATGCCACCCTCATTTTATAGTCCCTTTGGTTACCTTGTCACTTGTTTAGAAAGATAACAAATCCATACCTTGTTTAAAATGTTTGCAAAACATGTTCCAAATCTTGGCAAACATAGAGAACATTTTTTTTTGGAAATGATGCTAAGGTACACTCATAATGGGGTCTTTTGTCACCCTAATTGTGAGGCAGAGCACTTTTATGATGGATGCGAGCATTTTATCTTGTTTGAGGATGTCACACTCTTTGAGCCTATTTATTGAAAATCAATCTGATTCATGCTAATTTTTGTGCATCATCCTCATCCTACTCCTTCAATTTGTGCACTTCACTCAAAAGTAACAATTTTAGGATATCCTCCTCTGATTTTCACTATATGCTCGAAGGTTACCATCTTAGGTTATCCCCTTCACCTTGTGCAAGTGATCATGCTCTATAATGTGCAAAGATGACCATTTTGGGTTATTCTCCTCTAGCTTGTGTGAGTAAGCAAGCTTTGCAACGTGTGAAGGTTACCATTTTAGTACCTCTTTCTTTGGTTTACATAGGCAACCAAACTAAGAAGCGTCTAGTTATTACCATTCTTCATCCATCACCAATTTTTTATGAGCCTATTATTTAAGAACATCCATTTGATGAACTTGATTTTGTTGATCCCTTCTTTAATAGTCTAATTTTTAGAGATCCCATTATTGAACCACAAACCATTGTTTCCACTGAACCAAATGTTCCCTACTTTAAAAATTCCATGCCAATCTTTGAGCCAAAACATGAATAATTACCTCTTCAAGATCCATCCTATGAGGATTGAAATGTGTTCAAATTTGATATTTTAGAACCAATTGTGAACCAAAATCATGATGTTATTGTTGAAACACCCATTGCTGACAAGTCAACTTGTGATGAATCAACCTTTGTTATTGCACCTATTATTGAAGATCTTCACTCTGACAAGCCAATCTTTATTGAGTCACTTCTTAATGATTATAACCACCTTCGGAAAAATAATTACCTCGACCATTGTCCCATTTTTATAGATCCTCACCCCTTTGACAAACCAATCTCTATAGAGTTGTCTCTTGATCTTTTTCTACTTGTTGAGGAGCCTCCTTTTGATAGACAATATTCTATAGTCACCTCTTGAGTGTTTACCTATCTTTGAGGGGCTTTACTTAGATGAGATAGTCTATGTTGAACCCTTCTTAGATGAATCACTTTTTATCGATCCCATTATGAAATCACAGGGCTTTTTTTTTCAAAACCAAGCATTCAATAGAACATCATTATAAAAGCAACCATATCATATGAAGAAATAATATTAGATTCAAGTTCTATTTTTGAATTGACATTAGATTTAACATTAGAACCAGAATCAACATCAATTGTGACATTGGATTTAGAGTCCCTTTATCAAAATTAGATTAAGAAATAGAATACAGTAGTGGTTGTTACAACATTGATTATAATTGCCTTGTAGATTAATTTGAATATATTTGTGATCCTTCTACATTTTTTGAAAATGATTACTTAGCATCGACATGGGTTATCATAGCATATTTTATGAGGATTGTGTTGTCATTCATCATTCCATTATTCCCACACAACATAGTCATTATATTAACATTCCACCTCCCACAAGCATTGATTGGGACTGATAGAATCACACTTTGTTGAATTGCATCCATGATGACATACCATTTATAAAATATCAAGGGGATCAAGACAAAATTTATACAGAAGAAGAACACTCTCCTAATGAAACATTTTTAAAGGCATTAGGTGATGATCAAAGTTTAAACTCAACATCTTTTAGTGAAACCAGGTCAAATGTGCTAGAAGACAATCAAAGTCAAATATTAATATCTCTTCATGAAAACTTCTTGGAGGTGCTAAGGGATAATCAAGAAAAAATTATTGGTGAAAACCTCATCAAGGTGCCAACAACTGAGCATAAAAATTCTTCATTGCACAATGAAGACATTATTCAAGAACAAATCAATGTAGCTTCCAATCTACAGCATAATTAGATGGTAGCTACTCTCAAGATCAAACAAAAATAAAATTTGGTGGTCCTATCAAGAGCATCTTCAGAGGTCTTTAGTCCCACCACAACCAAAATTATGTCAAATCCAACATCAGTAACATTACATGTGACTGAAATTCATAATCTTCATTTATTTCACATTCATTATACATTCTATTATCATCCACATATTTGTTATCTGCTTATATCATTTATCTTAACATTATTTACCATTACTAGTAGCACTTTCCTTTGTAGAGGCTACAAGGATATCTTGTCTCAACATTTGAAGGAAATAAAATAAATGACTAATGAAGATCATCAACACATTATTAAGATCCAAATTGGAAGTAAGTTCATGATAGAGCAGCTTTTTCGAAAGGGTGTTGAATAGAAAATTTATATCTGATCATTTATGTTGTCTCCCATATTAACTAGGACGTGCATCTCCTTGTTAGCAAGAGCAACAAAACCATTTTTCAATTGTCTAGTTCCCATTTGCCATTACCATGCCTCATCTCATGGGGGAAACCCTATATCCCTTTTTAGGCATATTATACCATTGTGTTCCATTTACCATGCTATTTGAACTACAATTACTTGAGTTCCTTCAGGACTATGTAGGCAATGCTCAATTTCTATTGAGGTCATCTCAGTCACCCCTTTCTTCACGCTCTCACTATTTTGCAAGCAATTGTTAAGTTAAACACTCTTTTTGTTTTGCAAGCAACTTAAGCCATGCTCTCATCATTTTATGAACACACTAAGCCAATCATCATTTGGGGGCAACTTTGTTGCCACTATAGCCAATTATCTTTTGATAATTTTCCTTATACAATTCCTTTACTATTGACCAAGTCTTGTTTTTAGTTGTTCTGCTTATCATTTTTTAATCTTAGTTCTTTTGATTCTTCCTGCACTTTCTATGAGGGGATTCTGATCTAGTTTCAATAGTTTTAGAATGCCATGTTGAATGAAAGTCTATGAGAGTAGTGTGACATTTGAGCTGGAAAGTTATCTTTCATCTATTATCTTATTTGATGTTATTGATTATAATTGCATATGGGCAAATCAGTAGTATCCCTGATTATAACCACCTTTGGAAAAATTAGTATTATGTTGTTTCTTAATTATAACTGCCTATGGGTAAATTAGGTACAATGTCTTTTTATCATGCATTGTGACATCATCTAGTCATTATTAATATCATTTGCCTTTATTTGCAAACTTGTGGCGTGGTTGGTTTTTCATTGCCTTTTATGTAGGCAAAATTACTATGACTTGAGGTCATAATGGTATTACATAGGTCATGTTTGATTCACATCAAGGTTAACTCAATCCCTCTAATCATATGCTCTTGTCATTTTTATGATCATTTTAAGTTGGCACGATCTTACCATTTCATGAGCACTCTTATACGCTCTTGCCATCTTGCGAGTTGGACTATTCTATATCTCTTAATTCTCAATTGAGTTAAGATACTTTGAAATTTTCAAAAACATTCATAAAACATTTTAAAATTCTAAAAACATTTGTTTATTTAATTATTATTTATTTGTTTTGTCTTTTGAATTATTGTTTGGTCTTGCTTTGTTTATTTTTCCAAGTACATCTTGATGGTTCACATGAATCTTGATTATTCACGTCTTGATCTCATGCTATCAAGTTGTTCTTGCTTTTTGCTTTTTTTTCTTTGTCTTTGTTTTTTTGTTTAAGTGTAAACAATTGTAACTTTGGTCTTGGTCATTATTTTACCATTATCCTTAGCTATAAGTGTTCATATTGGAACTGACTCCGTGCACTTGAAATTCCATGTCATTCTAAGTTATTCATACTTATTATGCCTAATTTATTTTGCTATACTAAACACTTTGTGCTCTAGTGTCAAAGTCTTAAATGTCAACAAATCTCTGATGAACAGTTCTTAAGAACACTATACATAAACTAGGCTCAATAAGTTTAGCACCTCGACTTAATGCTTAGACATGCATCTCTTCACATACATCAATTGTCTAATCAATATTTGGTCAGTTTTCTTCATCCCTCATTACATTCTCTCCCATTTTTGGTGAACTACATCGGCTTGAGGTCTTCATGGACTATGTAGGTAGCACTCAATTTCTATGGAGATCAACTCAGCTATTCTTCATTCTTATTTTCATCTCTTTCATCACTTTGTGCATTCTCATATGCCTAATTTTTTGTGATTTTTCTAAGTCATTCCACCATTACATCTATGTTTGCACCTACTCGCTTTAATCTATGTTTTAGGTTATATTTTTGATCTAATTGCTTGTCAATTTACCCATGATGGGGCACCATATCTAAACAATGTCATAATCAAATCAGCCCTATTGGGTCAAACCATTATTTATTCTTTATAAGTGATCAAAATTAGCCCTACTAAGGCACAACTGTCTCTTCACGATCAAATTTTCTCTAATGGGGCACTTCTTATTATCGTCTTTATGGAGACCACGTTCTCTTTTTCCTCTAATTTCAAGCTATCCACACTTTTACCCATGATGGTGATGTTTTAGTGTGCAACTTATCTTGGGATTGATCAATGTCGTAAGCACGCAACTTGTACTCTCAAATTGGGTGCATTCAAAGTGTGTCGCTTATATGTTTGGATTGAATCCTTTCCATTCCCCCCATGTTTGGGGCCCATTATACCTCTACTTAAATTTTGATCATTGATGGTAACCACATATGCAAGTATTAGCTCGTCTGGATGTGATATATTCCATGGGTTAATCTCTCACTTTCTCTCTCTTTTCAAGACTCTTTTCAAGAGTCCATCCTTCTCTTTCATCCTAGTATGTCCTCTCGAGGGGGCATCATGGGTCATTTCCATTTTCTTCTTAACAACTCTTTTCTTTGAAAAGATGTTACTTTGCCTGAATGTCTCACTATGTCTTCTTAAACAAGGGTAAAATGTAGACATCCAATTCCTAACACTTTTTATGTTGAAATTGTCAATCTTACTCGAATTACATTTAAATGCACATTTTAGGTCAAAATCACTAAAACATGCTAAATGTTTCAAACTTTTTATTTACAAGTGCCGATTTAAGCTAAAGTATCCCTAAATGGGGCAATACATTTTATGTGATTCATAACTTTGATCAATTCATTTTGAGTCAAAATGACGATTTCATCTTTTTGTGCTCTAGATCACTCTTTTCTTCTAATTCATTAGTACACATAATGTACCTTTATTATTTTATGCTAGTGACATCCTAAATGTGAATACGGGTCTAATGTATCTAATATCATCTTTCAATTCCTCTCAAGTCAAATTATGACCCAGTAATATAACTTTCTAACTATTTTGATTAATTGAGGACCAATTTCCAAAGAATTACATAAATATTAATTAATCTTATTTAAGGTTAATCAATTCAAATCAAGAGCTTAAGTGGATTTTCCATGGAACTTATTAAATATTTTATTAATGGAAATTGATTTTTAATATTTGCATCATCAATTCAACTTGCCAAAATATCAAACAAATATATGGATTTGATGGAGGATATAATCATGATTGACATATGTCTCCCCCATGCCTCTCTCCTCTAGATATTTATGATGATATTTATGGATGTAATTATAAATATTAGATTAATTCATGGCCATACATCTCAATCTTGAGATGGACGGTCATGGTTGATCCTAACCAATCTCAAAAATCTATATATAGAAGGCCTCACACTACCATTTTTAAGCTTAAATTGTGAAAACTTATAATGCTAAAAGCTCTTCATGAGTCATTTTTGTTTTTATCATTATGTTATTTGAATTTGGATTAGCTTCATTGATAGGTAAAATAGATAGTTTATATCATGAGCCTAGGTTTTGCATAGAGTTATTGAGGCAATGAAGGAGAAAATAAGCCATTGTTGACAAAGACTAGAGCTCTAGATCAAGGGGAGAGCACACTGGTAGCCACCTTTGATTAATGAAGTCATTTGGGAAGGTAACGGTTGATTGATTTCTTTTATTTGTATCTTGTTATCATTAACAACCCCCGTATGAATACTTTCGCTTGGTTTGTTTAGTTCTTTATGTATTTATCTTTGTTTTATTGACTAATGCTTGACTAATCCAATCTTGTAATCCACTCTACAGGTATGTTCATAGTATTTCAGACTAATCATCAAATTTAAACTTGTCATCTCATTTACATTTCTCCCAATCCATTACATGATTGAAACACACATCAACATAATTGGCACTAGGAGGGATAAAAGCAAAACTAAAATTTTAATATAAAATTTAAACTTGAACACTTTATAAGGTTATAAAATTGGGAAACTAAATTCTAAACCCACCTATAGATTTTGCCTAGCTAGGTAAAGTTGGATGCCATGTGAACATTATAGGACCTAGTTATGATTTTCTGAAAGATCCCAATGAATTCTATCAAAAATGCACACATAATGTGATTGAGATTGCATAAGAACACATTAAAGCATTCAATAATGCCATAACCATGACTCAGATCCATCACAAATAATTTTCCTTTCGTTTATTTCCTTTCTTTTTGGATAAGGAAGCATATATGCGATACTTTGGCTTGTCGGATGGGTATATTACCTCATAGGTGTTGAGGTGTGGTGTTCACATTATTAATTGTAAATAATGTAATTATTAATATCACATATTAGAGTCTTTTTGGTATATTATTGGTATGTCTAACAACAATATATAGGTTTGATTTTATTTAGTTAGGTAGTTGATATCATGATATTATAGGAGATTATGGTGGAGATTTGATCTCCCCTATTATAGGAAAGTTGTTTTTTATATAAACTGTGTAATAGATGTTTATTATATGCAGCAAAAAAAATATATAGAGTGTGAGATTATTATCATTTTTTTATCTATGTATTTAGCTCTTTGTGTAACTCTAGTTATACCAATAGATGGTATCAAAGTAGTCTAATCAAATTCTCTAATGGATTTGTGAGATATTATGTGGGGAAGAGCCAACAAATTTTTTTTGGCTAACCCAGTTAATGGAGAGGACTTTTTATGCGAAGGAATTTGTATTATAAGAATTTAGTGTAGTATTTTTTTAGTCTTGCATAATATAATGTTTTTTTATAGGTAGCATAGTGATTTCTTATGCTAAGAGAAGAAGTGGACATGATCTCTAAGCATTTGGGTATTCCAGCATTCAACTCTACCTAGTGTTGCATTCAGCTCTCTCTACAAATTGCATTGGGCACTTTCATTTGGCATTGCCCTCCACTCTGGCCTGCAATGGTTAACCGAGGAAATACAAAAACATGTCAAGGTCATGTTCAAATAGACCAGACAATATTTATTTGTAACATCTTGTATTTTCTAGATTGATTTAGTTGCACATAACTAAGCAAACTGCAGTCAAAGATGGTTAGGCATTCCTTCAATCAGTGTTTGGATCAACTCATCTTCCTCATGATGACAATGTCTTAGCATCAAAAGTGAATCTTCTATGATAAAAAAACTCACCAACCTGTATGTTGAGGGTCATGTAAAGTTGATCTATGTTACGTTGATTTCTTTCCATCATTTTAACAACTCAACCTACGGTTCAGTTAGAATTTAGGTATTTTGTATTCTTTAAATAGTCCATATGTCTTAATTTTTTTAATATTAAGTTTCAAGTCTTGTATAAGCTTTGTTTTGTTTCATGTCATAAGGTTATACAGTCCATATTTGTCATTCCCTCCACATCATAAAGTTGTCTTAATGTCTTTCTTGAGTCAATTAGAAAATTGAAAAAGTATAATGTTTTTTTATGGTCCATTTCTATTAGAACACGTCAAGATAGTTCTTTAGAGTTTTTTAGAGTCATTTTTTTTTTTCATAATATTTTATGTGTATTATAGTCTATAAAGATAGTATTAATTAAAGAGTTTTGTAAAAAAATTAAAAAATAAAAAGGGTCCATTTAAAAAAAGGTATAGTGTCATTTTATTGTCAAAGTCGAAGTCAAGAAATAAAATAGTCTATAGTGGGTTTATAAGAGTTAAGTCGTTTAGGCTTAGAGTCATTTTTTTAGTCATAATATCAAAAGTCCTATTTTTATGTCAAGAGTATGCCCATAAAAAATCCAAAGTGTCAAAGTTAGTTTTTTGGTCAAAGAATCAAAATTATAAAAATATAAATCAAAGAGTCAAAATTTAAAAATTTAAAAAAAAAGTCTTATGGACACATTTTCTCTTGTACGTGATGTCTTAATTATGAAGGGGGTTCTAATTTCTATGGAAGCAACTAATACAGAATCTACTACAACCAAATGAGCACATGTTAACTTCATCGATTGAGTAAGCATCAAGACACTGGAGGAAGGAGAAAATAGAGACTTGAGGTTCCAAAGCCTCTTGTTAGTCACCAATGATGAGGCCCAAGATGATTTGGTGACATATTATTTGGTGTGATTTTTTTTGTTTTGTGTTTGAATAAGAACAAAAGGACATTCATGTTCACATGTGTGATGTGGTTTTTTATTTTTTCAGTATGGTGTGTTTTGTGTCAAATCAGCTAATGCCAACGACAGTTATTCAAAAGCAATGAAAACTATCTATGTTGTTTTTGTTTGGGTGGCAACAAACATTAACAAAGGTTGCATCAGATGACAATAGGATTTATTCCTCATGATATTTATTTTTCTAAGTTGTATGTGTTTTCATTCCACTAATTGTTTGGAATATTTATGATATTTGGAGAAAAAGAAGAGTAGATATAATGGAATGTTACGACAGTTATATAGGAATGCAGCTAACTACAAAAATCCTCTGATTGTAGAGATACTTTGACTACCTCAATTTTTTATGGAGATGATCAACCAATCACATATCCATTATGATCACATGGAGTAAATGCAAGATGTGTTCCTTTGCATAGTAGTGGTCATGTGCAACAAGATCTAGACAACAAGATTCAGACAGTAGTATGCAGACCTAAAAGTATGTGTTGGTATACAATTCTATTCGGGCCAGTGATTGAAGATGTACATTCTCCCTATGCTCACATTAAGAGGGTGTAGATAAGATTTATAATGTTTACAAGAGGGTGAATGTTGAGGTGTGGTGTTCACATTATTAATTGTAAATAACATAATTATTAATATTACGTTATTAGAGTCTTGTTGGTATATTATTTTTATGCCTAGTAATACAAGGTTGATTTGATTTAGTTAGGTAGTTGATATCGTGCTATTATAGGATATTATGGTGGAAATTTGATCTCCCTATTATAGGAAAGGTATTTCCTATATAAACTATGCAATAAATGTTTATTATATGTAGCAAAAATAATATAGTGTGAGATTATTATCATTTCTTATCTGTGTATTTGGCTCTCTGTATAACTCAAGTGATACAAATAATAGGCTATCTTTGAAAACTTGTTTATTAACCACTTCAATGTGCCCATTGACCCTACTACCCTATACTACTAATTTGTTACATGCCATAGGGAACCCAATGAATCACTAGCATGTTCAACATCCACTTTCATGAGTTATACATGAGATTAAAAGACCCATTCCTATAAATAAAAGTGGTTATAATTGAAGTTTATTTTAGAATGTTGTATCCCCAAACTACTATGTTTATTCAGAGGACTATGTCTACTCTCACATCTTTGACATTGAATTAACAAGAGGCTTTCATACTTGAATAATAGTCAATACCTCATGGCTATTGTACAAACCTATTTTATTCTCTATGATAGCCAAGTTTTTACACCCAAAATCCTCTGAATTATGTGCCTATAAGTCATACCATTGGTCAATATACACCTTATAATGAAGCATTTCTTCAAGTTTATAACCAACCAACACTCCCCATGACAAATGAAAACCTTGTTGTTGCTTTTAATAAACACATTTATGATAATTCATCATGTGGACAACATGATGGTTTTCCTTGCTTTATTGATTAAGTGTCTTTGAGTGATTTTATTAATCCAATGCCATTTGTTTTAGGAGATTATCAATAAGTAATGTCTGAACTAGCCTATGGGACCACATTTCAAAGTTCACAATTTGGTATCTATGGATATGGAAGTGATATGAATGTTGAAACAATTCTATTATCTGATAATGTATCATTTTATAAGCATGAATCAGTCCAAAAGAGTAGTGATGAGGATGATTCTGATGATGAAGTAGCAATAATTTTTTTGGGAAACTTATTGGCTGAAAATTAGAATATATGTGGCTACTCAAATAAGAAGAAGAATTAGAAATCTCTTACAATCAACTAGAAGTAGAATTATAAAATTTGGAATAGTTGGATGAATAAGATGTGTGTTATGCATCTAAAATATCCTTCTCATATGCTAATGTTCCTACACTTGGAAAGCTAATTCAAAATGATAAATAACTCATTTGTAATAGTTTGACACCCATCCTATCATTGAAAATGAATGAAATAGATGAAAATAATGTTGAAATAGGTTTTCCATCTAAATAAGGTGAATTTAATGAGTTCAAAATGGAAGATCTCTGACCTAGAGTCAACCTTTACCTTTGATCTAATTAGATGGAGAAGTAATGAGAGCCTTTTCCATTGAAGAGCAACCCTTGAACATTGTTGATGATAGGTGGAAACGAGAATAAAATTAGGTTATTGTTCTCACTTCTAAAGATTTAGATCCTTGTGACAACCTAAGGAGTATGATTACAACAGTCTTGTGCTCCTTGTAGCAGTAAAGGCAATAAAAATAGAAATGAATGATCAAAATCATGGTTGCCCAAGCCATGAAAAAGTGAATTCATTGAAAGTTAGAGATAAATATGCCTTAATCCTATGAAAATCCCTACATACTTCTACCACTAATGAAAAATTCAGAAGATCCTTGACTTTGGAAGAACCACTCCCAGGGTTTTTAGATGATGAAGATGACAAAGAAGATGCTTCCAAAGCATTCATATTAGTTGAGTAGCAAATAATGGATTCACCAATGGGCTAACACAATGAAGATGTATTTATTAGGTTGGGTACATAGATTTCTCTAGTATGTGTTGGTACCCACCCCAATCCCTCACAATAATTCAATGTATGGGTAGAGGGGTTTCTCAAACCCTATCCCAAGTGATTTTTACAAATTAAATGTAAAAACATTATTGAATTATATAGAGAAAAGTTTCTTAAGTTGCATGAAAATAAGGTAGATATGACTCTTTTAGATAGCATTTATGAGTGTAGAGGTTAGCATAGGTGTAAGTATGTGTCTTCCCTTAGTAGGATCTCTACCAATATTCTCAAAATCTTGAGCATGAATACATTTTGAATTAAGTGTTCAACCAGTGAGGATGTCCTTTGGCCCATCCATTGTCATTTCCTCATAATTCTTGCTTTTAGCCATGCATTTTTTTGGCAAGTCCTTGTAAATACCTTCTCTTTTCCTTTGTTATTTTTGTTTCATGTTTGATTTTATTGCTTTTCTCACTTTTCAATCTCATTATGGCCTCATTATTTGTCCCTTTTTGACATGGCCCATCTATTTTTCCCTTTAGGTTCCCCAATTGGTCATAGAATGAAGAATAAATGGCTTGTATGTGGGTAACACGAATGACATTCTGGTGTATAAGTACTCTGATTAGTTTATAGTATTAGATTCTATTTTTGCATCAATTTCTAAAGCTTAAATTATAGTGTATTTTCTAAATTTATCTATGTTATGTTAAGTTTAGGTAAACTATTTGGTTAATAAAGACATTCTCTCAAAACTAAACACAAAATCACATCTTAGTGGTTTATGGGTTTGTCTAGATGAACCTGCTATGGTAAAAATCTAGGGTGAAAAACTATCATTTTGATTTTTGCTTGCCACGGTGCTCCCCAACCTAGAATTGAGACACTAAGAAAAAAAGAAAACAAGAAAATAAAATAAAAATTAATTTCAATAAAACTCAATTTTGGGTGATAAAGGCAACCTCTACCATGACTATGGATGTTCGATCAATAGTAAAACAAGGCCTTGAGTCAGACTAGAGACAACTTCACCAAGGATATAGATGTCTGAATGTTATCATAGAAATGTCTAAGTAAGTGTTCTCAAGGTAGGATTCATTAGTCAGATGATTGAATCTATACAAGTTAGTCCTTATATGTTCTAAGAAGTGGTAAATAACTCATTTTCACACACTAGTTCATGAGAATGTCTGATTTGGTCCTTTAGTTGCTCCCATCTTCTCCTCTCTTGAATTTTTTAACATTCTATGCATAGTCTTAACTAGATATTCAAGGTTCATAGATAGATTTTTATTGTTCCAAAATACTCAACATTATTTTCTAGTAGAGTCTCCATTTTTGTTACTTGCTCAGCATGCCCTCATTCTTCCCAAAATCAGGGAACCTCTTTTTCCTTTTGTAGCCACTCCTTGTGATCATGACTCATTTATCTCGACACTTTAAAGTTTAATTTTTGGTTTTTCTTAGTTTACATGATGAATTAGGACTCATAACCATCACCATTATAAATACCATGTCATGTGAGTCAACTTTTCATTTTACAATTAGTATGAAAGTGGAGTTTTAACCTCCTAATTTGCATTTGAAGCCTATCTCTCTTATCACTCTTATCCTAATTTAGGATGTCATTTTGATTTTTATGCCCTTTCACTCTCTAAAACCTATCCCATAGAGATGACCAAGCTCATGTGATTCATTTTCATATTTTACACATTGTCTCTAAACACATTTTTGATCAACTCCTGCTTCATTGAAAATATTGCTAAGTATCAGACAATCTTGTTCGAAACCCCGAATAGGTATGCCTATAGGTGATTTTGGAAATCCTAAGACTATAAACCTAACAAGGACTATAAACCCTGATTAGGTCTATCAGGTCCTAATTTGTCTTTCCCTTACTTGATCAAGCATTTTTGTGCATTTTGGTCTATGTTGAAATTTTCTAGGTCCCCTAGACCTAATCAGGTTTCAAACCCTGATTAGGTCAGGGGTGGGATCATTTTATTATCTTGGTTATATTTGGGCTCAATGGTCCCAATTAGGTCTTTATTCACCCACCCAAACATTTCTTTTTCTAACTGAGTAGAAATCCCCACTTAGGTCTTAAGGCATTCGTCTGAGTGATTACAATGGTAGTCGGGCTTTTAAGCTCAATTAAGTAAGGCTTTTAGAAAATGCTCTAGCATAATGTTAATCAAGAGTAGAAACCTTATTAGGTTGGGGCCTACCCGCCCCCCAATGCATTTAATTTTTTGATTAGGGAAAATATTGGATTAGTTCAGGGACTATTTTCCCCTCCCCATGCCAGTTCTATTTGGGACTTGTTTTCCCGGTCACGTTTATGGGCTTGCCAAGTGAGCAAGATTAGTTATATGCAAGGTTTCATCCTTGATTACAATAGAATCACTCCAAATTTGAACAACACAATGCTATTAAGTACTTGTATCCTGATTGGAATGTGAAAATGCTAAGGAAAAACCTTGAAGTTTTAATTGGGTTCCATACCCCGATTAGGTATTGGACCCTAACAAAGCTTGAATTTTGATTTTCTCACTCCAACACTCAATTATACTTAGAGATAAAGACATAATTAAGTCTTAGAGTGTCTAGGAAGGTGTCCCTAGTTATATTTGAGATTTCAAAGCCTAATTAAAACTAAGAATCTATTTTTCAAAAAGTGAATTTTAAAACTTGTTTAATCATCCCCAAAACCCTGATTAGGTCTATTGGCCTATTTTTTACCCCTCATTGGTTTTTTGATAATAAAGTTTGATTCTAATGTCATTTTTTAAACCATTTGTTTTTTCAGAAAGATGACTCCATCTTGATTGCAATGGCACCCTCAATTTTCTTGATTATACATATTTGAAAACTTATTCATATTTTTGTGCTACTTTTTATTGTTCACTCTTTTAATTGTTTATTTTAGCTTCATTTGTGGTCTATTTTATGAAAAATAAAAGTGGTGAATTTTGAGGGAGAAGGATAGAAAATAATTAGTTGAGGGAATTAATGGTAGTTCGTGGCATTTTAGAGAGAAAACTACCTCCTTTGGAAATTGCACTTGTCTATTTATTAGATGATCTTCATTGTAAAAGGGTTGGCTCATTTTTCCTCCTAGTAGGTTTGGTGAACCAGTCACTTATTTATTTTTACATTTGTAGTTTAATTTATCCCTATTTTGTTTCCCTATGGAGATGTTTTCAAAATTTATACTCAGACAATCGATTATAAAACTCTACTTGTGATATCAAGCAATATTTTTATTTAATATAAGATGTGGAAGATTTTATTTACATTTACTTGTATGTGTAACACAATAGTGGTGTTTTATTTTCTCCTGGCTCTTCATCCCTCAAATTTTGGTGCTCATTTTCATTGTGGTTTTGTGAATGTTGGTCAAATGGGGATCAGTTCATGGATTGCATTTGATTGGATGATTTCAAACTTAGTTGCATTTTCTCTAGTATTTTTTTTCTCTTTCCACTTTCTCTTTTTCTCTTTTCTATTGGTTGTTAAATCTAGGGTTTATATTCAATATACTTTTATTATTTATCTTGATTGAAATATTAATTTATATTGGTATTGTCACATTATTCAATATTAAGTACAATGAAATGAACACACTAAAAATTAGCCACAATTAACTGAACAAAACCCTAAATGTTAGTTTAACTTCTTGGATAATATTTAAATGAATGCTTTTTTATCTACTTTTAACACCTGAATGGGAACAATATAAATGAAATAATAAAATTGCATTATCTATTAAGTTTTTTAAGAGCCCAAAATCATTAAAACTAAGTTTGAAGTATTTACACCAATAAGCCCATTGAAATGGAATGGTCACAATGAGCCACTGAGTGAAGATCAATGTGCCTATACCAGGTAGAAATAAACCTTTGGGAGATCTCACAAATCTCCTTTCAAGAGAATCAAGTTAAAGGACCTATCTTAATGTTGGCATGTGCCAAAATGCACGTCAATGATACCCACAAAATATGTCTAGATAATACATGGGAAAGTATCTTGGCCTATAGGGATATAATAAAATACAACTCAATTATAGTGAGGCTTCATTTATGATTTAGAATAACCCAACCTTTGAAACCAATATATAATATCAATTATATGACTACTCTCATCCAAACACCCAAACTAGGAGTGGGGTATCCATTCAAGAAATATCAGACATATATGAAACTGTAAGTAACCACCCCGACCAATATTATGACCCTTACTTGGTGGAGGCACAATCACTGCCCACATGGCCACTAGGCCATCCATCAGCCTAAAAATCCCAGATGTAGCAAGAATGGATAAATATGATCATTTCCTAGGAAGGATCTACCACTTGGACGATGAAGTTAACTAAATGCAAGAGGTCATATTCCTTCCTAGTAGGAGTCAAGATGCCTCCAACCCACCAATACAAATCATGACCACTACCATAGGGTATCCCACCCTAGAAGAACCCCATAATACTAACCCATCTTGTGCCTCTACACATCCCATATAGGAGTTTCTTAGGACTAACACCAACATCGACCCAAACCAACTCATAATCACCATAGTGAGTCACATTTGTGACCTAGGGAATAACTAGCAAACTCTAGGTTGGGGGATAGACCCAAATTTTCCTACATAATCTCATTCCTCTCCTTCTCTCATATAATTTATGACTCATCAAGCACCATAATAATAATCCTGTTGATTTCTCCACAATAGAAACATACACCCCTACTAAACCATGTCTCTCACTAACCCCTTGGGGATATCCTTAATCATGGGTTCCCTAATCCGGATACCTCTAAAGCCCATTCATCCTCTTAAGTACTTATTCAAACCCAAATGAGAATTGAATATACTTATGCTCCACCTTTACAAAATGATGTGGTAGCCAACAATCTATTATTATTTACACCTTCGAGTTGTGTGCCTCCCACATACTCTCGCCATATAAAAAAAAGATATGTCCCACCTTATGTAGCATCACATTATGTACAAACCACCACACATCCTACATCTAACAACCTTCCCCCTTACTTCCATATGTATTAAAAATCCACTCATCCAGATAACTATTTATTGGCTCATTCTGATTCACCTTATCAAGCTTATTATATTCCTTTTAGTTGTTACCAAACTAACCCCTATATGATCTTGTATTTTCACTCTAATCCCACTATGACAACAACAAAATTTAACATGGGGATGTATGTTGAGTACCCAAAGGAGCCTCTCAATTACAACATACGAAGGGTTCTTAGTCCACGTCCCCTACATGACCTTTCCAAGTTCAAAGGGGAGGGGATCTTAATGCACACATCAAATATTATGCTATAAATGTTAGGAAAATCCTAACTTGGGATGAGGTTGTTGTAAAAATATTCCCCAAAACCCTAGAAGATATAGCACTCAATTGGTATTACCACCTCCCTAAGGGGTATATACATTATTTTATATAACGCATGGTTGAGTTTGTCAAAGCTTTCGATATGAACAAACTCTTGAAGACTAGAATACATGAATTCTTTCACATTAAGTAATAACAAAATGAGTTAGCTACCCATTTCATCATGATATGGAAGTAGGTCTTATACTTCTTTGTTAGTGCACCCAACATGAATCTACAAGAATTATGTGATCTCTTCTTTCACTCCTTTAACAAGGAGATGGTGGAGGATGTCCAAAAATTTCCCTATCAATCCTATGAATAAACTCTTGAGAGCATCTTCCAAATCAACTAATCAGATATTGATAGTGGTCGATGAACTTATGGGACCAATGGGTGCATTAACACCCAAAAAACAATGGGGATTTCAAAGTGTAAGTCCAAACAATATCAATAACCAAGGCCTCAAAGTCATAAATCGAAACATGAATGCCACCACCGATGGTGTCATTAATCAGAGTAAGAAGATAATCCCTATGAATAATAATTAATATTAGCCTGTAAAAACATGAATAAAATTAATAACTTAGGTGATAGGAACCAAAATTCCTTACTACCATTCATTTGGTCAACTTTAACTCACTACCACCATGTAACATACAACACCAGAATCATAATCAAAATCAATACTAGATGTCAAATAATACCCCCAATTTCAAAACCAACCTATTACCAATGAAATAGTTAACAAGGGTTTAGGTAGTAGGGGAAGAACACGAGGCCTAGGGAATACAATTACAATGTTTATTTCCTCTTTCAACGATTTATTGGTCACAACGCTTGGAATTATAGGGAATATAAAAAATTCATCTAAAGACTCCCACAAGATCAAAGACAAACATTTGTAGACATGTTCCTATGGAGTGTTAGTGCAAGCTCCCAAGCCTTTTTGGATGGTCTTGTCACCCCTCAAAATTAGAATCTCCAAATCTACAAAAACCCATTACCTAACCACCAAGCATGCATTACCCAAATTCAACAATAGGTTGGCCTGTAGAACTCCCTAATAAACATAATCAACCCATGATGGCATACACTCATGCTGCTAAAGCCTTTACCTATGGGACTGTAAGCACTAATGTGATTCCTTAGTTAGGACTGCAAGGCAAAACCCTAACGATAAGGGTCATGAAACTTGAAGTTAAAGAAGAGGTGAACATTTGTACTTGCACTAGAGAGTATCTGCCTATGGCTCTTCATTCCTCAAACATTTTATAAATAGATCATATTCCTAAACTCATGGGGAATGATGATTGAATTTCATATTTAACTAAGATATTATCCCACATCTCTTTCCTTGATTTACTCAAAAACTCCCCCACTCATTGATCAACCTTGAGTGATCCCTAAGGATTAGGGTATTTACTGAGTTTTACCCCTCCTACATAAGCCCATATCAACCACATTGATTTGGACATGTTTTGACCTAGTTAAGAATCATGGGATGTTGGTTACTTCTTTGATCTATGAAGCCTTCCTCTTGATAATGATATGGCAAGAAGAGAATATCTATCCTTGTTTATATAGGTTTAGATTTACAATAACTATGTGAAGATAGATATGGTTGACGATGGATCAAGTATTCATATTATCCCCATTTCCTTCCTACAAAATCTTGGTTATGGAAAAACCAATTATTCTAGGATGTGTAACACCCTGCAAGGTGACAACATCCTCAAATCTAATTCCATTGGGACCATTGTACTCACAGTCACTTTAGGCCCCAAGACAATGTTAACTAATTTTTACATCATAGACAAGGATACCAATTACAATATGATCTTAGGAAGGCCTTGGATACACATTATGAAAGCCATCCCTTCAATCTTGTTCAATAAAATATGGTTTTTACACCTAGGAAATGCCTTTGTATCCCAAGGGGATGCTAAACCCTTTGATATGTTACAAGTAAACATGAATAAGTATCACATGTTACACATCAACTATCATCTACCTACCAACAAAGTCATGAAACCCCCACAATTGATCGATGTTACTGAATCTATAAAGCCTAAAGTGGTTATCTTAAAGAAGGGGTTTGAAATACCCTAGGTTTTGTTAAAATATAAATTAGAATAGAAAGAGATAGTGATAGCTGAAGAGACCACTAACCTAGAAACAGTCATCGGTCTAATAATTTCCACCATGACCATAGTCGATATAATCAATCTCTTGGAAAAGGACACTACACTTGTCCTCCCATTCGGGGTGGGGACCTACAATTTCTATAAGAATCAAGGCCAATAAACCCTGAGAGGGGTTAGTTAGCCTATTAAACCTTTGAATGAAAGAGGTATCTAGGAGCAAAGAAGTCCCCCTTCATAATAACCACCCTATAAATTATTAGCATCATCATCCAACACTCAACCATGTAGGTGCAAGCCAAAATTTAAATTCCACCCTTATCACTTCTGAACCTCTATAGAGTGTGCTCTTAGATCATGTTATGATAAGACCATACTAGTTTTATAGATTCCATGATCCATTGAGTCTGTTCCCTCTTGATTTTTAGTCATTCTACTCTCGCATGCACCTAATTGTGCTTCTCATCATGTTCCAATTCCTCCAATCAGAAACTAGACCATTCCTCCTCCCCTGGCCAAACTAGTGCTTAGGGAGAAGATATGTACCATAATGGTAGGTAGGATTTAAAATCAGCATTAAAACTCATGATTAACTATGCATTCCTAAAGGGGACTTTCCCTCCCCTCCGAAAATAAAGAAGATCGCTAAAAGTCACTCACTATTTTTTTTCAAGATTTCCCACATATAATGATGGGTTAAATAGTGATACACATGCCCTATCAATAGTACTAAAAGTTTGATAACTATTTTTGTGCACCTCATGTTCCATAACAAGACCCTAATTATTTCAACATACTATACACACCAAAACAAGATCCTAACTATGTTGGCATTCTTCCCACCTCAAAGAAAAGGGTAACTAAGCAACCTTTGAGTTTTTGGAGTGAATTACTACCTCGACCCAAAGTTTATAAAAAAACCATTTGATTTCCCAAAATTTCTTCCCTTTCTTCATCCATAACATGAGGATAATCCATATGTACCTCTATGATCCATTTCGTTCACCCTGTAAAGGGAATGAACTCATTATTTTCTTGATCCTCGAGACCAAGGACCCCAAGAGGGATTACTTTACATTTTAGATATCCATATTTTTGAGATATCAAAAGACCAATAAACTTCATAAAATGATTTTCCCCATTCTACACATGATTAGTATGTCATTTACTATGATGGGGCCAAACTTATCCGAAGTGTTGAAGCAAGACTCATTCTTATTTCCCATGAAGGGTGAGTCATGAATTTTAGCTTTAAGCTAAACTTTGAATGTATGAACAATGGGGTTAAATATGAGGCCCTAATGCTTGGCATGCTCATTAAAAAAATACTTGGCATTCAAAACTTAAGATCTAAGGTGAATCATAGTTAGTTGTGAACCAAGTTTTTCAGGTCTATCATACCAAGGTTGAACACATTCAGTTATACAAGACCACCATGCATTGGATCGCTAAAGAATTTAACTTCATTTCTATAGAAGAAATCCCTAGGGAAAGTAACCAACTTTCCAACTCCATGTTTGCCTTGTCTTCATGCTTTGACCCCCATCTCAAAATACCTGAGTCTAATTTCATAATTTTGGTCAGCATGTAGCCTCTTGTGCATAAAACTCCTAATGACTAAACTGATGCCCACATTAGGAAATTAAAAAATCCCTTGGTCCTTTATTTAATTAATAATGATGAGGAGATTCTTGATTTATTACAAGCTTATGGTGACCTCCCATCATTCCATACAAGAGAGGCTTCTCATTTACTTGTTATCCCACATTGGCTCTCAAAACTAAATATTATGATTCTTACTGTCACATTGAGGATTCCCTGTCTTTTGATGATGAACATAATGTATTAAATATGGAGGGTGAATATCATTATATTCCCCCATCCCATTATGTTTTTGAAGATGGAAATTCCTACCTCACTAAATAAACCATTGAAATTAACATCAAGACAAAGGAGATCCCCAGGCTTCTCAAGCTGGGGTCTTCACTCTAGAGATAGGAGGTAAAGGCCATAAGCAGATGCTCAAAGAACTCTCAAAACCTTTCACTTTTTCCTAAATTTACATGATACGCATCAAAGTCATTGTGTTCTTCCACAACTTAGTTACAATTCCTTACACAAAACGAATCAAACAAAATATCAGACCCATCAAGCATAATGTGGCATTGATGGTAATAGAGGAAATCATAAAACTTTTAAAAGTTAGATATATTAACCTAGTTGTCTATTCTAAATGTATGTCCAACATTGTCCCTATCCTCAATAAAAATAGTAAAATCAGAATATGTATAGACTTTCAAAACATTAACAAAGCATGTCCAAAAGATGGCTTCCCTCTCCCATCCATTGATGTCATTGTTGATGCTACCACATGGTATGAATTTATATCACTCATGGATAGTTTCTTGGGGTACAACCAAATTCATATTTATGATGAGAACCATAGCAATACCTCCTTTACTATGCCATCAGGGACCTTTTGTTCTGTCATTATGCCTTTTGGTCTTCCACATATTCCACAATCTTATTCACAAGATATTAGAAGTCTATGTAGATTATCCTTTAGGAAAGGAAAGATGAAGTATATACCATTTATAGGTGTCATACACCATCTTAACATGCCTGATCTAATATTATTTTACTCTTAACCTGGATATACGTGTGTTCAGAGTCTCCGGTGAAAAACTCCTAGGGTATATCATCTCCCAACATGAGATTAATATTGACCCTGCTAAAATCTGAGCAATATTAGAAATTCTCCCTCCCATAGATGAATTAAGCATTAGAGCATTCTTAGGTAAGTTGGGAGCTATTCAGCAGTTCATTCCTAATCTCACCTATGTCATTTATCCCATTAGTAGCCTACTCAAAAAGACAAGTAGATTGACATGGACAAATTATTGTCAAGAGACATTTGAAGTAGTAAAACACTTCCTTATGTCTCCTCATATGCTCATGGCACCTAAGCCAGACAAGCCCTTGATACTTTAAATTAGAGTAACTAAGGTATCCCTTGCCTACATGTTAGCTCAGGAAGATAACATTGACAAAGAACACACCATTTATTTCATTAATTGAACCCTCATCGATTATAAGACATGGTACACTCAAGAAAAAAAATAATGTTTATAAATATTATTTGCAACCAAATGATTGCAACACTATATGCTCAATCAAGAGACAAGAGTTATCATGAGATCTCAAACCCTACGAACGTTTCTAATTCATCCAACTCTCTCTAAGAAGTTTGGGTGCTTCTTTAAACTCGTAAGCGAGTTTGATTTAACTTAAATCAACAAATCTCCATTAAGGTACATATCATCACTAATTTATTGGTTGATTCTCCTTTGGAAGTCAATGACTCATCGATATTGACTTCTTTGATGAGTTGATTTGCTATGTAGAAAATCCCACTATTAGCTCCTCCCCTTGGTATAAGGATATCATTAATTACCTAATTGACTAGACTTACCCCAAAGACGCAATATCACAATATAAGAGATGTATTCTTGTTATCCCATTTAAGTACACTATTCTAGATACATTTATTTATAGTAAGGCATTTAATAACATGTTACTCTTATGTGTTGAATAAGAGGAGACAAAGAGTGTCCTTTTTCATTATCACATTGTCATTTATGGTGGGCACTTTGGTAGCTACGTGATTCCAAAAACAATACACATGCTGGGATATTTCAAGCCTACTCTAGATCGCGATGATATTGAATATGTAAGAAAATGCAAGAAATGTTAGTTTTTTTCACACAAGATACATATTCCCACTCAGGCATTACATCCCACTGTCATTCTATGTCCCTTTTCCAATTGGGGATTGGATTTAGTAGGTAAGCTCTCCCATACTTATTTGGATGGTCATCACTTCATTATCATGACAACTAAATATTTCACAAAGTGGGTAGATGCAATTCCATTAACATTATCATAAGATCGGGCATTATAAAGTTTATCCTAAATCAAATTATCTATCGGTTTGGAGTCCCACATATCATTACTAACAATGGGTCCCCTTTTAAAAGCCTTAAAATTCATGAACTATGTAATAAAAATTCACTATATCACATCGCTTGGCCTCCCTGTAATATCCACAAGCCAATGGTAAATCCAAAAATAATAATGTTGTCATGAAATATTACATTTCACAACAACGCCCCCAATTGCACTCATATAGGTAATTAGAGATGTTTTAAAGACATGGATGGTAAAAATTTTGAAAAATATGACATTGACTCCATATCCCAATGGACAAGGCTTGGGTAGAATAATGAAATCTAACTATCTTTCAAGATTCCAAATAGTGTGTTGAATATATCTTGACAATTTCTCTTTTGGTGCAACAATATTATTGTCATCATGAAAAGCATACTATGATAGAGAGAAGAGAGAACTAATGAATTCATTTAATCTTATCAGCACCAGAGTGAAAATTTAAGGTAATATCAAACTTCTCTGAAAGTTCTTGATTTTTGTCCCAATGTGAAGCCCAGATTCGAGAGATTAATTTTGACTACAAACACTTGGAATAAAAATTTCATCTTGAAATTCAAAAATCAAACGGAAGAATCATAGCTCTAGTTTTCAAGTTGTGTAAAAACATAAATGCACTTTTACAAGTCATGTAAAAAAAATTTACAAATTCCAAGTTGTGCAAAATTCTCCAACATTTTTCCAAGTCATGCAATTTGCAAATTATTTTTTACACTCAGTGCAATTTGCAAATTCGTTTTCCACTCAGTGCAATTTGCAAATTCTTTTTTCCATTCAGTGCAATTTGCAGATTAATTTTGCATTTTCTATTACCATGCAAATTGAATTTTTCTTTTCCATAATCGTGCAATGTCAAATTATATTTTCTTAGTCGTGCAAATTGAAATTACAATTCTCCAAGTCGTGCAATTTTTTTTTGCACCTCCACAAATTTTTGGTAAATGGAGAATGATGGTGGTTTCAAGAATAAATTTGTGGTATTTTGAAAATGAAGAGGTTTTATTAATAAAATCCATGGGTTTGAGTGTTTAAAAGGTTGTTCTAGTCCCAATACCCTTGGTATTCACTACAGAAACATGGTATTGGTTGTAAGTTTGAATTTCCATTGGTAGAAGGCAATTTTAATGAGACAAAGTTATTTTGTATGGGCATATCCAACAGTAATTCAAGTGTCAGATGGATATATCTTTACAAGTGCTAAGTAGTATTTAGTGTTAGGTTTCTAGCTATGGGCATGAGTTGCCAATCTAAAATTTTGGAGACCAAATGTAAATGGCAAGTGTAAATTAAAAATCATTTACCATTGCAAGCGCCCTCTCAGCCCTTGAATCATGTCGATGATTTGATAAGGTTAAATATTATTGTGGAGGGTTTCACAAAAATATTTAAATGAATATTATGCTCTTATGAATAAAATGTTTATATGGTGAATAGAAAGGATGAATAGAAAACACCAATGGTCATTGAAAATTATCGATCAAGTAAATTTGAGATTACTCAGACAAAGGTTGATATAAAAGACAAGCATATATGCAGGACAAAAATTGCTGACAAGTGCAAAGCAATGACTAAGATTGTCTTCAACAAAGGAAAAAATAAAGGAATTCTTCATAAAGATTCTATACTTTTCATGTTAATGTTGGATATCATTTTGTAATTTCCAATTGCAAATTTTGAGTAATTGCAACCTTGTAAATGCAATTCGTGTAAATGCACTATGTCACTTTGTAAGTATTAAATTACGTAATTTTGATTTACACATTTCAAGTGGTGTAAAAGCACCAAAGCATTTTTTCACCATTCAAGTGGTGCAATGTTGTAATTTCACATGTGCACACGGTGAAATTACACCAACTCACTTTTAGACCACTTAAGTGGTGCATTTTTAGAAACTCACTTTTGCACCATCTTTAATGCAAAAAAATATGGTTACACATTGTAACTACTTTTTTGCACTACAAATATGAGTGTTAGGCTCATTTTAAAGGAGACTTTTTGGCAATAAGACTCTGTAGAAACATTTTGAATGGTGAGATCATATGTTTGACTCAATAAAGATTAGAACTGGATTTTTTACAAACTTTATGTTCAAGATTTCTTTTTGGGTTTTAAATTTGCATATGATTCATCTATATCTATATCTTTACTTTGAAATTATTTTCATAATCACTACCAAATTATCAGAAGATTGGAATTTCACATTAAGTATTTCTTTTAAAATATTTTTGTGTTATTTCTATGAATGTGAAATCTTGATGGGGTTTAATAAATATTTTAATTGTCTTTTACAGGTAAATATGAGATAGTTGTCTTTCATTCTATTAATAGTAGTAAATAATTATCTCAATGTATGTTTTGTACTCCTAAGAAAGTGTTATGTTTTTACCACCCATTGAATTAGAGAGTTTTCCATGAATATAGTGTTTTCTCCTTCTTGAGTTATTATGGTAAGATGTTGTATTTAGCTACCCAGAGTTGTCTTTCATTTTTCCTGAGGTTATAATGGTAGCTTCTATAATTAATTAGATATAATAATCCCATTCCTCATTTCATTTCTCTTTTTTACCCTTTTTGTATCATTCCTATCATTTTCCTTTCTAACTCCTTTTTGTGCTTTCTAGTTAAAAGTATGAAATGCCTAATAAATTTGTTTTTGCTATAAATAGATATGAATAACTTTTTTCCTGCTTTTCCCTTTTTAGCTTTCAATAAAGGTATCTCTGCATGCTAATAGGAGATGGATTTTTTCTTTTTTTTAACTAACATGAGGACTCAGTTCATACACTGTTGAATCAAAGTCACTAATTTGTCTCCCTGACAAATTTTTAAGCCAACAATTTTCGGTAACTTTGTTGGGGATCAAGGTGCTTTATGCACACGATTATCAAACATTTCAAAGAATCTCCAATGGAATAGAGATTGGTGACTCCATTGAGATGAATTACCTAGTGCATGCATAATTATAATTGATAAAAATAGAGTCGGTTAACCCTAACTATAATGTTTTTCATGTCCCAAGGGAAAAAAATGGTTTATTGGCTTTGGATCAGTACAATGAGTTACCATCAAAATCAATGAATAAATTTCCAAAGTTTTTTTCAAAAAATGGTCAAGATGTAGATAACCATATCTTAGCCTTCACAGTGTTTTGTAGCATCTTGGGAGTTATGCATGAAGATGTCACTATCAAAAATTTTGTTGAGACTCTCATAAGACCTACTGCTAAGTGGTTTTGGCTTCTAGAAGATGGATGCATTATGAATTGGGAATCTTTAAAGAAAAAATTCTTGAATAAATTCAAATCAGTTGTGGACATATGTGCATTATTATCATATTTATTCTAGATTCAAAAGCAAGATGATGAGAAAATGAGAGAGTTTGTAGCACATTTCAAAAAATTGTTGCAACTAATCCCTTAGACAAATCATCCAAGTCTCAATAATCAATTATGCATCTTCATTGGTTCTCTTCACCCATAGATAAAGTTCATCTTGATAAGAAACAAGGTAAACGACTTGGAGGTTGCACAACAAGAAGCCATTGAGATTGAAGATGATTTGATCATGTCTAGATTGTTAAAGAAAGAGGTTTCAAAAGGTGATACAACTATTACAAATGGTGATGAATAAATAATGAAACCTGATATAATCAAGAGTCTACAATATTCAAAAAAGAGATTTCAAAGGCAAGTTTCTGATCAAACATGTCGTAAGTCTAGCAGGGAGAAGTTAAAAGTGATTCCTATCACATATGATTTTTTTTAGTTTCACAATTGTGGAAGAAACTGATCAATTAGAAGAACTAATGATTGATCAGAGAATAGATAAATAATTTATCTTCCTCCTTGGCAAAAAGAAAAAAAATGCATGCTTCACATGATTTCTCGAATCTCGTGATCCTAGGAGAAAATGAGTTGTTTGAAGAATAGTTGATTGAATAACAAACAAAAAGGATGAATAGTGAAAATTATTTACCTTCTAAAGATGAAGATAGAATGGAACTAGTTTTAAGTAAAGTAAAACATCTTTCTTGCATCAGAATGGAAGACTCGGTATTCAAAAATGAAGATTCCTTAGGTATTTCATTTTCAAGTTCTACCAAAGAAGGGTTCTCCACAAAACATGAATAAAGAGCAATCAACCCCACACAGATTGAAAATCATAAGCATGCCAAAGTTAAAATTAATAAATACATGAAGCCAGAATAAAATGAATGGTGCCCGATATTCATTACAAACAAAATGGAAACTGTCAAAGCAGAATAGATTTATGAAGATGATGACAATGATTCATTCAATGGGGAATTTTTATCTATTGGGGAAAGCAATTTGGTATAGAATATCTACGCTCAATTCATTCTAGAACATACTCCTATAGTTATTATAGTTCATAAAGTAACATGCAACACACTTCTCTCTAGTTCAAATCTTGTATTTGGTATAGATATATTTGAAACCAACCAAGAAGACATTGAAAAAGTCTAGTATTGCTCAACAGTGATCATTGAAGATCAAAAAATTCACAATGTTTCCATTCCAGGATATGAAGATAGTAATATTTTTTTCATTCATAATCATCCATGTGTGAATGATAACTATAAGTTCCTCTTCCCATCTACTTGGTCAATGCTGCTAAATGTGTTCAGATTTCATAAGTCAAATCCATTATTCTAAAATGGTGGTTACTTCTCCCATCCAGTGAATGGTTTTACACAGTCTTATTATTTTCTTCTACCCTCTATAAATAGTTTTGCTTTCCCTATTTTATCTTGTTTCATTTTCCCATTTTTTTTGGTGTGCATGTGTTGCTTTCAATAAATACATGTTGTTTATTGTTCCTTGCTCTACTTATTTTGGTCCTTCTTCTTGCACATATTTTTAACCATAATCTATACTTGCATTGAATCCCAATCAGTCAAACATCTCAGATCCTCATATGATTTAATTAATGTAAATCTTCTTCAATTCTTGGATCATATGCAAAAATGGGTTGTGAAGTATTTTTGAAAAGTGAGTTTTGAAAATAGATATTTGATAGTTTATCCAGAAAATAGCTATTGCAGTTATGAAAATGGTGATGTAGATGCTCATATCTCAAGTAACAAAATAAACATGTTTATCATGGATATCTTCAAGCAAATAGGTGGTGAATAGACAAAATTTGAAGAATAGTTGATTTGACCTAATAGCGCATGTTCATTTCTCATACAATTGAGATGGGCAAATTGGTTATTTATTGGTTAGATCAAAATATGCAAATCTTTAGAGCAAAGGATCTGAGCCAGTAGCGTGTATTCATTTCTCATACAATTGAGATAGGTGAACTAGATTTTAGTTGGCTGGATTAGGATGTGTAAATGCGAGCTACATATAAGTCTTCAAGAATCTATGGCAATGAGGCACCAGTCATGTAAGATTTTGAAGTTGTCCTGCATTACCTTTTCAAATGCAATCCCACAATCAGAGCTAATTCTTATCATGAAATTTTACATTTCATGACAACACCCAAAATTTCACTCATATAGGTAATTAGAGGTGTTTTAAAGATAGGGATGGTAAAAAGTTTTCAAAATGAGACATCAAATCTGTAGCCCAATGGACAAGGCTTGGGTAGAATATTGAAATCTAACCATCTTTCAAGCTTCTAAATAGTGTGTTGAAGATATCTTGACAATTTCTATTTTAGTGCAACAAGATTCTTACCATCATGGAGAGTGTACTATAATAGAAGAGAGAATTCATGAATTAATTTGATCTTACCAGCACCAGAGTGAAAATTTAAAGTAAAATCAAATTTCTCTGAAAGTTCTTGATTTTTGTCCCAATACAAAGACAAGATCCGAGAGATGAATTTTCAATATAAACACTGGGTATAAAAATTTCATCTTGAACTTCAAAAATCAAGGGGAATAATCATAGTTGTAGGGTTTAAATCATGCAAAAACAACAATGCACTTTTACAATTTATGCAAATTTATTTTTACAAATCTCAAGTTGTGTAAAATGCCGCAACACTTTTTCAAGTTATACAATTTTCAAAAAAAAAAAAATCCACTCGATGCAATTTACAAATTCTTTTTTCCACTCGATGGTATTTGTAAATCCGTTTTTCCACTAGGTGCAATTTGTAAATTCTTTTTCCACTTGGTACAACTTGCAAATTATTTTTTTCACTCGGTGCAATTTGCAAATTATTTTTCCCATTTGATGTAATTTGCAAATTAATTTTGCATTTTCCCTTCCCATGCAAATTGAATTTTTCTTTTTCGTGGTCGTGCAATTTCAAATTTTATTTTCCCAAAAGTGTAAATTGAAATTACATTTCCCCAAGTCGTGCAATTTTATTTTTCACTTCCCCAAATTTATGATAAATGGAGAATGATGGTGGTTTTAAGAATAAATTAGTTGTATTTTAAAAATGAAGTGGTTTTATTAATAAAACCCATGGGTTTGAGTGTTTCAAAGGTTGTTTTGATCCTAAAGCCTGTGGTATTCATTACAAAAGCATGGTATTGGCTAAAAGTTTGTATTTTTTAGCTGGTAAAAGGAAATTTTAATGGGACAAAGTTGTTTTGTATGGGCATCTCCAACATTAATTCAAGTGTTAGATGGATATATGTTTGCATGTGTTGAGTAGTATTTAATGTTGGGTTTCTATGTGTGGGCATAAGTTGTTAATCTAAAACTTTGGAGGCTAAATACAAATTTCAAGTGTAAATTAAAATTTATTTACCATTGAAAGCACCCTCTTAGTGCTTAAATCGTGTCATTGACTTGAGATAAGGTTAAATATCTCTATGGTAGGTTTTGCAAAAATATTTAAATGAATAATATACTCTTATGAAGAAAATGTTTATATGGTGAAGAGAAAGGATTTCATAATAAGTATTTCTTTTAGAATCTTTTTGTGTTATTTATATGAATGTGAAATCTAGATGGGTGTCATGTCCCCTCTTTAGCTTGGTCTAGCAGAGACATGTGAGTCATCATATTATGGGGTCTTATAGGTTGACATTGTTGGATAGAGACCCAGTATGGCTATACAGTGTTGAGAACTTGGTGTTTTGGCCATCGTTGATCAATTTGGAGACATTCATATTTTTTAGGAGGTAGTTCCTAAATTTATGGGGGTTACCCCTAATTTTTAGGAGGATATGATCATACCCAGGAGTGGGTCTCCATGATATTATTCCTTGAATTCAGTTTTAGAGGATTAGTGTTTGTTTCCTAGTTTCTAGGAGCATCCCTAGATTTTAGGGATAAGACTGCCAATGAATCCTTGATTTCCGACTTTAGTCACAGATAGGTGGCAAGGTGACTTTCTAGTTTTTGGTGTCATTGGTACATTTTGACGCTATTTGGGTTATATTTTTAATATTTCCTAAGTTTTCATCTTTTAATTAAATAAGGCTAAGTTTATAGCCATTTTAGAGTAATAAGGGGTTTTTGGCCTCATTTGGATGCGTAACCCATGGTGTAATAGCTTGTTGGAAAGGTCTTGGACTTTTCTAAATATTTCTCTCTTGACTCAGATCCTTTCGATGGAAGGATCTCTCTTTATTTGAAAAAAGGGTTAATTTCTATGTACTTGACCACTTAAAAGGGGAAATATAACATGTTATAACTTAGTGCCACATGGGTTTGCTTTTAGGGTTCGAGTTAGTTTTGAAGGGGTTATAAGGAGGTTAAAACAAAATTATAATTCATTCTTGACATTTTTATCTTGGGATTTATGCTTTGGCTCTAGAAGAGCTTCCAGCATTTGGGTCACCAAACCCCAGTGCTTGCCTGTTTGGGACGTAGCCCCCAATTCAGTGGTTGTGATTTGCTCAATAGCATTTGAAGATTGTTCAGTATTCATTCTGGTAGGCGCAGGGATTGTGACAGAGTTCAGCTAGCATTTAAGGGTTTATTTCAAATTGAGAGGATCTTGTAATTGTACAGTTGTACCTGGTAGCCCTTATAGATGTATGATTGTACCCGGCAGCTAGCTTCCTTCCTATGTGCAGCGCATTAAGGGCTAAAATCTTGTCATGGCCTTCTTCTGGTGTACACTTCTCCTTCAACTTTTCAGGTTGGGTCTATTTGTGATTGTAATCTCCCTGAACTATTGAAAATTTGTATTTGGTTCCCTATTTGGTTTAATATCCAGAATTTTGCCTATAAGCGAATTTGTTTGGTTGTATTGGGTATTTAATTTCAGAATTGTTCATGTGCTTGTATTTCATTATTTGTTTGCTGAAAATTCATCAAAACACAAAAACAATCAAACCCTTCTACAACTTCCGTGTATTTCGAAAAGAAAACATTCACAAACAGGAAAAATCAATTTAAAATAACAAAATTATAGCAGATCAGCCGAAGAGATCCATCAGGGATCTTTTAATGGGGTTTAATAAATATTTTAATTATCTTTTATGAGTAAATATGAGATACTTTTTTTCATTCTATTACCATTAGTAGATAATTATCACAATGTATGTTTTGTATGCCTAAGAGTGCATTATGTCTTTACCACCCATTGAATAAAAGAGGTTTTTGTGAATAGTGTTTTCTTCTTCTTGGGCTATTCTAGTAAGTTTCTTTGAATATAGTGTTGTCTTTCATTTTCTTAGGGTTATCATGATAGCTTATGGATTTAATTGGCTATAACAATCCCATTCCTCACTTCATTTTTTATTTTCCCCCTCTTTTCTATCATTCCTCTCATTTTTCTTTCTAACTCCTTTACATGCCTTTTGGTTAAAAGTATGAAACCCCCAATAGAAAATATTTAGGTTGTAAATAGATGTGAATAACTTTTCCCATGCTTTTTCTTTTTTGAATTTTAATAAAGGTAGATCCACCTATTAATAGGAGAGTGACTTTTTACCTTTGTTGTTGAATAACATGAGGACTTAGTTCCTACACTATTGACTCAAAGTCACCAATTTGTCGCCCTAACAAATTTTTGAACCAACAAATAATAAGTCCCTAAAGTCAATTTTGGTCAAACTGGTTAATTATTCTAAATGAGATAGCACTTTCAACTATATCCATCACTATGGACTTAAAGAATGACTATTAATAACCCATGAGGGCAATTCACTATTCACTCATGTTTTGAGCTAAAGTTATTCTACCCTTAGAGGTATAAATACATAGCCTTCATGTTTCTCTCTAAGGTCTCCTAGGTCATGAATAATATAGAGAGGCACAACTAGTTGAATTAGAAACTTTAGATGAATGTTGAATCTCCATTGCAGATAATCATATTTGTTATGTTGATCATATGAGAAAATAATACAACAAAAACATCCACAAATTCCCAATTCATATGGGAGACCTTGTCCTTAGGCTCAATAGTCAGATTGACAAAAAGAAAGGATAATACTGAAAAATTAGGCCAAACTTATTAGGCCTCTACTTAGTGAGAGAAGACTTTAACAATGAAGCCTATCAGTTGTGCACTCTAGAGGTTAAAGAGTTCAGTGAATCTATATACTCTTTGCACCTCAAATTCTTCTGTATGTAATAACTTGCATAGCATGCCATTCTCATTCACATTACATTTTCATGGTTAGTATGTTTGTCCACATACCAAATGTGTATTTTATTAGTTGTTTGTTCACATAGTATAAAAAAATTCAACATGCAGCATATTACATCATCCCACTCTCACATTACCTTATCACCTCATGGAAAACATTCTCAAAATCAGCAATACATTGATCTTTTCCTTAGTTCTTATGAGAAGAGTACACCTATTTCCCCTACATCTTCTTGCATAACTTAGAAAAATGATAGCCTATGATCTAATCTAGAGGGTTGTCTGTGATAAACTACTCTTTTATAGTTTCTTCTAAAGTAGAACATTAGCATGCTAGAAAATAGGTGACATTACTCACCTATCTTGGTCCTCAGTGATGAGCCCTTGCATCTTACTAGTTGCATGGAGCCGAGATTTAGGGGTAAAGGCATTATAGATAGAAAAATAAACACTCTTGTAAAAATCACAAGCTTATGAAAATGAAAAAAAGTAAAATCCCACATCTCTCACCCTTTTTTAACCTTCAGTTTTGAGACCTTACATCTTATTAGTTATGTATAGTTAACAATGGGGAGAGATTCCCTTACTCACCTACATCTAGCCTTTGGTGATGAGCCCATGTGTCTTCTTGGTCACATGAGACTAAGTGTAGGGGGTCACAAAGAGAAATAGAATTCAAATGTAGAAGCAATATCAAATCAAAGAGTGTCCAAAGATATTTTTTTTCAAATAGCTTTCCTACATGCTTATGTTTAGAGTGGGTAACCTTTTACTATTTACTAGTTCTATCAAGACTAGTTATCTCTAGATGAAACCAATAAAGTTAGTGTTTTATAAGTCTATCAATAAGTATGAGTTCCCATTTACTCATAAGGATTCCTTATGGAATTTTGATTTATGTATTTTATTCTTATCCCCTCACATTTATCCTATTCGCCGTTTCATTCCTTGTTGTCAAATTGAAAGTTATATGTTGTGTAAATATAACAACTAGGTGGTCACCTGCGAAAAAAATCTTAGCGCATTTACACTTTCATGTATTTATCAATCACACTACATCATTTACATAAATTTTGTTTCCACATATACATAAGCATTTCCCATAGCAACATGTCAAAATAAAAAGATACATATACATCATCACATGCCTAGTCATCTAGAGTGCATGAACTAAAAACAATCATGGAAATTAAAGCCATAACACATGAATGACAAGTCATTGAGAGGTAAGACAAAACATATTTGTATATATATCATAATAACTATCAATCTTGAATAAAAAGGATGTCCAATACAAACTACTCCATTGAGGGTCAATGTGCCTCAAGGAATCTCAAAAAGAATTAATAGATACAATGGAATAGAATAAACATTTGTAACATATATTAAGAGCCATCATCCTCCTGTGAGAGGGTCCTGATGCATAATAATCACTCTGACAAATTCCTCAACTAGCGCCTCCCTCAAAGGCTACCTCACCCTCTCCAATCTAAAAGCCAATATGGTGACCCCTACTAGCACCCCCTCTGAATATGTCTTCATTTTCTATGGTTAGAGGATCTACCTCTTCCTCCGCCCACAATAGTATATAATAGGGCCTCTTCCCTCATTAATCTATCCAATATGGTGTTGTTCTCCATCTGCATTAATTTCACCATTTTAGAAGCATGGTACACTCAAATGAATACATCTGTGTGATGATCAATCCTTGTGGGGAGTCTAGGATTGACACAAAGTTGGTATTAGTATAAAAAATGTTTAGCTAAAAAAGGTTGATTAGGGTGCCCCTAATCATTTACCTCTAACCACCCATAGTATTTGTAATCATAAAGCACAAAAAATTAATGTCAAATCTAGTCGATATAAAAGATCCAATACACATAAAATCAACTAAATAACTAAAACAATCACATTACAAGATATAATCACAAATATGTAAATCATCATTTTACATGGGTCTCCCTCATACCACTAAGGGTATTCACAGACTCCTCATCTATGTCTAGGTCCTCTTCCAACTCGACATACACTAGATCACCATTGTCTCCCTCTCCCAAATGTTGCTACTATGTATGGTCATCCCAAGTAGGATCTTACTTTTGTGGTGTGATGATGGTGGTGGGCCCATCTACTACTACCTGACTACTCCCTGGACTCTTCCTCTCACAACTGGAAGTAGGGGGGTCCCTATACTACTCCTAGGTGTGTTGGTCAAGTGATAAACACCCCTCTCACAAGTAGGTGCCACACTAACCATTCCAATCTCCCTACTCTCACCTCATGTACACCCTATAAACAACCTCAAGAATGGGAAGGTTACAAGCATAGGGCATGCCAAACTACTAGGGCACCCTATGCATAGGTTGTACCTCAACCTATGAAAATCCCAAAACTGAGTGGCCTTAGTGGCTACTCCAAAGTAGTCCCCCTTATTATCCCATTTCCCAATCATGTCCTAGTAGGGTAGGTAAATTAGGTTAACCACTATCAGAGTTCCCATTACTCAGGGCAAAGCATAGAAATGTGACACATATATCCATCTAGTGGCCCTGATATCCCTAGACGCTCCAATTGGTACTCTCTTATAATAAGGTATAATCCATTTTTAGATCCAACCCATGATGTTAAGTGGTTGATATAGAGGGCCCCTATATGGGTCATGCAGTAAATACCCCTGTAAGTCAGAGATAGTAACTCCTGGCTCCAAGATTAATGTTCCCCTATCTCCTCAATAAGTTATACAATTGACGACCAACTGAATAACAATCTATCATTACCCTTGTCTCCCACTATTTGGGAAGAAAGAATGCCAATAATACCCTTCTATAGGTTGGGGATCATTGATCCCTCTACTCTAGAAAGCCTCAAGACACACCTCACACCCACATCAAGGATGTCAGCATATATGAAATGATTATCCCAAATCTAGTCCTCACAATTGTCATTAGTAGTTTGGATGGAAACTAATTGACCTAACATGGGAAGGCTTGTAATCTGGTATATGCCAACAAGAGTGATCATCCACTCCCTTGGGTCTTGAGGGAACAAAAATGTGTTTTGTGGGGTTCCAATAGGTCATAATGTCACATAATAGTCTGTTGGATGCTAGGATCATTCCTACATGTGTTATCTATAGGATCTTAGTGTGGTCGATTAGAAAACTCGTCCACTACCAAGAGTGTTAAGACTCAGGGGATCCACTCCTACTCTTGAACTCTACTCTAATGTATATATTCCTCCTGCAACAAATAAGGAAAATCTAAGTTAATTTTTAGCCAATTTTGTCTACCATAGGTGAGACTAATTCAAAACATGACTAGGTGCAACATTTCCCTTACAAATGACCTCTCAAATGAAATTTTACAATAGATTTTAGCAAAGTTTAAGGTTGCTTTGACAATTTTAAGGTAATTTCTCTTTCTAGCATTATGCTTGTCTAGTCATGGCTTGTCCTATTCAGGTTAGTTCAATGAGTGTCAAAGGTTTAGAGGTCTTTTTTAAGTCATCTAACACATGTCAAAATATTTTCATGCCCTCTTTGGTTCATACAAGTGCCCAAAAGAGGTCAAACATTATTTGCTAACATTACAACCTTTTGAAGTGCTTTATTGATTCATTTTGTAACATTTCAAAGAGGAATATTGCAATAAATGGTATGTGCACAATAGAAGGAAGTTGTTGGTATGTCACTACTAACCCATACATGCATGAGGAAGCTCTATAAACACTTGTTGCATCATTTCAATTAGGCTTTCAAGTAGATATGATAGTTCTCATGGAAAAAGAAGGGTTTTTTAAAGGGTTATAGGTTTCTAGAGTGAAGTTCACTTCCAAACACTCCCATGGATTACTCAAAATTATTGGCATTAGTTTAGGCATTGAGGCCCTATAGGTTATGAACAATCGGTAAGAAACTAGGCTACCTAAAACCCTGCCTAAACCCTTTCAAGTGACCCGATGGAAGAAATTGGCCTCCTAAGTGCCTAAAGTGGATTGAAATAACCTAAAAACTTCTTAGATGATCCTTACACATCTCTATGAACCTAAACAGGTTACTATTTTGGCATGTGTGAAGTACTTTTGTATGGATTTGGGCCTAAAAATGACTATTGTAGGCCTTAAAAGGTAGTTTTTTAGGATTTTCATGGAGGATGATTGAGTATAGACTTAATGAGGCATCTTGAGACCATATATGATCCAAATAAGGTAAAAGAGAATGACCCTAAAGCCTCATGAAGAAGATGACCTTAAAGCCTCATGAAGAGGATTTACAGTGATTACAACACTATTTGAAGATCTCAAGAGATCTAATGGTAAGTAAACACGCTATCAAGGGATATTATCGGACCTAATACACATGTACTTCAATATTGAAGATTTTTTGAGCATGAACAAAGGATGGAATGATCTCCAATAGGGTGTCTAGGAGGTATTCAAGCTGTGATAGTAATCTTCAAACAAAGAATTGGGCCTAGGATGGCAAGATGGTCTTGTTTTATGATCTTCATTTCAACCAACCAAGTTTCTCAACTAAATTTGTAGGTCCCTAAGAGTTTGAAGAAGCTTGAAACCTAATCCTCAACTCCACCTAGTTTAGAATAAGCATTGAGAGGCCTACGATGGCGTGGAGGTTGCTTCATGCAGCCAATATGACATGTGTCAAGTTTTCAAAGTTGTAACTTCTCCTTCAAAAAGTGCATCATAACTCTTTAAACAAGAGCTCTTATGCCACTTGCTGAATTTCCTCATCAATTTGAGCCAACATATGCCAAAGATATGGATGAAAATGCTCTTAGACTCTCTTCCATTTGGCATTGTAATAGACTTGAGGTGGATGACACTTGTCTATGCATCTCCTACACATCTCTTTCTCTCTCCTCACATTATCCTATATATGTTGCCTTGAATGGCTTGTTATGGATCTTAATGTTGAATATGGAGAATCCCTACTCATATAAACACTTTTACTATGCCTTTGAATGTGGAATAAAGTTGATTCTTACCTTCTCATATGCTTGAAACTAGTGTAATGGTGTGATTGTTGATGAATGTTAGTAGTAATTTTATTGTCTCTCATTTATCCTCACCTACCTCTTTTCAAATAGATTGTCTTATTACAGGACACATGGTGAGTTTGATGTAGCTTTACATGGTTTGAAAGTGTATTTTAGTGATTAGTTTCCTTCTTAGACCTCTTGACTAGCCCTTTCATTTAATGCATTGTCTATGACCTCCATGTTGAAACACTCATATGTGAGGATCCTTCCTGAACAAGTTAGCAAATTATTGCAAATACACAAAATAAACTATGAAAATCAACATATATTAACTCAAATAAGCAGAACTAAATTACAATGTTTGAATCACATAATCAATGGCCTCTTCGAGGGGGCAACCTCCTTTGAGCAAGCTCAATTCAATACAATTTGTGGATTCCTTCATTCGGCCTAAACACTTACTTAAATACTAATTATATTATAACTTATATATCTTCTCATGCACATGGGATAATACAAGTATGCTCTAGGAATAACTTAAAAAGCATATGCATCCATAAAAACTACTCACTAATAATGAAAAGAGAAAGGTAGGACATGGGTTCCTAAAATTCCCTCCTTCTTGGAAAAAGCTTTGTCCTCAAAGCTTCAAATGTGGGAAATGCTACTAAATTTAGAATAATGGTTCCCATGTGGCATCTTTGGGTTGTATGCCATGTCATTGGATTAAGACTTCTTTGATGGAGCGGGGACAAACTTGGTGGGTGCGTCAGGCCAAGACTGATTTTAGTTCAAGAAGGAGGGAGCCTTCATTATCAAATTCTGGTAAAACTGTCTACACTCTATTGTTGGTTTTAAGAAATTTCATCAAATAGGAGACATGAAAGACAGTGTGAATGCAAGAGGAAGGTGGAAGCTCCAACTTGTAAGCAACAAACCCAATCTACTGGAGAACCTTATATGGCCCATAAAACTTAGATGCAAGCTTGTGACACCCTTTTTGTTTTAGAGATGAGTGTTTGTATGGTTGTAGATGAATAAAAACCATATTACCAGGTTTAAAGGTGTGCTCAAAGTGGTGTTGATCATCCTATTGCTTCATGTTATTCTATGCCAAATGGGGATTATCCTATAGGGTGTACAGAATTTGATCTCGATGGCGGAGAGTAGTATCGACTGCCTGAACTGGTAAACTATCAGGTGTATATGTGAGGAGTGGTAGGGGCACTTGACTATAAACTACTTCATATCGAGTCATTTTAGTAGAGGTATGATATGAGGTATTGTACCACCATTCTACAAGAGGTAACCATTTGACCTAGTGATGTTGTTGCTATGTGATAAAACAATGAAGATAGGTTTATAGAAATTTATTGATGATTTCAATATAACCATCGGTTTGTGGATGATAGCCCAAACTCATTTTCAATTGTGTACCAAGATGATTGAAGATTTCTTGCCAAAAATGGCTTGTGAATGTAGAATCACGATCTGAGACAAGATGCAAGAACACCATAGAGTCAAAATATGATATCAAGAAATGTCTAAGCAATGGTGCAAGCAGTGTAGGGATGGGCCAAAGTACAAAAATAAGCATATTTAGAAAGGCAATCCACTATGACAAGAATCACTGATTTGTCACCATATCTAGGGAGGCCTTCAATAAAATCCATGAAAATGTCAATCCAAATATGTGTGGGAATTGGAAGTGGTTAGAATAGACCAGGTGGGGCAATTGTTTCACCTTTAGTGTGTTGGCAAGTATCACATTCAACAATAAATGTTTTGATATCCTGCTTGAGGCCGGGCCAAAATAAATTATGATGAACCCGCTCATATGTTTTTAGAAACCCTAAATGACCAGTGGAGGGGGAAGCATGCATCTCCTATAAAACTGAGTTTTTGAACTTGGAACCTATCGATAACAAAAGGTGACCTTTATATCATAATGTGTGGCCATCCCAAATATAGTGGGGTTTAGCACATGGATCAGTAAATAGTTGAAGAATGAGTGGTTGGGTTGGACTATCATTATGCTACTCATTTTTAAGATCATGGAGCCAGGTGGAAATGGGAAGAGAGACTGCATAGAGGTGCACTAGGTCTTTGAACTAGCGAGAGAGAGCATTAGGCACCAAATTTTCCTTACGCTTTTTATAGGTAACTTCATAATCATATCCCATGAGTTTAGAAACCCATTTCTACTGATCTATGGAAGATACCTACTATTTTGAAAAATATTTGAGGCTTTGATGGTTGGTTTTGATGTAGAAGTGTCAGCCAATCAAATATGGATGCCATTTATGAACTGCATGGAGGATAGCCATCATCTCTTTTTCAAATGTGGAACATAACAAATTACATCCAGTGAGGGCCTTACTAGTGAAGGTGATGGGTCGGCCTTCCTACATAAGTACGACACCAAGACCCATTCCACACACATCACACTCAAGCACAAACAACTTGGAGAAATTAGGCATGGCCAAGACTGGTGTGGTGTAAATGGCATGTTTAAGGTTGGTAAATGTTTGGGTAGATGCAGGCATCCATAGAAATGCATCTTTATTGAGCATAGTTGTCAATAGAGTTACAATTTTACCATAGTCCTTGACAAAGTTTGGGTAGTACCCTATCAGACCAAGAAATCGATGTAAGCTTTTGAGGGTCTTTGGTTGTGGCCAATTTATCATAGTTGCAATTTTGGTGGGGCTGACATGAACACCATTAGATACGATAATAGGTCTGAGATACTCAACCTCTATTTTCTCAAAAGAACACTTTGAATGTTTGATACATAGGTGGTTAGTAGCAAGAACTCCCAAGACGGTATCAAGGTGATGGAGGTGATCCTCCCATGTAGGACTATAGATGAGAATGTCATCAAAGAAGACCAAGATAAACTTCTGCAAGAAGGGACAGAATACTTGTTTTATCAAAATTTGGAAGGTGGAAGGGGCATTAGTAATCCCAAATGGCATGGCAAGGAACTCATAGTGGTCGTCATGTGCGTAGAAGGTTGTCTTGGGAATGTTTGCATCATGAAGACGAATCTGGTGATACCCGGAGTACAGGTCCAATTTGGAGAAAAAGTGTGCACCGTGGAGTTCATCAAAGAGCTCATTGATGACAAAAATGGGAAACTTATCCTTGATGGTTAGTTGGTTCAGATCTTGATAATCAATGTAGAGGCACCAAGAGCCATCCTTCTTATGAACAAGCAAGACTGGTGAAGAATATGGACTAGTGTTGGGTTGAATGACCCCAACTTGGAGGACATCATGGACGACCTTTTCAATCTCAATCTTTTGATGAAATGGGTACCGATAGGATGCAATGGTCTTGAGGCTAGTGAGGCAGCAATCTTATGGGTTCCTCAAAAATTATGGCATGTTTAACCAAAAGGTTTTGCGAGTCAGAAGGTGTGTGAGATTCTGGTGGTGAAGTACTATGAAGAGAAAAGAGTTGGGAAATCACATCGTGGGCTCCTCATTTGAGAAGTTTATCCATGCGGTGAGAGCTGACAATGTTGGTGCAGCCATGAAGAAGGCCTTACAGGGTGTATTTTTGTTCATTCTCTAACAATTGCATCCATAGCTCTGAAAAATCCCAAAGGATGGATCCAAGGGTTCATAACCTTGGGCATCGAGAACATCACATCCACCTAAAGATAAAGCAAACATGTCGCCTTGAAGATTATAATCTCCCACTAAAATATGAACATTAAAACACTTGCCCTTATAGGGTAATGTGCCTCCAATGGCAATGATGACCTCAAAATTTGAACAAGGGTGGATAAAACAATCTACTTGTTTAGCTACCTAAGGGTCAATAAAGTTGTGAGTACTGCCAGAGTCAATAAGGATGGTGAGGAGTTATTTTTTAAAATAACCTTGGATATGCATTGTTTGGGGGCAGTGACTCCCACCAAAGTATGCATGGAGATTTCAGGAGGGGAATTTGGTTGCGTAGAATCATCAACTTCCTATACGATCTCCTCGGTGGTATCCTCATAATATTTGATATTTGGTGGAGAATTGACATATAGGAGGTACAATTTTTGTTTGATGCATTTGTGCCCTATAACCCATTTATCATCACAATTGTAACAAATCCCTTTTTCACATCATGCATGTATTTCAACTCATGTGAGTCATTTGATGAGGGTTATCCTAGTGTTGGGCTGCTAGAAAGAGGGCTTGGATGGTGCCCAATTAAAAGTGCAATGCTGGGAGGTGATTTTATCTTCAACGAGCTTTGTGATACTGAAGTTGCCATCATGGTATGAGATTGGAACATTTTGACCTCAGAGTGGATGGGCTCTTTGAGGCCACTAATAAAACAACTCTTGAATAAGTCATCTAAAAACCCTTCAGTGTGATTAGCAAGTTTCTCAAATTCAATTTGATAATCATGAATGATGCCTGTCTGATAGAGTTTGGTGAGGTCTACCTTAAAATCATCAAATGTTGAGGGACCAAACCTTCCCAAAAGTAGGGATGCAAAAGTTGTCCAATTAGGTTCATCATTTGATTTGATATACCAATGGTACCATTGGAGTGCCTTTTGTTCCAAGTGGAAGGAAACAATTGGGACTTTGTTGATGGGATAAGTACTATGAAGGTTAAAGTATTTCTCGGTGTGATAAATCCAACCTGTAGGATTTGTACCATTGAACCTTGGAAAGTCCAATTTGGGTCGACGTGGTGTGTGAGTGGAAGAAAAAGTAATCTCAGAAGAATACTCCTACAATTTTTTGAGCAAAAGGCAAATTTGTTGATTCAGACCATGCATCATGTCAATTAAGTCAGTGCCCTGGGCCTTCAAGGCTGCGATTTCTTCCTCCATGATCCTAGTGCCTGCACAGGTGGCTACCATAACCTATTATTTTTTTAATTATATATATATATATAGAAGTGGATAGGAAAACTAGAGTTAAGACATGGTTAGTAAAGGATTTTTTTTATTAGGATGAAATTTGAAGGGGTAAAGGTACTTTTACTAGTTTTTTTGCATAGTCTGAGTATGAGTGATGAAGGTGAGGGCAATTTTTGAAAGTGAAATGGAAAAATTAAAAAAAATATCAAAGAGGGACAAATGAATATAAAAGGGGGATAAACACTAGAAATTTTTTGAGGCAAATGAACAAAAACTAAAGAAGTTATGGCAAAAACCGAAAAAAGGGAAAATTGAGATTTACGGGAATTAGAAGTGGAATGAAGATATGGGACCTCAAGGAAGAAAACATGTAGAATGGAATTTCAAGTGTCCCAATAAATTTTGAGAAGTAATGGAGTTACAAATGGGGAGATATGACATATATATATATATATATATATATATTTGGGGGGGCAGGGGGGAGAGGGGGCGGCGCGGCGGGGGTGGGGTTACTGGTTTCTACCAAATGTCTGACGGAAGTCCTCTGATAGTCTTCTAATACTCTGTTAATAGTCATATGCAACTGATAAAATGGATATGGGCCCAAAGTTTGAATGGTTTCCTAAAGGTTTTTAGAATTCTCTCTGGTCACCAATGTTGTGTGGATAAATACTGCTCTCTAGAAAAATTTTGGCCACAGATTTACCCATAAACGATAGCTCTTGGTTTTCCTCATGGGTGGAGACTAGTCAATCAAGAAAGGGTCGTTGCCCTTTTCATTGGTAGGTCACCTTAGTGGGCCAGCTACTTCGAGGTTCTTATTGTACTCCTCACAATGAGTTTTAGGGCTTTTACAAAATTACTTCCCACAACTATCCAGACAGGTTTTTTACCCTAATCTGAAACCAAAAAAAAGAACACAATATGACTGAGCATAAAAACTGTTAATACTCATAATGACGATGGCTTGTTTCTGAAATGAACCTGTAGATATGGACTCCATAGCAGAAAAAAATTTGCCCCTGAAAAGTGGCCTGATACCGGATGTGAGGATCCTTCCTGAACAAGTTAATAGCTAATCACAAATACATAAAATAAACTATGAAAATCAGTAATATATTAACTCAAATATGCAAAACTGAATTACAATGGCTGAATCGTAGAATCACTGGCCTCTTTGAGGGGGAAACCTCCTTTAATCAAGCTCAGTTCAATATAATTCATAGATGCCTTCATTGGGCCTAAACACTTACTTAAATATTGATTCTATTCTAACTATTTCTTTCCATGCATGTGGGATAATATACATGTGCTCCAAAGATGACTTACAAAGCATATGTGTCCATAACAACTACTACACTAATAATGCAAAGAGAAAGGTTGGACATGGGTTCCCAACATCATGTTTGAAGGTCCTTATTGAGTTGTGTGATCATATTCAAGCCTAGTTTATGTTCTTAGTGCATGATGGTCAAGTGGAGGGTGTCAATTTGGTGCATCACCTCCTTAAATTAGATTATTTTTAGTTATCTCTAACCCTTTCCCTTGTAAGCAATAGGTCTAGAAGTAGTTTAGGGTGATAGCATCAAGGGAGCTAGCCCTATCTAGAGATTCAACTCACTGATTAGACCACCCATTGCCTAAAGGTGTCTCCATTCTATTACTTAAGTGAGGAGGCTTGAGCAATCTCCTCAAAAGTGTAACTTTTGATGATAGCAGTTCTAGCACGTCCAGTGGAATAAAGATTGCATCCCATTGAAGACTTATTGATGCTGCTCTTCAACACATCAGCACTTGGAGGCATAAACACACGCATCAATGGAGACTCCAAGTGAATCTCAGTTGATATAAGTAGCTCAAATGTCTAAAATCAAAAAATTGGTATGTATCATAATCATTTTTTTGGTCAAGATACATATTCTATACCTTTGTATTCTCCATATCAGGTTGATGGTATTCATGGCTTCACCCGAAGTGGCCTTCAAGCAGCAGCATGTCAACCTTATCAAGGTTATCATCAACCTTATATGCCCTCTCCCAATCCAATTCAGCCTCTTTGGCAGCCTACCCATCCCTCTAATCAACTTTGTCAAAGTCATTTTGTTTCTATTCCTGATATTAAAATTCAAACAAACTATTGCAAGTTTACAAATACAAATGAGGTAAATTGATAAAGAGAGAACTTGGCATGATTGTTTATGATCCTTCTAGTCAAAATGAAAATGCTCAAATGATGAAGAAACTTGTGAATTCACTTAAGATTAGCTGGGAAGCTATTGAGACAGAAAATCAACATTTTAAAATAGATGATGTGATGTAGATAAGAGGTTTGATTAGATGTCTTTAAAATATATTGGTATTTGAAGAGAGACAGAAAATGCAATACATCCATCCTTGTATGCCATCTCCCACTCTAAATCAATCTTCTTTTGCTCCAAACCCAGCCCAAGTTGTAATATGTCATCAAGAGAGGTCTATGCCAATGCAATATTCACTCATTCTTACTCAAGAACCTAAGATCATTCCATCTTGGAGACCTTCTTGGACCAAGACCCCTGATTATGTCATGCCTACTCTTAAGAAAGAACTTTCTCCCATGCTTATCCAAATTTAGAAAAAGGAGAAGTGTATAGAGGTCAATTTAAGAGATATCTCAATTTCTTCAAGCTATTCATCTATCCTCCAAGTTACATCCATACATGAAGTTCAAGACACCTCCAAGTTTTATAAAGCAATTGAAGAGTGGAAAGAGAAGAATACAACATCCTTAATTCAATTTTCTTCTCCATCCTTTCAATAACATCATAATCATCTTAGTACTCATAAAGTCCCAAATTAGAAAAACACTTTAAGAGGTTTCAAGCAAGCCAATGAAATCTCTTTCCCTCCCACCCTCTCTTTTTATGAAGAAGAATCAATTACATTGAGGGCAGAAGATGGACATTCAAAAGTGAAGGAGAGCTTGTCAAAGTTAGGTGATGAGGTGGAAGTTCTTGAAAATGAAAATCAATCAGTTTCAAGTGAGCCTCAAGAGGGTTATGAAAAGAGTGTTTATAGTGTGTATGATGAGTAAATCTTCCTTGGAAATCCTCTTTGTCAATAAAAAGACAAAACAGTCTTCAAATATTATGAGAATGATAATCTTGAGGGTTGAGTGCAAACTGATATGACAACTTATTGTCAAAGTGATTCCATTGAAAAAATTAAAGATCTTGATCAAGCATGGAAGCAACTATACCACAGTTTCATGGAAGAAATGGACTTTCTTGGCAAGCATGTGATCCCCCTAGAACAAGAAGGTGAACAAAAACAAGAAATTGGTGAAGTTGGCAGCCTTGTACAAGAGGATGAATCAGGTTTGGCATAAGAGAGATATGATGAATTGAGTCTTGAATGGGTATATGAACTTACATTTTTCATGGAGGAAGAAGACCAATCTAATTCTCGTGGATTGAGTCTTGATGAAGAGAAAGATGACTGTGAAATAGTTGATCAGGTTGCAGCTAAACATGAGGTAAGTCTACATGATGATACATTGATTATTAGTCTTGTTGAACCTCATGGGCAAAAGATAGAACTCAAAGAAGATAGCTTGTATCCTTGTCATGAGTTTATTCAAGCATTTGAATAATTTGACTAGCCTGTTGTCCCACAAAGAGAATGGCAATATTGAAACTGAGTTTGGCATGCTTTCAAATGATGAAGAAGTTGTCTTATGAGAAGAACTAGAAAAAAATTTCTTTAGTTTGGATAGTAAACCTACATCCCATAAGGAGAGTGTTAATACTATTTTCTTGGCCAATGAACATGATGAAAACATGCATGATAAGGCTATTTGAGAAAACACCATAGTTGATAACCTTGTTGAGTCTTATGAGCAATTTCAAGGAGATTTCAAGGACATGTGTCAGTCCTACTTGGACATGTTCAAGGAGTTTGAAGAGCTTGGTAGGCTAGCACCTCAAGAAGAACAAGAGGAGGTGGTTGATGGGAAGTTCAAGGCTCCTAGCAAGTCAACAAGTCCTATAAATCATCATCAAGAAGTTCAAATCCATGGTATAGCAAGGTATGATGAATATGACACTCTTCAAGATGAACAAGAGATGGAATTAGAAGATCCAATTGAGGATGAATCTAAGAATGCCATTGCCTTTATGAAACAAAACATAATCACTTTGGAGGTCTCTCACATTGCCAAAAATAAACAATAGTATGAGGTGAGAATTGAATATCATGATGAGTTTGTCTTTGTTGGAGATATGTTTGTTGTTGTAGACCTATTTGAGGTCAATCCAAATAAGGTGGTGGTCAAGGAAGGAGTTGGTCAAGCAATAAAAAAGTTTGATCAATAACTTACACATCATCCTTGCTCATCACATGAAGGTGACTCAAAGAATTTTCCTTTTGATCCAGGAGGATCAGTTATGATAGGTTAGTGATACATAATAGTTCTTGTCTTGTTGTTACTCTAAGTGATTCTTAGCACAGTGTGGTTTGTCTTGTTGCTTGTTGTGTGTTGCTTTGGTGTGTTTGCTTTTTTCTTGTGTTGGTGAGGTAGTCAATTGTTTCAAGGCATTTGCAATCAAGTGTCAAGGTCAATTTAGGTCTGATTTTGAATGAGAAGATGACCCCATGCCCAATGGATGGACTAGGCAACTGGTCTAATGAGCATAGCAGGCATGCAATCTCAAGAGGTCGCCAAATATGTTAGCCAATTTTGGTTACCATAGGTGAAACTAATTCAAAACTTGACTAGGTGAAACGTTTCCATTCCAAATGAAGTCTCAAATGAACTTTTACAATAGAGGTTAACAAAGTTTAAGGTTGTTTTGACAAGTTTAAGGTAATTGTTCTTTCTACCATTTTTCTTGTCTAGTCATGGCTTGTCCTAGTCAAGTTGGTTCAATGAGTGTCAAAGGTTTATAGGCATTTGTTAATTCATCTAACACATGTCAAAATATTTTCATGCCCATTTTGGTCAGTACAAGTGCCCAAAAGAGATCAAACACTATTTTTTAACATTATAACCTTTTGAAGTGCTTTTTTGATTCATTTTGTAACATTCCAAAAAGGAATATTGTAAGAAATGGTAGGTGCACAGTAGAAGGGAGTTGTTAGTATGTCACTACCAATCCATATAGGCATGAGTAAGCTCTATGAATACGTGTTGCATTAGTTCAATCAGACTTTCAAGCAGATTTGACAGTCTTCATGGAAAAAGAAGGTTTTTTCAAAGGGTGGTTTAGGTTACCAAAGTGAAGTTCTCTTAAAAACACTCTCATGGATTCATATACCCTCCATAGGTCCAAATCCATGCATTAGAGTAAGTTTCATGTCCAAATAAAGTAAAAACGTACTCTTTTTCCCTATTGGCATCCTTGGGAGCCTCAAAAGTCACATCAATTTTCACTTGGTACAAGGAGGAGAGAGAGAGAGAGAGTTGGGAGATGAGCTCTTGGAGATATTATGGGGTCCTTGTTCCTTTCCAATTTAAGGCATTGGTTTCCTGGTCAAACCCCTTAACTCTATGAACAATAGCTAAGAGTGTAAGGAGTTTAAAATGCCCTCTTCATCCTTGCAGACTTAGGTTTCTCTTTGTAATTATATCTCTGAGATTGAAGGAGTAATAGTAATCATATTTGGGTGATATTAGGGTGAAAAGAGACTTATATAGGATTAAATTCATCATTTACATCAAATGAATAAAGGGCATTTGTCAAGAAAATTGGTTCTTCCTTCTTTGCTTGCAGGTTATAGTCAAGACTGAAAGTAGGGTTTAGATTGGTTTAGGTGTTTTCTTGCCTCTATTGGTACTCCAAAAACCTAGCTCAAGTCACTCAATCCTAACAAGTTCCTCAAACCATATCTAAGAATTAAACGAGTGTACAGGGCTAGAGTTTGAAGTTTTCCACTTTTTCATGCATCCCATACTATCTCAGGGCTTGATTCAATTAAACAAATGTCTCAATGGGACTTTGAATCAACATCCAGATGTCAAGATACATTGAGGGGTTCACAAGGATTGAGGGGACATATCTACATTATTGAAATGGGTCAAAATAGCCCAATGATAAATGGAACACAGAAACACAGTCATAAGGGTTAAACAAGAAAGTTGTGTAAAGATAGGGGCTTGAAGGCATTTTGGATGTCTTGAAGAAGGTTTTTACCTTACTAATAGGTCTGAGAGATTTATGATGTATTCAAAAGGTTTGTAAAACCTAAAATCATGTCAAAAATGGTCTAAATGAAGGCGAATATAGACCTACATGTCAACAAACATGTAGGTCCACATTCTTGACCAAAAGAGCAAAAATTGCAAGTAAAAGACAACTTACATTGCACATAAGCTATTAATGCAAGGAAGGAGGAGTCTTAAAATTAATGGTGAAATGGTTTTTATCCTCTATGTTGAAGAGGAAACCTTCCAAGCAAAATACTTCCAAGGTCTAGTGAAGTATTGGGCCTGAAAAAAGCATGTCTACTATGCATTAAATGGAGAAAAATGCATGGTATAGTGTTGAATGGATGTTCAATAACTTTAAACTATAAGAGACAGGTGTATTAAGGTACCTTCTTATGGGGCCAACAAAGAAAGCTAAGACTAGCTCAAGACACCCTATTCCCAAAAGCCTACCATACAATGAGATCAAATTGCCACCTACACGCCTGTTATGAGCAAACTTACAAAAAAGGTATATGTATGAAGTGAATCAATGTTAGATAGGCATATAAAGGGTCAAGATAACATGAAACACACCTTGATATCAACCAAAACCACTAAAGTGCCAATGAGAAGAAGAGCCAACTCAAACTTACAATAAAATAGCTCAAAATAGCAGCTACAAGTTGGTGGTTGTTAGTATAAGTGTAAGAACTCATGCAAATGTTGATCAAAAGTGATAAATAATTATATCTGGAGCCAATAAAAACATGATAAAACTCTTCAATACTGATAAATATCATCAAAATGTCAAGAGACCTAGTAGGCATACACGGGCCTATGTGTGTTAAATGAGGAAAACACGAACTATGTGGTGTTGGAGGGATATCTAGAGGTCTGTAAATGGAAATGAAAGCTAAGGGCAGATATGAATTCCATTATAAATGCTAACAAGACCCTCACATAGCTTTACCAAGGATACTAAAGACAATGAAATGGGCAAGAGATCTAATTAGGCCTAAAGAGCCTAAATTGGTCATACACAAGCATGCATATGAAAAGTCAATAAAACTTGCAAGTATGGAAGTGTTATGAGGATTGAAGTGTCTCAAGAGGGTAAAAAACATGTTATAAGATGTTTCTATGATTTTGAGATCACTCAGTATGAAATAAAGTGCTCAACTAAGCCTATTAAGGACTCTTGAATGCAACCAGGCATAAAACTTGGTTTTGAGCTTGAAGCAGTTTAAAGTATATTGAAACGGTAATTCATTGACTTGGGCATGGGGACACCTCACAAGAAATGGCACAAACCCCAAATCAATGTTTCAAAGTCAAACCAAATAGTTTGGTGCATTCTCATGCAAATTTCTCTCTCGAGTTCACAGTTGCAGGCCTAGTCACTTCATAGGCACTTTTGGCATGTGAGAACTCACTTGAGAAGATGCATGGTGTTCCTATCTCATTGGGGAGTGTGAATGGGGTTGTTTACTCAGAATTATTGACATTAGTTCAGGCATTGATGCCCTATAGGCTATGAAGAATCGTTAAGAAACTAGGCTACCTAAAACCCTACCTAAACCCTTTCAAGTGATCCGATGGAACAAATTGGCATCCTAAGTGCCTAAAGTGGATTGAAATGAACATGTAAACTTCTTAGATGATCCTTACACACCTCTAGGAACATAAACATTTTACTATTTTTGTACGTGTGAATTACTTTTGTGTGTATTTTGGCCTAAAGATGACTGTTGTAGGCCTAAAAAGGTAGTTTTTTAAGATTTTCATGGTGGACGACTGAGTGTAGACTTAATGAGGCATCTCGAGACCATCTATGATCCAGATAAGGTAGGGGAGGATGACCCTAAATACTCATGAATAGTATTTATAGTGAGTACAACAATATTTGGAAATCTCCAAACATCTAATAGTAAGTAAACATGTTATCAAGGGCTCGTATCAGACCTAATACACCTATACTTCAATAATGAATATATTTTGAGCACTAACAGAGGATGGAATGATATCCTATAGGGTGTCTAGGAGGTATTCAAGCTATGATAGTAATCTTCAAACAAATAACTAGGCCTAGGATGGCAAGATGGTCTTGTTTTGTGATCCTCATTTCAACCAAGCAAGTTTCTCAACCAAATTTATATGTCCCTATCAATTTGAAGAAGCTTGAATTCCGATCTTCAAATCCACCAAATTTTGAAGAAGCATTGAGAGGCCTAGGATGGCGTGGAGGTTGCTTCATGAAGCCAAGATGACGTGTCAAGTTTTCAAAGTTGTAACTGCTCCTTTAAGAAGTGCATTGTAACTCTTCAAACAAGAGCTCCTATGCCACTTGGTGAAGCTCCTCATCAATTTGAGCCAACATGTAATGAAATTACTTAGATATTTGTACATAATGATTTTATATTGCGTAGAATAAGAAAATATGAGAGATTACAAAATGATAATTGACAGCAGAATAGAATATTAGATAATATAGCAAAGCCACTTTGAGGGGGCAACCTCCACAACAATGCACTAATAGCAGAATACTTCACATGATGATTAAAGACTAACCGCTACCTCATATATATAGTCTACTTAGCCAAGGTTATTCCATAGGCCAACCTATCTAAGAACATAGAAACATGTAACAAGTAAATAAAAGAGGTATGTAAGCCACAAGTCGACCACACATATCCCTAGACACACCAATGGTTAAGGGCATGACAAGCCCTTCCCCTTCAAAACAACATTGTCCTCAACATTGTGGCAACTCTGGATACTGCTGCACAAATGCTTCATCCTCCCAAGTGGCATCTTCATATGGCAAATTATTCCATTTGATCAGGTTTTTTGTAATTGCTCTGAAACGTAGTTGCTTGGTACGTCATTGAAGGATCGCCTCAGGATCAAGAATAACTGTACCTTCCTCATCCAATTCTAGTAATTCTGTTTGAATGGTAACTCTATGTCCAATGAATTTCTTCAAGCATGATACATGAAATATTAGATGCATGCGAGTGGATGAAGGAAAATCTAACTTGTAGGCCACACTGCCAATTTTTTGCAAGATCTGATAAGGCCCATGATACTTAGGAGACAGCTTGTCCTTTTTTGTTGCTTCAATGACATATGTTTGTATATCGAACAAAAACCCAATCACCAATGTCAAAATACCTCTCACTTCTATGTCGATCTGCTTGTTGCTTCATGCGATTCTGGGCCATAGCTAAATTTTCACATAAACTTGCAAGGACCTTCTATTGATGGTGAATATGTTCTTCAACTACACGAACCTTAGGATGGACCTTCAAGGTTCAAGTGATGGATGGAGGGTGGTATCCATATAGTGCCACAAAAGGAGACATTTTGGAAGAACTATGAACAAAAGTATTATAACACCATTCAGCGAGTGGCAGTTAATGAACTCATTTATCCTGTTTATCAGAAACAAAATGATAACCTTCCAGACATTTGTTGACTACCTCAGTTTGTCCATCATATTGAGGATGATAGGATGAACTATGAGCCAATTGAGTGCCTAAATATGTAAATAACTTAGTCCAAAAATTACTAGTGAAAATGGGATCTCTATCACTAAGAATGATCTTAAGGGTCCCATGCAGTTTCTAAATTGTGTTGAGAAAAGCAGAAGCTACTATATTAGCAACAAATGGTTGGGATAATGAACAAAAATAAGCATATTTACTGAGACGATCTACAACAACCATAATAACATTTTGACCATCAGATCTTGGTAACCATGTAATGAAATCTATAGATATCTCTTCCCAGCACTGGTTAGGGATAGATAAAGGTTGTAAAAGACCTGGAGTTTTGATGGTTTTGCCTTTGTTTTGTTGAAAGATCATACATTCAGCCACATATTTTGGGACATCCTCCTTGAGACCCTCCCAAAAGAAATCCTGCTTGATCATATGATAGGTTTTCACAAATCCTGAATGACCCCCAATTGGAGTTGCATGAAGTTCTTGAAGGATTTTTCGTTTAAGAAGAGAATTCTTACATAGGTACAATCTATTTTTGTACCATAATGCATTACCTTTCCATGTGAATTTTTCAAATCCATCTAAACCTTGCTGAAGATTTTGAATCAAATCATGAGCAGTACTATCATGTTCCCATTATGATTGTGTTTCCTCTAGCCAATCTGCCTGCAAAATGGTTATGGCACATAGCAATGCTTCAACTAATTCATCTTTTTTTGTTAGTGCATATGCCACCACATTGTCCTTGCCTTTTTTGTACACTATTTCAAAATCATAGCCTAACATCTTAGTTACCCATTTCTGTTGCTCTTCAAATGACAAACTTTTTTTCTAAAAAATATTTAAGACTGTCATGATCAATTTTTACCTAAAAGTGACGACCCATCAAATAAGGTCTCTATTGTTTGACTGCATGCAAAATGGCCATCATTTCTTTCGCATATATGGGATTGTGTTGATTTTTACCCTTGAATTGATGACTTTTAAATGCCAGTGGTTTGTCTTCTTGCATGAGTACAACACCCATACCATACCCAGATGCATCACATTCAACAACAAAACTCTTAGAAAAATCAGGTGTGACCAATACTAGAGTAGTGCACATAGCCAATTTCAATTGTTTGAATGCCCGGGTAGCTGCATCAATCCACTGAAAAGAGTCTTTCTTTAACAAAGAGATAAGTGGGGCTACAATACTACCATAATTTTTGACAAATTTGTGATAGTAACCAATAAGCCTCAAAAATCCTTGAAGTTGCTTGAGTGTCTTAGGAATTGGCCAGTCCACCATTGCTTGAATTTTTTTAGGATCCACTTTAACTCCTTCATAAGACACCATATGACCCAAATATTCAACCTCACCAGCCCCAAAAGTACATTTGAAAGCTTTGACATACAATTGATTTTGCTCCAAAATGGAGAGTACCTATTTCACATGTTGCAAATGGTCTGCCCAATTTTTACTATAAATGAGGATATCATCAAAGAATACCAAAACAAATTTCCTCAAAAATGGCTTAAAAACAGTATTCATCAAACTCTGAAAAGTAGATGGTGCATTTGTTAGGCCAAAAGGCATAACTAAAAACTCATAATGGCCCTCATGAATCCTGAAAGTTATTTTGGGTATGTCTTCATCACGGATCCTGATTTGATGATACCCAAAACGCAAATCTAACTTGGTAAAATAAAGAGCACCATTCAATTCATCTAGCAAATCATCAATGACAGGAATTAGAAACTTATTTTTGATAGTGTACTTGTTGAGTTCTTTGTAGTCAGGGCACATCCTCCAAGTGTCATCTTTCTTTCTCACCATGACAACTGGTGAAGAGTATTCACTTTGGCTATGGCGAATGATTCTTGCATCCAACATCTCTTGTACCATCTTTTTAATTTCACTTTTTTGGGCATAGGGATACCTGTATGACCTAATGTTGGGTGGTGTACTGCCAAGAATAAGTGTGATAGCATGATCATGCTTGCGGCTACGTGAAAGTCCTTTTGGCATGTCTTCAAAAACAATGGAATAACCATCAATTATTTGTTGTAGATTAAGAGGGGTAAATGGTTGAGTTGGTTGTACTTCCATAGAAAACAAATGAGCTACAAATCTCTCAGCACCCTTACAGAGAATCTGTCATTTGATGGGAGCTAACAAGTTGGGGAGATTTAGCCTTTCATCCTCTTAGCTCAAATGTCATTTCTTTAGAATGAAAATGCATGAATAATTCTTGAAAATTCATCTTAATAGTGCCCAAAGTGATGAGCCACTGGACTTCCTGAACAATATCAGCTCCACCCATCGAAATAGGAAACATAGGAGAATCCAATAAGTAGTCTCCCATGGCCAACTTTATACTATGACATTTTCCTAAACAGCTGACAATACCACCATCTGCAATCATAACCTAAAATTTTGAAGCTGGATAAATGAAACAGTTCAAACGAGTAGCCAACTTATTGTGGATGAAGTTGTGTGTGCTCCTAAAATCAATCAAGACAGTGACCTTATGTTTCTTAAGGAAACCCATCACCTTAAGAGTTTGGGGAGTACTAATACCTGACAATGCATGGCATGAAATAGTACGCTGAGAGTCTTCAAATTCTTCATAAACTTCTGCATCTGCATCATGTACTTCTACAGCATCTTCATCATCATTGGCACCTTCAATGTAAAATAACTTCTTTTCAACACAATGATGGTGTTTGCTTCATTTTTTGTCACAACCATAACACAACCCTTTAGCTCGCTTCTGCTCAATTTGTCGTTGTGTTAATCTGGTGGGTTGTGGAAATGATGGTGCTGGAAATTTTTGATCATGACCAGTAGTGAAAGTTTTTCTTTTGACCATCTCTTTTTCTTCTATCATTTGTGCCTTAGGGATAACTTCTGATACAGATGTTCAGCGAAACATTCAAACTTCATATTGGATGCTAACTTTGAGGCCAGCCAAAAAATGATTCGTCAAACTTGTCTTAGTGATATTTTCCACTCATAAAAAGAGATTCTAAAATTGATGAATATAATCCTTCACAGGCCCTATTTGCTGCAGCTTGGCTAATTCGTTGAAATAGTTTTGAGACATTACTCTGATAATGAGTTGTCAACTCCTCAGTAAAAATAGTCCATGTAATAAGAGCACCACTATTTTTCTTTTGAGCACATAACCAGCGATACCAAATGAATTGCTCAGGTTCCATATACAGGGACGCCACCATCACTCTTTGAGAACAAATGGTTTGATGTAGCTCAAATAAATTCTTAATTTGGTTAATCCAAGTGAGAGGATCCTTACCATCGAACTTACGCATGTCCACTTTTGCAACATCAGTTTCATACCAGCATGGGAGTTGTTGAGAGGAGGATTTGAATGTTGAAGTGGAGGGTTGTTAGGTTAAAACTGAGATGTAAGGGCAGCCAATTACGTAGTGATATACTGCAATTCACTGTGAACTCCATTAATCTCTCTGTGCATCCCTAAAATATCAGCTTGGACTGCAACAAAGTCATCATGCCTCACCAAGTTTTTTATGTCCTCTTGAAGTTGAAAAATCACTAGATCTGAAGTTCCAGATTCCATGTCTTCGACAGGAGTCTTAGGAGTTTTTGGTGCCCATTTTCTTCCCCGAGTTGAAGGCCTTGCCATAAACAAACCCTATGAGGGTTTTGACCCCAAAAAAAAGTGTACCAAAAAATGGTACCATTGCAATCACCTTGTCAAGATGAATCCAATGATTACCTTTACGCACTAGAGTAAAATTCTTGATACAAAAAAAGTGTACCGACAAAATATACCGTTGTGATCGTCTCGCCGAGATGAATCCAACGACTGCAAGTGTGCAAGGGGGAAAAATTTTCAAACTTTTTTTTTTAAATATTTTTTTTTCAAAAAAGCGTTTTGAGCAATACTACGCTAATAGAAAAAATTAATTCTTCTTAGATTGCAAGTTATGTTTTTTCGCTTTCACTACTCCCAAAAGCCATGCCTCGCTAGATTCAAAAAAAACGTCGTAGGAAACTTATCCAAATCAAAGCTCTAATACCACTTGTAATGAAATTACTTAGATATTCACATAGAATGATTTTATATTACGTAGAATAAGAAAATATGAGAGATTACACAACGATAATTGATAACAAAACAAAATACTAGATAATATAGCAAAGCCACTTCGACGAAGCAACCTCTACAATAATGCACTAATAGCATTATACTTCACATGATGATTAAAGACTAACCACTACCTCCTATATATAGTCTACTTAGTCAAGGTTATTCCATAGGCCGATCTATCTAAGAACATATAGAACTATAACAAGTAAATAAAAGAGGTATGTAAGTCACAAGTCGGCCACACATATCCCTAGACACACCAATGGTCAAGGGCATAACACAACACATGTCAAGGAGATGGATGGAAGTTCTCTTAGACTATCTTCCATTTGGTATTGTAATAGACTTGAGGTGGATGACACTTCTATATGCATCCCCTATGCCTCTCTTTCTCTCTCCTCATATTCTCTTATCTATGTTGCCTTGAATGGCTTATTATGGTTCCTTTTGTTGACTATGGCAAAGCCCTAATCAACTAAATACTTGTATTATGCCTTTAAATGTGGAATACAGTTGATTCTTACCTTCTCATATCTTTACGACTAGTGTACTTGTGTGATCGTTGATGAATGTTAGTAGTAGTACTTTTACTCTCTCTCATATGTACTCTCCTTACTCTTTAAAAATAGATTGTCTTCTTATAGGGCACATGGTGAGTTTGAGGTAGCTTTACATGATTTCAGTCATTAGTGTCCTTCTTAGACCTCTTGACTAGCCCTCTCATTGAATGCATTATATATGACCTCCATGTTAAAACACTCATGCTTGAAGGTCCTTATTGAGTAGTGTGATCAGATTTAGGCTTAGTTCATGTTCTTAGTGCATGATGGTCAAGTCGAGGGTGTCAATTTGGTGCATCACCTCCCTAGATTATGTTATTTTTAGTTATCTCTAACCCTTTACCTTGCAAGCAATAGGTCTAGTAGTAGTTTAGGGTGATAGCATCAAGAGAACTAGCCCAATCTAGAAATTCACTTCACTAATTAGGCCACCCACACCCTAGAGGTGTCTCCATGCTATCACTTAAGTGAAGAGTCTTGAACAATCTCCCCAATGGTGCAAATTTTGATGATAACATTAGTTTAAGAGTCAAATCTTCCCTTCAGAATCTCTCATTTCTCTATCTTTCCCCATGTTTCAAAGGGATGAAACCATCCCTTTTTTCGATGGTAGGTTATGCAACCACCATATGTAATTACGTAACCAACCTAGGCGATTATGTAACTACCTATAAGTAGTGTTTATGGGACCACTTGTTCTGCAAACCGTGATGGTTACATAACCATGGTGGTGGTGTAACCACTGGTCTGCAAAGAGTGACAGTTGCATCCCCAAGCGGCAGTCCCATCCAGCGTCTAGGTGCCCTCCCAAAGCCACTCAAAAACCCACAAAATTCATCCACATTAACAAAAATTATACATATTCCTAATCTACCCCTTGGCAATAATTTTAAAGCTAAAAATTCTAAATTCCATTGGATTTTAGCTAAGTTTAAGCAAAATTTAAGATTTGGGGTAAAACAAAGAAGTATATAAAAACCTACTTGATCCTACCTAGCAACTCCTCCTACTAGTAGATTTTCCATCCCCTCGCCCTCCTCTTTTTGTTGACTGCTTCCTTACTTGAAATGGTCACAGGAAATCCAAAGCTCTAGAATCACAAATAGCTAAATGCACAAATGAGTTAGTTTTTGGCAAGTTTTCAAATATATTGACCCCCAACCAAACTAATCATTTTAACTCAAAAACTTTGTAAATTAGGTATGTTTCCCTATTCCACTTACATTCTTCATGTTTACATACTATAATCTTACAATTTTTATTTTAAAAATAATAAACTAACAAATCTTCTAGTTTTTTTGGAGCACATTTTGTAGTTTTACAAGTACACAATGACTTGGCACTCGATTCAATTCCTTGATGAGAAAATTTAGGTAGTATGGTCTTCTCCACACATGTGGTACGTACTCTTATCCATAGTTTGATTTTATAGTTTAATTTCTAATTTTTCATTACATTACACTTTATTCTCATTTTCTTCTTGTAGGTAGTGTGAAGTCCCGATCGGCTTCGTTCCACCATTTACGTAAAGTAAGTATTCTTAACATATTGTTTCCTTTACACACACCTTTACTCGGGACTACACTTTGCCAACTCATGACAAAGCATTCTCCCGAGAGGGCAATATATATGTACCCAAATTGTACACGATGTGACATTCCCAATACAAATCTGATGATGATGCAATTATCTCTTATTTTGTGCTCCAAAGAGTACCATCTAACTCCTTACTTCCCTAATCCTCCCTTGACCCCTTTTGGTCTTTTTTTGTTTAACTTCTATAGCTTCTATTCATTTTTTTCAAAAACTTCTTATGTTGGACAAAATCGTCACTCCATGTGAAAAAATTGTTGCGCTCTTTTACAGAACCGCCCCTCAAATTACATAACCACCATGGTAGTTTAATAATAGCGGCAACAATTCCAACTTAACGAGGTATTTGCAAATTAAAATAAGGGAAGTTGTGTAAATATAAGTGATGATTATATCACCAAAAGCGGCAGTTTCACAACTGTCCCTGCATAAAGCATCAGTGTTGTCCCATTGTAGTTCTCTTCCAAAATTAGCTCCCGAAAATAATTCCTTCACATGTTTTGCATGTTTTTTATCATGTTTCTTGTTTTATCCATCCTAATTTCACCTCCAATCAAGCCTATATAACTCCCTTTTCTGTTTTCAATCATTTTGAGTCCCTCCCAAGTCCAACTCCCAGTTGAACACATTTAATTTTTTTTATACAAGCACCCAACTTTTTTTACAAAAGGCCATTTTTGACCTGATTTGAAATCTAAAACTTACCATTAGTTGTTATTTTGAAGCTTTTACAGCGACAATCCTACTACAATTTCCTGAAGGTTCGACATCTATAATTTTGATGTCTACTACATTGTCACAGGGGAAGAAGTGCTCTTAATTTAACAACTCAGTCTTTTCGAATCAGAGCATTGGTCAGCCTCAATTCAGTTGCTCTCCATTTGTGGTCGTGCCTATTCTCCTTCCCTATTTTTTTATATCTTGGTCATCCTATATTTAGAGAGTTCCAAGAATTCACACAACGATAAAAATATGCTAGTATAATGAGGATTCTTTCATCAACATACAACATACATTCCATCTTATCTATGCATTGGTTAGGTTTGAGTCTTTTTCTGATTTTAACATTGTTTATTAGATTAGATCAGTGGAGTTATTTTTGCATTAAATTAATCTCATCACTCAAAAAATATCAAATTTGATAAGGAGATAAGTTTATTTTTTTCATTATCATTACTGCCAAAAAGAAAAAGTAGTTAGTTTCGATTGTAATTGCATTCTAATAGATTTATTTTCTCTCCATTGGCAAACCACTTCATAAAAAGATCATAGGAAGACCGTAATAAACTTTATAAATAATTTCAGCCAACATAACATTTCATTTTCAACGTCAAAACAAGTTTTCTTGCATTCAAAACAACCTAGTCAACCACAAGTCCTTAAACATTCTTAGGTGCACAAATAGAGAAGGTACATATCTGATTTTGTTTGTTTTAGATGATTTAAAAGCTTTGTTGTTCCCTCTTGAAAACAAAAAATCATGATTCATATTTCTTGTTTCTCTTTTAAGAAACCATTAATATAACTTGTTTACAACAAACTACGAAAGTTGAAATGCTAGTTTAGCTTGATTTTAAACAAAATTATTCAAAAAAAAATTTGGCACTTTCCATAACATTATAGGTTTCTTCCTCTCTCCTTTGCATGTATCATGAATTATGGAAAAAGGATAAAACGAAGTTTTTATTGTATTTACTTTAATTTTTGTTATTTTTTTGTCTCCATAAACTCATAAAAACAAGCCAATAACAAGCCATAAATGTTTTTATGAGTTTATGGAGATAAAATGATTGTGTCAAGAAAAAATAACAAGCCAAAAAGAACAAAAACTTAAAAAATAGTGTCAAGAAGCCTTACCAATAGACGCAAGCACCTAGATTTTATTAGAAGTCTTCCCAACATGTATAAGATTTCACATTTCATCAAAGAATTCCCTGTTCATGTAAGAACCCCACATAAATTCATGCTTCAACATCATAGCAATCATACACAACAAGCTATTATTTAACAAACTCATACACTTCTAACTTGGCTTTTGCCTAACCTCCTTTACATGACCCTTCCCAAGACACCAAATATTATCTGTCAATGTTTATTCCTTAGAGTTAGAGCACCAGATATAGATATGTATATTGCAACTAAGATTTATACCGAGCTAATATGTGAGGTTTTCCATTCCACCCCGATTCCTCATCTTATTGTTGACTCCTTGACTGTTATGGATGAACAAGCCCACATCTAAAATTGACTTGTAGTTTCCACCCTCGACATAGAGTTTACCCAATAAACATCATCCTTCCTTAGGCATGTCTCCATTCTCATCCTTATTCTCTTCGGGTCTAACCTTGTCTTATATCATTCATGTTTATGGATGACATTCACCAGGAATAGTCAACTTGATAAAGTAGATCTTTCCCTACAAGTCATTCTACCCGATCTACCCCATTTCCTTAGTCCTAGCATTGACCAAGAACTTCACCTTCTTGTGATATTGGAAACTATATGACCTTGGAACTTTATTTCTATGTAGCTTGACACTCTTAATGAGCATTGTGACACTGCTAAGGTATTTTGTTTCCGTCTAGAGAACCCATTACCACCACCCATTCCAAATCCCATCCCACCTAACAATCAACCCAATCCATATCCCATCCATTATGTTGCCTACCTTACCAAGGATTCGAATGCACAATTTAGCATGTGTTATTTGCATGTACACATAACACACCACCACTCATTACTTCCCCTAACTACGTACTAACCAATGTGCCACCTACATATGTTCCACGATTGTAAGTGCCAAATGGCACTCCTTCCGAATCTTTTATCACCCTATTACCATATGATTTCCATGTTTACTTAGCCATATAGCTACTTCTCAACATACCATTCTTCATCTTCCCAACCTACATCTTTTCCTTTTAGCGATTTTTGTACCCTTTTATTATCCAACCCCTCTCCCCCAAGGTCATCCTAGCATAGCTTTGGTGGATCTTAGTGTGATGGGGACCTACACTTAATATTTGAAATAACCCCTTGACTAAAACATAAGAGGAGCTACATTACCATGCCCCTACCTGAACTCCCCAAATATGAGGAGGGAGATACCAATACACGTGTGAAATCCTATGCAACCACTGTCAAAGAGCTTCTACCTTAGTATGGGGTAGCTTCCAAGATATTACCGAAGAATCGATAAGTAATGGTGATAGATTGTTATTACTAACTCTTTGAGAACTCCATCCAATCCTTCTAATAGCTCATGGTTGAGTTTTTCAAGGCGTTTGACAAGAAAAAAATGCTTAACAGTGGCATATGGGAGTTCTTGCATATCAACCAAGAATCCCATCAATATGTTGCTCTTGCATTAGTATATGGTGTCAAGCCTTATATTGCTCAGCCAGTGCCCCACATATGGACTAGAGGGAGTTTTGAAATATATTTTTACACTCCCTCAATAAGGAAAATGAGAGAGGATGTTCTAAAATTCTCTTATAGGTCTTATCAAGAAGCACTTGAGAACACTCTTAGAATAGATAAGGTGGCCATCAATAGTGGCCATATAACTTATGGATCTAATGGGAGGATAATCATTCCTAACCAAAGTAATTTGGGATATCAAAATGTCAACAAGAAAAAACCCAAATACTAAGGCCCAAAGGTTCTGAACAGAAATGACAATGCCACTACAAACAATGTAAAAGATTAGGCTAAAAAGACAACCATGGCAAATAAAAACCAAAATCAACCCATAAACAATAACAATGTCAATAACGAAAATGGGAGTTTAAAGAACCAAAACCCTTATCAATTTAAAAATGTTGACCATAACTCATAGTTCCAAAACCGACATTTTGACCATAACAACAATCAACAAAGAATTGTTCAACAAAACCAAAAACTGAGATATTGGGATTAAGATACTAATTCGTACTGTATCTTTCATAGAGTTGCTGGTCATGATAACTTTGCATGTGTGAGTATAACAAATTTATCCAAAGAATCATTGAAGACCAATGAAAAACCCTTTTTGACATGTTCCAACATAATGTTAATGCAAACCCACAAACTTCATAAACAAGTCTTATGGCACCCCAAAATGCCAATTTACACATATATCAAAACTCATTTCCTAACCACCTATAGTGAAACTTCAAAAACCAATCATGGGATAACCAAACTAGCTAGCCTTTACCAATCAGAATCCATAACACTAAAGTTTCAACTTTAACACCAAGTTATCCCGATGTGGCTCCCCAACTAGGACCTAAAATAAAAACTAGAATTATAGGCATCATGGAATTATAAATATACAAGGATGTGAATGTCATCACTTTCACATGAGAGTACCCAAAAAACCACTCACATTTCTACAAACATTCCAGAGTGACATCCAAACCAATCCCAATCCCATGGGAAACTATTATTTATTTGTCAATCTTACAAAGAAATTTTCACACGTTTATTGTGGATTTGCTAAAAAAACTCCCCTACCAACAATTTGGCCTTACTTTATGCCTTAGGATGGGGCATATAGCTAGCATCAAAACTCTAACTCAATCCCAAATTAACCGCATTGGCATATATCCATTTCCACCTGGGAAAAACTCGAAAGATGTTGGCTACGTTTTGACCTAATGAGTGTACCCCTAGACGCTAAGATGGCTAGGAGGGGGATCCAACATTGTATTTTCACTTCTGGATTTACAACTACTATGTGACGAGATCAATGGTTGATGAATGGGTGATTATCAATATAGTCCCCTTTTAGTTTCTCCAGAATCTTTGATATGGGGAATCCAATTGTTCCACAATAAGAAACACATTACAAGGCTACAACAACCTCAAGTCCACGCTAACTGGTACCATGTACTACATATTACTTTGGGCCCAAAAACCATTTTAATAGATTTATATGTGATAGATAGAGATACCAACTATAATATTGTCCTAAGAAGGCCTTGGATATAGAGAATGAATTATATCCCTTCTCCCTTGTTTCAATAAATCAGGCCTTACATCTAGGAAAGGTCTTTGTTGCTCAGGGTGATTTGAAGCCCTTTGATGCTCTCTAATCCAATCTTAATAAAATACCAAGGCTTCAATTTGATTATCACTTCCCTAGTAATGGTGTAGTGAAGTCCCAATTTTTACCCAAATACAAGGAACCCATAGCAACCACATGATGTATCTTGAAGTCAAGCTCTAAGAGCCCCAATGCCTTTCCAAGTGAAAAAATTGAGGAAAGGGGGGTTATAACGATGGAGAAAGTGTGTACATGTTCTTGTGTGACACCACAAATACCTACATGGTAGTCTACGCAATGTTAAAATAATGTGTGGTACATGAGACAAGTGATGCACAATGTCACGATGAGAAATAAGTGACAGAGTTCAGATGTATCTATGCAATATTTGAGTTCTACATGGCAAGTAGCAAGGTGTTGGGGCAACTCGTAGAGATAACGCAAGGTTGCATTCATGTCATGAGATACTATGTGCATGGGAGACTCAAAGTCCTTGTATGTTGTGCATGGATCACTTCGGATTCAAGTTCCAATTTATTTTAATTATAACATTATTCAACCTTTCAAATATATCTCATGTAACGCAAGTATTCTTAAAGTCATAGAACAACATAATAAAAATACATATGAAATGGTCTTTTCTTATTTTGATATATTGTTGGCATCATATTATAAAAGAAAAGAGCCACCGCCTTCCATATTTCACAAGCTTATTTGTATGCATCATGCATGAATTCGTTTTAACCTATGATTCTTTCATCATTGTGTCACAGGGTTGCTCAATTTCGATCTTTTGTTTTCAGTTATTTTGGTTCCTATCATGTTTTTCGAATTTCCCCAATCTTGAAACCTTTTCAAGTTGTGGCTTGGACCAAAGAAAAATATACCATAAACCAAAATGATTATTGGAACATAACGTAAAAAAGCAAGAAACAAACTCCAAATGAAGAGTAAAATTAATAACACAAATTATGTAATATTTATAGGACATCTTTTGTAAATATGTTACAAAGTTCTCTCAAGACAACTAACAAGAATTTCAAAGATGACCACAAAAGAATGAATCACGAAAAAGTAATAAGAACCAACTCTCACGGCCAATCAAGTCCGTATGGTTTTCAACTTTGACAGCAAAGGAATACTTTATAAAATATACGGAACTAGGACTTTCAGACAGTGAATATGACATTGGAGATCTTGAATGAATTTTTGGAAGGTGAAGTTGGTAAATTTTGGAGGTGCCGATGCCCTGGATGACAATGATAAACCTTGGTTAGGTGAGACTGAAGAAGCTTTACTATGCCAATGAACATCAAGGAAAAAAATTCTAAAATGTTTTCTACAATTGTCATTGATATGGAAGGATATGCCTGAGACCTGTGAACAATTGAAATATGGTAGAGCAGTTCACTATTCGGAAGAGGTTAAAAAGAGTTACCTCTAGCAAAGGGAAGTTGAGATGCCAAGCTATATGTATTTATAATATAGATAGACAAGCATACCTGCTGGTTTGTACTTCTTGAATCCCGAAATCAAGTCACAGAATAACAAATCTTTGGTTATCGGTTTTCATTCACTCTGAAAGCAACTATACCTTATCATCCTCAAAAGTGTGATAATATTGAGAGCCATCATGTGGGGGGCATTGGACCACTTGGGCTATTTCTCGCTCTCTCCATTCATATACGATCATTTGACACAAATGTAACGTCCATGTTACTTAAGAACATCTCAAAGGTGTAAAAAAGAAAAGATGATACTTCATGCAAATTTGAAGAGACTAATTAGCACATCCATAAACTGTCCATCTTTTAGGGAAATTATCATGTGAATCTCATTCTAAATGGTTGGTCCTTACTGTAAACAAATGAGAATTAGAACCATAAGGGCACGATAAACTTCTCTAGGCATGAGAATTAGACCCATATCCTTTACATGATACTTCTAGAGGATATTCAACTACTTCCCCTTAAATTCAGAAACTACGTTACAGCCGAAAGGATCCTTCATGCACAATCACTAACACAACTACTCCAGCTAAGAAATACAATTTCTCACTTAATCACATCCCTCACCCACAAGTCAATCAGTGTACTTCGAAGGTGTTTAAGTTTTGGATCCCTTGAGATAACGTGCATGTATGAGAATGTATCGAGCTTCTAGTTTTTTTTCAGACAGTTTACTAGTTTGTGAACAGTCAACATGCTGAACGAGGATTTCCTTTAATGTTTAACAGTCCAAGGATTCGTTTGATCTTTGCATGCAAAACAATAATAAGGCTTTACACTGAGTCCAAGACAAATTACTAGAAGGAAGGATTTGCTTTCATAAATTAGATTTACGCACTATTTGACATATGTTGAATAGCAGACTTTGTAGCATTTCTTTCACTAGCTATACCCTCACATTAAGTGTTGTTAGCTATCAATCTGGCATGAATTTACACGCCATTGCTTCAGCAGTTTGCTTCCAATTTTTCTTAGGGCTAACAAAACTTAAATCTCACTTATAGTTCCTTGCAATTGCCTTCGAACTAGGGCTGTATAGATACCATTCTTCTGGAGCAACTCTTCATGAGTGCCACTTTCAACTATTTCACCACCCGACACAACTGCAACAGTATTTGCACTTTGGACTGTCGAAAGCCGATGTGCTATAACTAGAACAGTACGCCCTTTCATCAGGTGATCCATGGCATCCTAATTTCATATATGCCATGACATCATTAATGCAGAAAATGAGATAAAATGAAAATTACAAAGCAAGCCATGAAGGGATGGGGTTTTCTTACTTGAACCAGATACTCGCTCTCCGCATCTAGTGCACTTGTAGCCTCATCTAGGAGGAGTACACGAGGATCCATCAGTAATGCCCTTGCTATTGCTATCCGTTGCTTCTGGCCTCCTGAAAGCCTCACACCACGCTCTCCAACATGTGTATCGTACCCTTCTGGAAACCTTGATATAAAATCATGAGCATTGGCCATTTTCTGCAATTTTGTTTAACCACAAGCAGAGAATGTGAGTTGGATAGAAAATGCCCAAAAGCCAAAGTAAAATTTATTAATTATATTGAAGATAGTCTCAATGTTATAGATTCTCTATTAATATCAAATATCCAAAGAGTTGCAGATTTTTAGGTTAAAACAAAATCCCAGAAATAGTGTGTAAATTCCTTTGAAACATACGGCTGCATTCTCAATGTCGCCATCACGGGGTCTGCCCTTCACTCCATATGAAATATTTTCTGCTATTGAGCAATTGAAAAGAATAGGTTCCTGGCTCACAATGCTTACCTGCCAAATTTACAAGTTGGTTTTATACTAGTCAATAATAATGAATCATGCTTCCTGGCTAGCAATTTCCTCACACAAAATGAGTGTATTAAAATTAAAATTAAAATTAGAAGCAACGTAAGCATGTTGCCAATTTGTGTTCTTCAAAGGATGCTTGATTGTACTATTTACCAAGTGAAAATTCACTTAAAGAAAATTCAAATTGTGACTGGCAAGAAGCAAGATACATGGCCACATTTGTGAGAGTATTTTTTAAATGCACTGTGGAATTTTCCCTGGAGGAAACCCACCCTGATAGCTCTGGAACATCCTTCTTCTAAATCAAGTGAAAGAGCAACTGAACGTTCAGAAAAACATTATTAGCATGTGTCTTTCCTTAACTAGAGAAATTTTTTGGATTGAAAAGTGCACCTTTATCAATAAAACATGATATAGGACAACGCTAGTCAAACAAAAAAGACGGGTGGAGAAGTCACACCCCAAAAGCCAAGCCACACTAAGTTAATGAAAGCCTCGGGAGGAAAACAAGAAACAAGCCGAACCATGCAAGAAAAAAAACCTAAGAAATAAAAATATAATAGATGGCCAACAATGGTGGTGTCCAAAATGTCGGTTTGGGTTCAGCTCCCAAATCTCCCTCTTCCCTTCTAGCACCCCTCAGTGTGTGAAGCTATTGGAAACTCACTTGGAAGATTCACCAAGATGGATGATGAGCAGTCTAAGCAAGCATTGTTGACCTATGCTCGTATTTGTGTGGAGCTGGACCTTAGCAAAGGTCTCCCAGATAGAGTCCAGTTGAAACATGCCAAATTAAATTGGATCCAAACTTTGGATTATGAAAACACTGCCTTTAGGTGCCATTTCTGCCATCAACTGGGCATCTCGAGGGGGTATGTCCTTACACAGGCAAGCCAAAAAAGAAAAAGGACCAGTCTTTTAATCCCGAAGGCTGGCAGCCGTATGGGCATCCTCTTTCAAACGAGGTCCCAAAAAGGACTAAAGATAGCACAGGGAAGAAAGAAGATCCAAAGGTTATTGGAGAAATGACTGTGGCAGATTCCTCTTGCTAAACGACACCTACGAATATTGCTACAGGTGGACGAATCAAGAGATCACGACTCTGACACTTCTGAATCTTCTAAAGATCAACCTGTTTGAAACTCAGCATACTCTTGCGCTCCCAATGGTTATTGTTAGTCCAATTGCTTAACTAGAGAATTAGGGCATATAGGGAAAACATTTCAGCCAATCTGAGGTATTATTTGAAATTTATTTGTAATACGGAGAGAGTGTGAATCTATAGACTCGTCTGTTTGCAAGTACTATAGAAAAACTGCTGGCTGTTAATCTTTACATAAATCATATGTTAAATATTGTCCCTCCTTCAAAACATGCACTTAACATTGAAATTAAAATGCATCGAAGAGATTTGTCAGTTATCAAGTTTAAGGTAATAAAACTACAAGAAATCATATAGGGCGATTTGTCAGTAATCAAGTTTAAGGTAATAAAACTACAAGAAATCATATAGGGCATAGGAGTTGCAAAAATCATATTGCAATTATTACAATCATCTCACTAGTTTTCTAGCTGAGCCTCGAGTAGGAAGCGGTTAATTGGAATCCATCCACCTTGCTAGCATTTGAATCATCATTTTATAATATACACTCGCCTTGGGATCTGCGCATATTTAGGACTGTTTTAGCAGTTTTCAGGATTGTAAAATATGATATCTGCGCTATCTAAGATCTATGATACCTTGGGAATCTAACGATGTTATATCTTAGAATATAAAGGGACTTATTACTATGAAAGCAACATACATCATATTGACAAGGATAAACTACAAATACCATTCATGTATCATCTCTAACTTATTAGACTAACAAGAGAGTCAAACCAATGATACATAATCTTCATTCCTACTTAAGAAAGTCAAACCAAGGTTATACCATTCCTGCTTAGATATGTGCCTTGTATCCGGAGAAGATCTGGGATAGAGAGAATTATTCTCTCTGGAGAGAGAGGGCGCCTTCGGCATCCCAGCTCAACTCCCCATCTCCTATAGATATGATTTGGCTGCATGGGGGCCTATCTCTTCTTTATATAGGGCCCCCCAAAGCATTCGGCAAAAGCAAAAGTGTGAGGGTGCCCCCTCTAGTAGGAGGTCGGCTCGACCGAGTGTATTACTATCAATAGGGGTATTGTTTCTATGGAATGTTTCCCCATATCAAGAAGACACCACAAGGCTTCAAACGGAGGAGCGAGCCCTTAAGAAACTAAAGGCCATGCTTCCTATAGATATAGGTGCCCCCCTCGAGATATATGGCTTAACCAGAGTGTAGGTTCCCCTGCATTCTTTCCTCATTTTGGGGGAGACGAGCCACATTCTTCGTTTCCCTACCCCTACTATCTAGTTGGTTCAGTGGGACCTATCTATATCTATATATGGAGTAGATGGAGACAAGTCACCTCTATTGGAATAGGGGTGGTTATTGTATTGTCTGACAAGAGTTAAGAAACTTTTCTACAACATATACAATATAGACCTCACATGGCTATAGCTATATGAATATATCTAGATAGCCCTGCACTACTGGCTCTAAACTAGATAGATATTGATGGGTATCTCCCTATAGAATATTCCCTCTACTCCGGATTGGGATAGTATTGAGGGGGGCCATCAGCATGAATAAATGAATCCTAGCCCAACCCCTATATATATCCAGTCGAGGTCCCTACCATTTGTCAATAGAGAAGATCACCCACTGAGGCCCTCATCGATTAGATCACCCATTGAGGCCCTCGACTGGATATATATATATATATATATATATATATATATATATATATATATATATATATATATATATATCCAATACCATTTGTCAATAGAGAAGATCACCCACTGAGGCCCTCATCAATTAGATCACCCATTGAGGCCCTCGACTGGATATATATATATATCCAGTACCATTTGTCAATAGAGATAGTAGGATTGGCGAGGGCCTCAATGGGTGACCTTCCATAGGGGGGCCTATATATAGATACGTTGATTGTTTGTGCATCACTGCCAACCAGAGTTTGTTCATAACTGAGTATGCCGATGCTATCTCCTCTCCCTATTAGTAAACCCAATCCCGACAATTGGTGGCCGACTATTGGTCAAACAGGGGTCCGACCCTATTTGTACCAACTATCCTATTGGTCAAACCCTTTGTCCAACCAACGGTATCAGAGAATATGGATATAGGGCCGAACCCCGACACAAGCAAGGTGGTAACTAATATGAGATCCTTGATTCCATCCATTATACCATACCAAATATGTATATATTGAGATAGGTTATGTAGCACTAGAGGATATACCATCCTATGTATATATGTGATATGAACTAGGCCCTGTGGCACAAACCAAGATGTGTTATATATGTGCTTAGTGCCTAAAGGCACTTTGCTTTGCTCATGTAGTCTGGTGCCTTTCAACGCAAAAAACAATGGCCCTTTACCTTCACCATATGGTAGGGCTTCAAGCAAAGCAGCGAGCTCCACCTGCATTCTTTTCCTGCTCTAACCCAGTAGTTCCAGTTTTTTGCCCTAGTTATTTAGTCTCAACCAGCCCCATATATAAACCAAGCATTTGTTTGCCCGTTACTGCCAATTCCATTACCATCAACTATCAATAGAGGGGTGAAGTGTGTTCCTCTGCCCCATATCATGGCCCTCGATTTACTATATCCACTTGGAGTGGAGGAGCAACTTTTACCAAGAAATACATCTCTTTTCTTCTGATTTAGTAATAGTCACACTTGCCCATTCTTCCATTGTAAGTTTATCTCTATTGGAGGCGGCTCGAGTCCCCCCTCGTTGTCATATCTACATATAGGGCCCCCAGATAGAGATAGAACCAGCCGCTTATCCTATCGATGGGGGATTGGGTTAGGGTTCGAGGATGAGATGGGTAGTATGTGAGAGAGAGAGAGAGAAACCAAAGGGGTAGACAAGAGGATAGAGCAAGAGGGTCTCATCCCCTACATCGAATAGGTCGTCTATTTCCATTTGAATGAGAGGGAGAGGAGTGTTTGGTCTGATCTAACTAAATTTATAAGGTATTTATACAGAAAGGGCCCACCCCTACAGATCCATCTCTATATCTATATGCTCCTATATGGAGTCAAGTCAAATGGGTCTAGTCAAAGTATGGGGGAGGTAAAAGGATTGATCGGCAAAGGTCATTATGCAATGCCAGATTCTTTCTCATACCATATTCTCCCCCCATTGTGGATTCCTTCATTAGCTACATTGAGAAATCATTCATCCAAGTTACATAAGAGTTCTAATTGAAGAGGACGCTGGGAAAGGAGCAAGAACAGAAGGATGTTGTGAGTTAAAGCTACAAGAGAAGCGAAGTTAGTTGTTCACATCTGCCTAGGGGAACAAAACGAATTCCTTTATTGATCGAGTGCATGTTGAAGGAATTCTATTCCCCGTTATATGAGTCGATGTTGCACTAGTTATGTTATATAGAAATGCCCCAGTCGAGGTCCTTCGTTAGGATATCTTCATTACCACCTTAGAGAGCTAAGTTCCTAGGAAACGGAAACTGATCCAAAACATGTAAACGTCAATGGTCTTAGAACCCTTGGAGGGATGTTTGTACAATAAATTATTGAAAAATATAAATATTTATTAAAAAATAAAACACTTAAAAAAGATGGTATCCTTTTTTTATTTTCCAAGCTTTTCTATTAGTTTTTTATTTTGTTGTTGTTGTGCTGGAAACACCTAGAAGCTTGCCGAAATTGCCCAGAAACCTGCAGAAATAAACTAGAAACCTGTCGGAAAAGCCCAAGAACCTATTAGAAACTCCCATTAACCTGCTGGAATAGCCCAGAAATGCCTGGAGACTGCCGGATTCACCCCACAAAACGGCTGTGCCACTTGCAAGACATTTCTGGAAGCTTTCCCAAATTTTTTAGTGCTTCCGATGCATTTCAAGGGTGTTTTGGTTCCCCGCTTCAATTCAAACGCATTTCTAAGGGGGAAACACCCTGTGCAGGGGGCATTTCCTGCTACTTAAAGCTAAAGAGGCATGGATAATTAAATCCAATTAGAGCCAAATAGACAACCAACTTCTAGGGCACCTTATATGCTTAGGTAGGCAGGAAAACAAGAGGTAGAAAAAAAAAGTCCATGATCTCTTAGAAAAAGGATACAATAATCATCCAAATTTCCTTTAGTGAACAATCCTCGTTGCAAAAAGAAAGATGAGAATGTGTATAGATTACAGATCACTCCACAAGATCAGAATAAGGGATAAATATCCACTATGTAGACTAGATGACCTATTCGTTACGGACCATATTTTCTCATCACCTTCCACTTTCACACAAATTCCAAGTATTTTATTTTCCATCAATTCAGAGTTTAGGAATTGACATCTATTTATGGTAAAAAATTTGTTTCCTTGGTTTTAAGCCTTAACAAGTCACCAACATTATATTTTATTTATTTTATGTTTTGTTACATTTTAATTATCTCTAGATAGCTGACCATTACAGGGCTGCAACATCTCTCCTCCATCAGGAAAATTTGCCATCCTCAATCTGTTGGTACTTTCATTCCCACATAATGGAGACAAGGATGAACTTAGCTTTGGTTCACCTTATCAATATGCCCATCAGTCTTGGGATGCAAGACTCTTGAATATTTCATCTTGGTGTCCATCAGTCCCCATAAAATTGTCCACAACTGGTTCAGTAATATGTTGTCACAATCTAAAACAATTGACATCTATTTATGGTAAAAATTTTGTTTCCTTGGTTTTAAGCCTTAACAAGTCACCAACATTATATTTTATTTATTTTATGTTTTGTTACATTTTAATTATCTCTAGATAGCTGACCATTACAGGGCTGCAACATCTCTCCTCCATCAGGAAAATTTGCCATCCTCGATCTGTTGGTACTTTCATTCCCACATAATGGAGACAAGGATGAACTTAGCTTTGGTTCACCTTATCAATATGCCCGTCAGTCTTGGGATGCAAGACTCTTGAATATTTCATCTTGGTGTCCATCAGTCCCCATAAAATTGTCCACAACTGGTTCAGTAATATGTTGTCACAATCTAAAACAATAGATTCTACAGCCTGAAATTCACCCACACATGCTCACAGACTACCTTTGCAATTTTTGGTGACTGAGGGTCTTTTTGCAAAGTATCAATACTGCTAACTTGCTGAACCTATGGACTACCCCAAATAAAAAAATCGTCCATGCCATGTCATTGGCAAACCTGAAAAAAAAAAAATGCTCTCCCATGGTCAGTGTAGCATTGGCGACTATGCATACAAACCTAGCTTCATGTTTGCACATTTGCTCATGATACACAATGTTCAATCTCAATAAAATTATCTGACAATGAAACATCTTTCCAACGCCAAACTGACATGCCACCTTTGATGCATGGGCTTCACACAGCCCTTGCTTCTCTAGTTAGTATACAAATATTATTTTAAGCAACAAACCATTCTCCATCTTATAGTCAATATTCTCTTATTGCTTATTGGCACAGCGCCAAAGATTGACATTGTTGCCATTCAGAATAAATGTCACTGATGTCACCATCTTCAACATATATCTCAGGTGTTTTGGTGCAGACTAAGTTAATTGATCTGCATTCTGAGATACTTGTAATAAAATGGCACTAATTGCATTCCTACTCCAAACACTTTGTTTGTCACTTTTCTATTTTCGCCTTTTCTTATACTTCTTCACCATGTTGAATTGCTCCAAGAGCATCATCAATTTAGTGTGCTGACTCTCATGCAAATTAATTTACATATGTAAGAGGGCTTATGTTTTGTGTTCATTATAGTTTCTTTTTCTAACAAATAATGGATATAATTTTTCACTGCTTTAACCATGGCATACAATCACTTATCATAAGTTGGGTAATTGGCCACTGCTTATGAGGTCTTTGAATAAAATACGATACAAAGTCCATATATAAGTACCACTCCTAGAGCATGGCCTAGAGCATCAACTTCAATCTAAAATGACATGTAAATATTAGGTTGGCCTTATCATCATTACAATTACCTATAGGCAAGATAATCAGTGGTGGTATGCTATATAAAAGCTTTGCAATGAACTTGTGAAGATATTGTGTTGCTTCCACATAGCTGCATACCTTGGTTAGATTAGTGGATATTTTACCAGGTCTCGATGGCTCAAATATTAGTAGGATCTATATTCAACTCTCCACTCCAAGCTACAAAACCTAGTTATAAGAGTGCTGTTCCCACATCTCACTAAACCAGAAAATATCATTCAAATAATATGGAAGTCTATCTGTGATTTAAGAGCTTCATTTATCGGCCTCATTGGTGCATAACACAAATCAAACAACATTCCTGACCACTCATACAAGCCGTGCTTGGTCTTGAACATTGCTTACCAGGTATCCTCTTCTTGAAACATGACTTGGTGACAACCTAACTTGTAATTTAAATTTAGTGAAATACTTTAATTTGTGTTTGATGATATCCTTGACATAGTATATTGATTTTTTATGGTTATCTTCTTAAGGGCTTGCACATCCCCACATGCAACATGATCCATCTTTCTTAGGAACAAGCATGATCGACAACCCACATGGTAACATCAAGTCTAATAAGACCTTGTTCAAGGAGTACTTGGAGTATTAGACGCTATGGTGGCAAATACTTAAGCCTCTAGAAATACTTGCTTGTAGCACAATGTCAACCCATGAATCTGTTTTGTGTTTCTCGATACTTGGCAATTAAGTAGATGACCTCTTCATCCTGCATCTCACCCCCTAAAGTCTTTCCATAGAGAGTATAAACTTCTTACTGGCATTTGATGTCTACACTTGGATAATTGATACCATTGATATCTTCTCCTAGCCTTGATATTCATTCACCAAGTATGGTTTGCCATCTTTGATCAACTGATGCTTCTGCAATCTTCTGTAAAAAATGGCACTTGATCCCATAGAAATGGGAAACCCTTCCCCACTTCACAAGCATTTAGGGGCACACATTGCACTCCGTCTCATCAACCTAGTTTGTTGATATTGAAAAGTTGAATCCACATTGTTAGGTTGCATTTATACATCCCTAATGATCCAATCAAACACACATGCTCTAGGGCTTGTATGTTTTCAACTAGAGATTCTTGACCAACAATACAAAGATTGAGTTTCTCTGAGTGCTGAATCCAAAGATTGCAGTTACATGCCACTCCTCCTTGTTGATCTTCACATAAAATAACTTCTAACCTCATTCATCTTTGACTCTGTTGAGGTTCTGGATTGGATACCTTGAGTACTACTGTTTACATTGGTTTTTTCTGGCACAGCCTGACTTGGCACACTTCTATATGGTGGAGCCTTTATTGTTGGTGAGGCCTGCCTTGATGCAGTCTTTGTTGGTGCAACATTCGACGACACCAAAAGTATGACCACCTCATTCACTCCTTTAACATCCACTTCAAACTCTCGTGACATTAGAAACTTCATGCCATCCTTGTTAGCAATAACTAACCCCAGATGCAATGGCCAACATTGGTTCTTCAAGTGACCATCCTTGTGGCAAAGCTTGCATGTCCTCCTCTCCCTTGGGGTCAATTTTCTCCCATGCTGTATTTGCAGTTTTCCTTCCCCAAATCTTCGCCATTGAAGTCTTGGTGGTTCTTTTTTACACCTTGATGACCTAAAACACTTTTGATGGTTTCTTGTTCTTGGCTTTGATATAAAGAGCTTTCTTCCATCTATCTTCCAAGATCTTGATGTTGAATAACAACTATTCCTTGTAAATGTATGCATGCAATATGTCAATGAAGTTCACAAGCAAATACTTATCCGTTGGCACTTACTAAGTGAAAATCCTTTTGTTGTGTGATAATCAGCTTATATATGCCCCAGTAAAGTCATAGCGTCAAATTTTGACCTAGCTGAGTTCTGAAATGACCTGAAACTGTAGATAAATTTGAGACAACAAGGAACCCTGCAAATCTAATCATAAATAGCAGTCAAGGGCTCCTTTAGCTCCAATATGAGAGTGTCTAGTCCTTTAGAGCCTTCTCAAGTTGCCAATGGTTGAATAATAGAATGTGATATAAGGGCAGGATACAGAAGAAGACAGGTTCAAAGTTGACCTGAGGGGCTGATAGGGTCTCTCTTTTGGAAAGTAGAAAAAAAGGTTTCTCCAAATTTCTAGTACAGGGGAACATGCTTCTGGTAGGGCAAAAGCCAAAAAACATTTCCGCATTTTTTGGCACAGAGGGGGGGAACAGGGGTACGGACATTATACATACTAAAAATACAAATTTTATACCTTTTCATGTGCATAAGTAAACGTTCCAAAGAGGTGCATTAAAAATTAAAACATAACTGACATCCATGACATTGAACACTGATTGAAAATTGAGTTTGACAAATGCAGATTATATATGGGTCAATGGAGACACCCATTTGCATCTGAAAGTATGGTGGATCAATGGGCCCATTAAATGACATGTTCTCTTACTAGAATATAGTTGGGAAACCTTGCCACACGATACCTCAAATTATTTGAAATACAGCGAGGAGATGAACTAGGAGACTTATGTCATTAGTCACCTTAGTCAATAGAGATAATCCACCTCAAACCCTAAATCAACTATAAGCAAAAAAGTGAAGCCCAAGTCACTTAAACATCAATTAGACCCCCTAGCACGTAATGCAACATGAAAGAGTCTGAAAGAACCCAATTCCACATAAAAGCAGCAAAAGCCCAAAGGTGGTACCCAAGCCACCCACATATCAGCTAACACATATCAATTGGCATAATGTGACATAAATGCGGCAAGAAGAGATGAACTAGGAGACTTATGTCATTAGTCACCTTAGTCCATAGAGATAATCCACCTAGGACCCAAACAAACCCTAAATAGTCTTTAGGCAAAAAAGTGGAAACCGAGTCACTTAAATATCAATTAAACCCCCCAGCACGTAATGCAATTACGAAAGAGTCCCAAAGAACCCAAATCAACATAAATGCAATTGAAAGGCCAAAGGTAGCACTCAATTCCCCCACATATCAAATGAAAACATTTGGCATAATGTGACAAAAATGTATTCTAAAGGGCCCCAAAGAAAACATGGTAGTTGCATGTGCCAACGGACCCCTTAGAAGACACGGTGGTTGCATGTGTAGACCGTCATGTTAGTGTTGTCATTGTTATTAGTGTATAATTAATTACATGTTTTGGTACCTGACTTTGTTATTTTTTAGATGATTGTATTGTCGGCTTTAGATAGTATTGTAATGACTCTCTTTAGTATGTTATGTTGTTGAGAGTTATGATTTAAATGACAACCATTGGGTTTCTTGTCATGGATATAGAACGCTAAATGTCAAGGTAAGGGTGTTGTGTAACAGATCTTCCCTATACCAAACAACTTGCACTAAGAAATACCTGTATAATAGAGTTGTTATTACTCTCATGTTCTTCTATGCTACATAGTGCTATGTATTTACTATTTATTATTCCATAATTGATGTTCCTTTGGTAACAAACACTTTGGCCTTGTTGCCTTTGTGAAGTTCAGTAAGTTAAAGTCGGGTCAAAAGTGGATGTCGGTTGACAATAACCATTTACGATAAGGCACTACATTATCTTATAAATCTCGAACACGACAAAATATTTAACAATACAAAGAGAGATTGTCAAGAATAACGCTAACGTCATATGAGAAATAACTAATGTAGTGACCCCGAACAAAGTCGAGTGAGGAAAACAACAATCAAGGAGTGGACCAAAAAATCAGATAGTCTACTCGATAGGTGAACAAGAAGAAAGAAGACAAAGGCTGCGAGGGGCAGCCTATTCTAAAAATTCATCAAAAGAAGTATAGAGTAGAAGCAAAAGCAGAAGCATAAGTAGAAGTCAGAGACAAAACCAAGAAAAGATTCAATTGGAACTGATGGACACTACAACATTCAAAGGTAAGGAGTGGGTAGAGATTTATAGACAGTTTCCCCTTGTGATGGAAGCGCAGACCTTACCGACTATGTTGGGTTGAACAGTGTTTGCAGAAGAATCAAGTGAAGAGTACAAAATTTAGTGAGGATTTGACTGAGCCTCCTCCTGCAAGAAGTTTTTATTGCAAGACTGAGTTCAATAACAACTTTTTCAAAGAAGAAAAAGCTATATGAAAGACAAATATTTGTGGAATTGAAGATCTCATTGAAGACAACCAAAAAAAACAATGGCAGCCCGATGAACATGTTGGAGTAGCACAAAAGGGGAACGTGATGGTGAGAAAAATAGTGTATGAATCCTTGCCGAAGGAAGGTTCGAGTATAGGAACATGTCTAATAGTGCTAAGAGCACAAAGGAATATCCAACACATACCTTCTTGTGGAGGAGAATCATACATTCAAAGGGCCACATCAAAAGCACCCTGTGCCCACAACCATGGGCACCCCATCAACACCATCAAGACATATCTAGAAAAGAAAAAGTTATAAAAACTCACTAGTGACGGATCTAAAGATCCGGTACGGCATTGCAGGACTTCACAACCTAGACTGTCAATGGGTAGATAGATGGGTGTCACTAGTTTTGGTGCTTTCCAACAACACTTTGAGGAGTGGATGTTTATTGGTACACAAATGCACTAGCCACTGATAAAGAAACACGTGAAATAATGCGGAAAGCATTCAAGAAGGAATTCAAGCTCATGATAGACAACAAAGAGATTGTTGTTAAAAACTATAATATCTGATAGGGTAAACATGATTACAAACGAACCTACAATAGGAGCATCAAGGAACCACTAATAAAACTTGAAAAAGAACAACCTGACAGCTTGAAATAATGCTAGTTCATTTAAGGATCGATACCCATATTGTAGAGAAAGATGAAGTTGGTCCCAACTTCATCTTACGAAGATGCATGTAATAGAGAGATGGAACTTGAACGTGAAAATAAGACATCCTCGCACTCGAAAAGGAGGAACAAAGTTGACAATTCAGAGTACAACAATGATAGTGAACCTCAATCGGTGTGAGCCTTAGGCAGAGGCATGCTCTAAATCCTGAGGGAGTTGAAGGAAGAAGCTAAAAACGAAGGAAAGGATCTTGGGTGTACTGACAACAAGGATCTTTGGAGTACAACAATGATAGTAAACAAAGAAAACACTCATGAGATTTGTCAAGTTCCAAGAAATTTAGTCAAGCATTGCCCATACAATTTGCAAAACAAGAGTGTCCAAGTAGTTATGGCACAAGGAGAGCAATCAACACCATCCACCATGCCACCAAAGAATTACTAGTGGTGGCGATAGTCGGATTCAATATGACTCCCAAGGACAACCAATTGTGCAATGCCAAAAGTGTAATCAGTAGAGGGACATTTCATAAGAGATTGCCCTAAAAATCAAAACATGTAACTTCTCCATAAATGGTGTGGGCCAAGGGACCATAATGATGGCAATTGTCCAATGCAAGCAAACATCAATTGTCCAATGCAAACAAATGTCAACATAATTGACGTAGACGAGGTCAAGTAGATTATGAAAATCAACAAAGCACAAGAAAAGGAAGCTAATTACCCTAACCCACAAACGAAGAAGAAAAGACGGGTTTAAGCAAGGGCGAGAGTCAATGTAACAAGTGGAGGGGCATTTCACATGAGATTGTCCTAAAAGTCAAAATAACACGTGACAATCCATGATGAAGGCAATCGTCCAAAGCAAGCAAACGTCAACATAATTTACATAGACAAGGACAAGTAGATTATAAAAATCAACAAAGCACAAGCAAAGAAATCAAATTACCCTAACCCACAAACGAAGAAGAAAAGAATGGTTGAAGCAAGGACAAAGTCGAGAGAGCCATTGTTAAAGAACAATAACAGTAGCATCAACGCATAAATATGATGACTAGTCGACTTGAGTCAACCCAAGCAATTGCAAGACAAGTCCTACAAACTATCGTCTTTGACAAGATAGCATATTTATTGCAAAGTATTCCCAAACCCAAACAAAGATGCAACAACCACCATTGTCCCTGACAACAGCCTCACCATGATCATGCTGAAAAATGCAGAGAACCAAAAGCGAAAGGATGAACCCATAATCGAGTCCCCCATTGTTAAGTGATCAAGCACTCAATCCCATGCTCCTAATCTAAGTCACAAGGTTTGAGTTTGACAAGGATAAAATTCGATTCAAGTTCGCCAAGTTCAAAAAAAATTCGCCATTAAGTTCGAACCATAGAAAAACATTAAAATAAGTCAAATCAGAATATTAAAGATACTTCTTGAAAAACTAAGTGTCTCAAAATCTAAAACATGTAATACTAATTTCTTGAGCTTCATACGCAGTATACATCAATAAATTTTGCATCATCAAAAGCCAATACACTCTCTGGCCTTATAGGCTACTAGCTACATCAAAAAGTTCCATATCATCAAGAGAACTTGGCTCATCAACATCATCATCACTAGATTCATCACAAAGGAAGAAAGGATCACATGTATTCTCCAAGTCAACTAAAACAGGCTAGGGTTGTGAAGAAAGTTCTTTTTTCATTTTGTTCATGCACATCTGTAAATTGACTCGAACATAAACAAGATCTAGAAACTTTCTAGGCAATAACATGTTTCATTTCTTAGATTGAACATCAAAAAACCCCAATTCCTTTCACATGCTAACGCATTTGCTCCTTGAGTCAAAATTTGAATAGCAAAGCCTTGTAGTTCCTTTGCACTTGATCCATATGATTTCTATCATTTGTAACCTTCAAGACGTGGCCTATCATACGTGACCCCTGCTGTTGCAAATACGCCTTATTGCTCTCAGAATTAAAAAGAATTAAAAATAAATAAATTAAAAAATTAAAAATAATTAATAATTTAAAAAATATATAGAAAAGTTTATAAGATTATAAAAACAAAGAAGCTTAAATAAAATGTATTTTGGAAACAAATTAAAAATTAAATGGATAAAAAAAAATTATTATATATAAATAAAAATAAACAAAAAAAATTTAATAATTGTAAATAAATGAAAATAAAAATAATTAAAAACTAATTTAATAAATAAAATAAAAATAAACGTTCAAAAACAAAAATAATTAAAAAAAAGCAAAAAAATAAAAGGAATACAAAATGAAAAAAAAAAAAAATGGTATCAACTCTCCCATACCCTCCACATTGGGTCACCATTTGCCACTTAACAGAGCCCTACCTTGGTCAATGGCTCGCAGTTGGGTGAGAGAAATGGCAATGGGCTTCTCCATGCAGGGTCCACTTAGGGTTGTCCACATAGGGTCCACTCAAGGTCGTCCACACAAGGTCCTCAACACGATAGAAAACCAGACATCAGCTTGTTGTTGTGGTAAACCCTTCGAACCAAACGAACTCCTCCAACAACAGACAAGCTCGTAAACACATCGAATCACAATTTTTTCCCAATGGATTCGAAAGAAAAATGATGTTATTTTCAAGGCGTCGCTGATGCAATTTTTTTGGCAAGGCGTCATCATTTTTTCCCACTCAACATCTTGTCACTCGGGTTAATTGTATGTCTCACCATTTAACCATTAAATTCGCCGAACAAAACGAATTTGGCCGAATTTTTTGGTCAAGGGTATTAATTCGCCGAATCTTGAATTTTTAGGTAGAAATTCAACGAACCTTGTGACTTAGCTCCTAATAATGAATCTTGCGAAAACCCTGACAATACTTGCGAAAACCCTGACAAAAACCATTGTGGGATGCTGGTTCTGGTGTGAATGTTCTTCCAAAAGACACTTGGAAAAGTCTTGGGAAGGCAAATATTTGGCCTTCGACATTCCAACTAGTGGGAGTAAACCAATATGGCATAAAGCTATTGGGTTTACTAATGGGGCAAAGGTATTTATTTGAACATACCATTTTTTGCTGAAATTTGTAGTCGTCTTATTGCAGAAGAAAGCCTAAAATGCATTGTTGGGTCATGATTGGTTAATAATAGACTAAGCCGATCACAACTAAATGCAAACATTACTCACACTCGAGAATGAAGGCCAAAAATACATTATCGATCTGAAGAGCCAAGCATTGAGTGAAGAACCAACATCATCAAACTCATCAGACTTGGACTCCAAAGAACACTCCGTGGAAGGGACCCAAGGTACAATGGAGCCGAATGGTAAAGGGATCTTGGAGTAACAATCATGCTCCGAAGATGAGGCAAACTCCCTCAACGGTATGTTCCATTGGCAAATGGAAGACTATGAGGCGTTCAAGCCCAATTGCAATAGAATTGAAGTTATAGAGATAAAAAAAAGAAGACAACTTGCAAAGAGATGGCCAAAAATAGAACTTAATGATGTCGAGTCCTTTTGAATTGTCAACGTTGTAGTCAGCCTACCCACTTGGGTTCACAGAATACATTTGGGATGCAATGTTCAATGATAAGTTGGCCTACCAATCTGGAGTTGCAGTCGGGATGAACATGAACATGAGGTCTAAGGATAAAACGACACTAAAAACTGTAAGTACAACCACCTGAAGTGCAGCCTATTTTTCAAGTACGGTTGGATGCAAATATGCTTGCCTTAAATGAACAAAGTCATGACACATTGGCCGACCGAGACTATATTAAGGTAGAGGATGTGTTGTCGCAACAAATACTTGTAGTGCATGCATTTTAAATTAAGAGGACTTATGTGAAAAAGGAGGACGAAGCACGAGCACATGTAATTCAATCCCGTGGTGTTTAAATTAACAACTAATAATTGACGGGAAGAACCACTATGAAAAATTAATGTAATCTAGCTATGTCCATTTAAAATCAACCAAATAATGAATAATTGGACAGAGCAACTAGCAAATTTGGACAATATAAAGTGTAAAGATGCAGTGAATGTGCCCAAGTTAAAATTATATCAGTTGAGGAGGTTAAATATTAATATGACTAATATTAAGAGTATAAGTTTGAAAGATGTATTAGGGGCTACAAACCAAAAAGAAAAAAGTATGGCTGATGAAGTTTTGCATATTGATGAAATAAAAAAAATATAAGGGCCAAATATAAAGGAAGAGATAGAATAAAAATTGAAGGCACAACTAGGATACCGATTCCCACCTTTGCCCCCGACTCGGGTTCATTTCGTACTGATTTCAGGTATGGTCCAGATTCGTATGCGAGTTCATCCTAGAACCCGAGTTTAAGCAGCTTCTATAGAATATCTCGCATGAACCCGAGTCATCTAGGGCAACACCACAATTTTTAACATGTTTTTTAATTTTTATAGTTTAACATCAAGCAATGAAAAACCCCTAAAACATAACCAAAACTCTAAAACTTAACATAAAAGAACACAAAAGCAAAATGCATACCTTTCATTGCTCATCTAGGGTTGAAACTTCATCAAGCAACATTGTTATCATTTGTACAAGTACCGTTTGCTACCAAGGTGATTGTCGAGCTTGAATGTAGTAAGGTTCTTGGATTGAAGGTAAGGTTTTAATTATATTGTTTCTTTTTTTTCTTTTTTTCTTTTTTTTTAAATCTTCACACCCTTTCTTATTTTCACTTTATTGTTTTTTTAATTATTTATTTAACAAGTTGTCAAGTACATGTAGTCTAGGAAATGTCGTCCAAGGATATCACTGATGAGCATATCGCGCGATGCGAGTACACAAATGCATTGTCCTTCAATGTTGTCAAGTTACCATATTGGCAAGATATGTTGAGAACAATCAACGAGGCCTCAAAAGGGTACAAAAGGCTAGGTTACGAGAAGCTCCCACCACCCTATAGACGAAGGAAAAAAAATGTGGAGGATTCATTACAGCTAACTAGTGAATCGTGGACTGAAATATGCACCTTCATTAAGCTAACTTCGGATAATTATTATATTATATAGTTTAACCCACATATTTAGGCTTAAAATAAGACAAAGATGTGCACCTTTATGCTATTCAACAACATGCCAACTGTATAAAGGCCAATCACGTGCACCTATTATGCAACCAATAAGGAAAGAGGAGCAAGTACTTGGCATTGCTATATATACCCTTCATCTTCATTGTATAAGCATACTTTTGTAATATTTTGGCATTGCTTTTTTAAAGCAAATACATATTTATTTGTCTACTTCAATTGTGTGCAAATATATTCAAGCAAACTACTTCCAAGAAAAATCTTGGGCCTTAACCCATTTCTACATGGTATCAGAGCCCCCCTTTCTTTACATTGTTGTCGATTTTTGCTTGTTTCCAAAATTCCCACATATTTCTCTTACCTTTTTTAAGGTGTGTTTATGCGGGCAACTTTTTCTGGAGCATTTTTAACCTCGTCATTGCGTCCCGAAGGGTTGAAAACCTAAGGATCGACTGTAAACACAATAGGGTTTTCTGGTGGCATTTTTTGTAGGCTCCAAATTTGACCCAGGTACAAACCAAATCATACAGAAAAGTGCATTTTTGTGGTTTTTTTTGTTCTTTTGGAAAAAATAAGTTTTTACAGTATTTACAACCTGCATACTTGTCATAGAATCAACGCCCAGACGTTGGCCCTTGGTTGCCCAAGCGACTCGTCATTGGCCCTTGTGCCTACGAGCCCCCTGGTCCTACCATACAACCAAGGATTCCACCAGTTTAGCCCCCAAGGATTCCCTATCGCCCTCCTAAGGCTTTTTGTGACCTACTTTCACTCGAGAGGCCATAACATTTGATCCAAGAGGGCCTAGGAAACTCCCTTTTTCTTCCAGATTCATTTTTTCAATAATGACACAGTGGAGCTGATTTTTTTTTTGGGCCCCTGATTTTTGTTGGTACAATAGTTATTGCAGTGAAACCCTGTTGGAGGCCCCGTTCAAGCACCTTCCCAAGTTATTATCTTGAATTTTGTTTAGTATTTTCACCTTCTTGCTCAGACTTCTTCAAGTTCTTAGTCTGAAAATTACTCTTGAGACAAAATAGTGACGAAGGTTGATGGCCGAATGGCTATGGCTTCTTATTATTCAAAGCCGAAGATATAACAAATATGATATTACAATATTAAACTCAAATGGACTCCGACTCTTTCACTAGACTAGACTATGAACCTCTAACTCAGGATTCCAAATTCCTTACTAGGATTCTAACTCCGAATGCCTTACAATGCGTTGGGATCTTCCTTTTATAGTAGAAAGAAGACTAGTTATACAAGTAGGAGAGAATCATTACCTAGAAACCTGAGTCACCGATTACCTACTTTATTCATAAAAGAGACACATGGAGTCCTAATGGAATCTCTGCCATTGGTGTCTACCACAATGTCCTTTTTACAATATTAAAAGAAAAGCCACTATCTAAAAGAAGATTCCCACTAGGGAAAAGCAAACTCCACTAAATTATGTACAAAGATATGGAAAGTGTACAAAGATTCTCCACTAGCATCCTCCATGCTTCGCATGCGAACCTTGATGTTGATTGTGCCAGACACTAGGTAGTGAATGACGATCACTAATTCGTATGGTTTTGGGTAATACCATCAAACCAAGTGGTGATTGTCGGTCCCCAGACTGGAGTGGTTTAGGCTAATACCACTCAAACCGTGAGGAGTATTGTTCCTTACATGAATGGTTTTCAGGGCTAAACCATTAAACCCTATGGAGTTCGTTCCACAAGACGAATGGTTTTATGGGAAAACCACTAAACCATTAGCCATTGTTATTCTTTTGCACTATCTTTTGAATTTGGAAATGGAAGATTATTTTCTATATAATACAATGAGCATTTACTGATTTTATGGACAAGAATGCCATTGATCACACTATCATAATCATGCCATCCAATGATATGAGCTCTCTTAATTTTAATTTGGGAGTCACATATAATTATTCTAGAAGGCCACTAAAAATGTTGATAATTATAAAATTCAACTCTTGGCAGCCGATACAATTTTCATCAAGTAAATACTCAGACATATATTTTGAAATTAGTTTGGAAAACCTGTTATGGATTCTATTAAGGAATCTGACTATGTCTGAATTTTAAATAACTCCCTTATCTTCTGCATGACTTTCAAACTGTGATCTAAGTATACAGACTTTACTTACAATACCTAATTTTACTAATTTACATTACTCCCTCTCAACATATTTACATTACTAGTCTTTGCCACTTGTGAAGGATAGCGGAAAAGGTAAAATCTTGGAGGGATTCTAGTTAAGAATGTGGCTGTCCTTTGTAAACAAAACTGAACTTTGAAGCAGAAATAATATAGGCTTCTAAAGAATCTAAGGGACTGCCTAGACCAATATAATATTGATCATTTTGAATTCGTATAAAGGGCAAATTTACAATATGGTGCCCAATCATTAAGGGAACATCTAAAGAGCAAATTTGACATCTGACCCTGAATCTACCAAAGTGGTATAGTTACAGAAATTTTGTCCATCAAAAATATTTACAGGTACTCTGATGGGAGAATGTCGTAATACCAAGGAATTGTTTGGTTCTTGTGTACACGACTCCTTTTCTTTATTATACTCATCTATTTTACAAGACAAAACCAAACACTTTAATACTTCTATCTAAGTAATATCTGACAACTCTTGATAGTTACTTTCTTTACTAAGTTGACTGATATTTGGTTTAGACTCTGGGTATGACAAATAAAAATCTAGATCAAAAGGCTCTTCAGAGTCCTCCCCAATTTCTTCATCATAGATTGGTTTATCATTTTCTTTATCTAACCCATCTAAAGCATCTTCTAAATCATTTAATCCTTCTTGTTCTAGGCACAGATCTAATTTTTTATGACTAGAAGGCAATGATTTAGATAGGACATTAGTATTACAATCTTTCTAGACTTATGTACAGACCCTAACCCTATATTTTGGGCTAATGGATTAAATCTAGGTTTATACTAAACTCTCCCTTTCCTAATATTATACTTTCTATAGACTTTTAAAGGTGTAAAATCATAATCTAAAGAATTACCTTCAAAATATTCATCTAAGCTATAAGTTTGACATGTTGAGGTAGGCCATTCTGAATCACGTCTGCTTTCACTAGAATCATTTTCTTCTTCTTCTTCAATGTGTCCACCAAAGTCTTCATCCGATTCATAATAATCTTCAAGATCCATCCATAATTCTATGCAATAATAATCATCACCATAATGAGGGAATTCTGCCATTCTTTAATAATAACTTTATGGAACTGCGAGTGTCTAGGTATCCAAAACTTACGTGCAAAATAACACCTTTTAACAACAACAAAATAACGGCTTTGATACTCTTCAGACAGGAATCAAACTACAATGCTACAAACAACTTATGAACTTACAAAATAGAACAAGAATTCTAATCTTGATAGATCTTTGACTCCATGCTTTGGCTCTAATACCACTTGCTCAGACTTCTTCAAGATCTTAGTCTGATAATTACTCCTGAGACATAATAGCGATGAAGGCTAATGGCCAAATGGCTACAATTTCTTATTATTCAAAGCAAAAGATATTACAAACATAAAATTACAATATTAAACTCAAATGGACTCAGACTCTTTCACTAGACTAGGCTCGTGAACCTCTGACTTAGGATGAAACTTGGGATTCAGAATTTCTTACTAGGATTCTAACTCTGAATGCCTTACAATGGGTCGGGCTCTTCCTTTTATAGAAGGAAGACTAGCTATACAGGTAAGAGAGAATCATTACTTGGAAACCTGAGTTACTGGTTACCAACTTTATTCATAAAAGAAAGAGACACGTGGGGTACTGATGGAATCTCTGTTATTGGTGTTTGCCACAATGTCCTTTTTACAATAGTAAAAGCAACCCCACTATCTAAAAGAAGATTCCCACTAGGGAAAACCAAACTCCACTAAATTATGTACAAAGCTATGGACAAAGTACAAAGATTCTCCACTTGCATCTTTTTTATCTCATTCTGGCATTTTGACCCACACTACAAAGTTATTAGTAGTGAGAGATTCTTCGTGTTTTTGTAACAAACAATCAATTTTTCTATTACAGGGGGCATTTTTTAATTTGGGAAACCTTGGTTTGTGTGCCTCTATTTTGTACTTGTGTTCTTTTGTCCTACACGCACTTGTATGCTTCCAAGGACTTTGTTGGCATTTTGTGCTATCCATAGCAATTTTGTATGGTTTTATTACATTTTTTAAGGCATGTGTCAAGATCCATTATTGTGAGCCTTGTTCATACCCTCACTATTTTGTGTGTGCATTGTACCACACTATAGATCACCTGCTTCTCATATTTCAAGTTTCACCTTGTGTATGCTAGTGTGATACACTCTTCTTTGTTGTGAGGGACAATTCGAGACTACGTCCATGTCAGATTCTCCTTAGTTACTTATTGGCAAAGTCAGTTATGCACAGTGACGTTTGTGCATGGAACATTTATTTTCTGCACAGGACCTTCCCTTGCTATATGGACATGGACTTCTTCCTTCTAACCCAGTTCTTTACAAGATCTGGCTCAATTCATGTGACATTGTTTTCGATCAACTAATGTTGAATGTTTCCATGTCTTTACATCACCATCTAGAGCACACATAATGACCTAGCACAATTTGGAGTATACTAAAGATCCTATATAAAGACCCTTCTCTTATTTGTGACTCTTCTTGTGAGATTGTTTCCACACCTTGTGAGATTGTAGTTTCCACACCTCCTCTCTCTTGCGATGATGTTTTCCTGCATAACATTGCTCTCCTCTTTGTAGAGCCTCCTTTGTGGGATGAGTTTATGTCAGACATGCGACGTTGCTTTGCAGAACCATCTCATTTTTTTATAAGATATTGCTCTTATAAAGACATCATACATGTATGCTAAAGAGGATGATTTGGTCTCCATTGATGGAAGTGCCCCTATTGTGTTCTTTGGCACTTTTAATTTTGCTAATGACCCACCCTATCTAGTGGGTCCTGCCTCTTCTATTTTCAAAGATTATCTCTCCACTCAATTCAATGATGACCCACCATGTCTTATGAGTTCTCCTTCTAATGGTTTGGACTATTTTGATGTGAGTTCCCTCAATGTGTTCTTTGGCACTTCCACATTTTCAAATATCATTGATGATCCACTATACCTTGTGGATCCTCATTCTTCAACTTTGACAGTTATTGAGTCACACCCTCCGTTTCGCATAGACGTTCTTTCAGTGAATGATCCATGTCCTTCTGACATGTCTTCTTTGGTGGCATCTTTTTCAATTACTTTGTGCAATCTTGCTCGACCACTGCCACCCTTCATTTTTGGGCCAATTTCAAATATTTTCATATTGTTTATTTCTTCCTTTATGGAGTGGGCCCATTTTCAATTCACATGTTTTGTCCTTCCTCTTGCAAAGGGAAGAAACATTGTTCGATGCAAGTGGACCTCCTTCAACATTGAGGTAGAGGCCCTTGTCATCGACATTATACATTTTGAGACTTTACATTCCTTCATTGCATTTTGCATTTGGTTTGAAGCAAATAATCGTTTTGGGGGGTGTGGAGGGGAGCGGGGGGGTGTCTCTAATCCTCCTTCCTCTTCTTACATGTCTTTAGTTGTATATGTGTACCTGATCAGACCTAGTTGTCAAGACCCAATTTCATAGGATTCTAAATGATGCAAGAGCATCTAGGTTCATAAGCAATCTTGCATCAACCAAAAATATGTTAGTTTAGGTATTTATCTAAATGTTGTGTTGCGCAAGATTTCTTTCTACGCATGTCTTGTTGTAAGTTTGCACAAGTATTTTGTATTACGCAGACCGTCTTTGTGTTGTTTTGCATTGTCTTTGGTACATTGTGTTTAGTGTAGTTTTGTTGCACAAGTATTTTGTATTACACAGACCATCTTTGTGTTGTTTTGCATTGTCTTTGGTGCGTATGTGTTTAGTGTAGTTTTGTGTTGCCTGCAAGCAAACTTGTATCCATTTTATTCAGTGTGTTATTTTGTTACGCACATTTCTGTGAAACTCTGTTAAGAGATGTTATGATAATGTTATCTTACTGCGTAGTCCTGCGAAGATTCTATGTATGTTTATGTTAGCCTGTGGTACCACATAAGTAACAGAGTATTGACAGAGTAGATTCTTCACCGTAGTGACAGATGAGTAGGAAATATTTTTGGAGGTAATTGAACCTTCATTGCACAAGTTGCGAGTCAAGTTTTTGATCATTTCAAATACCTGCAATAAAGCATGGCATCTTTCTTGAAATGATGTAAGGATCATGGTGCAAATGTTTTCATCAGAATTGGTAACTGTGAAGTCCTGCGAATCTTGTGCGACTTTCTTTGTATTTGTGAAGTAGTCATCGTTGCTCATTTGGTATTTAATTCCGAGAGTCATGGAAGTTGATAAGGATTCATTTAACAATGTCTATGATCTGTTTTGGGACACGTTCAACGATAGCATGTTCTTGTTCCTTGGAAATGTGATGACATTTAATGTTGTTAGTGGGGGTAAAAGCACTTAATGTAAGTAGGTGGGTATTAGGTGGGTTTTGCATTTATATAAGCATGCCCCTACCCCTATGTGGGGGGGACTAGGTAGTGGAACATCTTAGAAGAGCCTGCATAGAGAGATTAGATCTGTGAGTTTATTTGTAAAGATTATGAGTTAATAGAACTGAGATCTACGAATCTAATGTAATGAATCTCAATATGAGATCATAGTGTGATTGTGTCATTGTACCTATTGTGTTTCTTTTGATTGAAATCAAATAGGGAATTGAATAGTTGTTGCATTTCAATGCAACTATTCCGCTATGTATTCTAAGAGTTGCGTGGTCTAAGGGATTTCTTAATTGAGTTCCCTAACCGTGATTGCATCATTTGGTATTAGAGCAAGGTTATAATCTTTGTTATTGATTGTTGTTTTCTACATTTGTAAGTGTCGGTAGAAAATTACTGCAGACATCTTCCAACAAGATCATTGGGGAGGTGTAAGTTGTAAGTAAATTTTGATCTCAGATCATTGTTTAGTATCAGATCATCATTTTGTATCTAGATCTTTAATTTCTAAGGAAATGGCACATAGAGGAGGCTTAGGTGGTAGAAGATACAGAGTGATTAGAGCACCTAGACTAGCCAATCTAGCAAAAGTGATAAGAGAAATGCAAGCCATAATGGAAGTTGTGGAAACTGAACATCGTCGTGGAGTTGAAGTACTAGGAGATGAAAGTGATATTGAAGTTGCGGAAGAAGAGGTTGATGGACCTAAAGATAGATTCTTGCAAGTTGTTGCGAGAATGACAAGTAAACCACAGTTGGACCCTGGTAGTTATTCTAGAAGTTTGAGTCTTGAAGAGCTCATTGACTAGATTACTAAGTTAGAGAAATACTTGAGTATGAGAGTATGGAAGATCCCAAGAGGGTTAAGTTTGTTGATGCAAAGTTGAAAGGTCATGCATCCTTATGGTGGGAACATGTACAAGCAGGGAAAGAAAAGATTAAGACATGAATAGATTTGTTGCGATGTTGAAAGCTAAATTCATTCCTATGGATTATAAAAAGAGTTTGTTCAATAAACTCCAAACCCTACGACAAAGGGAGATGAGTGTCAACGAATATACTGAGGAGTATTATACACTTACTATCAGAGTGGGTTATGTGGAAGATGATGTTGAGAATATCTCAAGATATGTGAATGGCTTGCGCATGGCAATTCAAGATGAATTCGGTATGATCAGACTATGATACATTAAATAACCCTATTAGTGGGTGTTGAACGCAGAGGAAAAGTTGTTACGCAAAAAATAAAGACAAACATCAAGAGGAAGAGGAAGATTCGCATGTGAAAATGGCAGTGGCAAAAGTTATTCTGCACAAACGCAAGAGGGCGAGGCGAGTAATTCGCAGCATAATGGTGTTAATACCCAAAGAGGTAAAAGTAATTTCAGAGGCAAATGATCCTATACCTATGGACGAGGTAGAGGTCATGGATTCAATGGAACATGTTGCAGATGTGGTGAAATTGGCCATAGAGCACTTGAGTGCCCTCATATGCATACTGAAGGAAACAAAAGAACTGATGCGAGTGCTCATATCGCAAAAACAAATGAAGATAGAGTTGCATCTATTCATAACATAGATGAACCGAAAACTAGAGAATCTCGTATGATGAAAAGTGTATTGATGAAGCCTGCAAAAGAGGAAAATAGTTCAGCACAAAAAAAATTTGTTCATAACAGTTTGCAAATCTAAAGGTAATTGTTGCAAATTGATTGTTGATAGTGGAAGGACATAAAATTGTTTCGTAAGAAATGGTAGATAACCTTAAGTTAAAAAAAATTACATCGAAATCCATTTAAGGTTCTTGGTTGCTGAAAGGACATCAAGTTCTAGGGAATGAACAATATCTAGTAAGTTTTCATATCAGTACTTATAAAGATGAGCTTTTATGTGACATAATGCCTATGAATGTTTGTCATATTGTGTTTGGAAGGCCTTGGCAGTTTTATTGCAAGGCACAACATGATGGTCATGCTCACACATATACATCATGTAAAGATGGAGTAATAAATGCATTGAATCCTTTGAAGGATAAATGTGAAGAAGTAGAAAAGATTCCAAAACTATTGATGATTTTAGGAAAAGATTATATGAAGTGAAGCAAAGTGAATGTTATGCATTAAATTCAAAACCAGTGCAAAAAGCTGCAGATGAAGAAACACTATCCCATGAACTAATGAAGATACTGAGTGAGATTGAGGAGATTGTATCTAATGAATTTTTGAATGGATTACTGGCAATGAGTATAAGTCATTTGCATGGAATTGATGCCTGGTTCGAGTCTACCGAACAAAGCAACACACAGAATGACTCTGAAAGAGAATGCAAAAGTGCAAAGACAAGTTCAAAAGTTGTTGGATAAAGGTTTGATCAAATAAAGTTTGAGGCTTTGTGCAATACCAGTAATACTAACGACTAAGAAGAATGTAGAATGTGCACTCATTCCTGAGCCATTAACAAGATTACTATAGAGTATATATTTTCATTGCCGCACATGGCTGATTAATGGATTGCTTGAGTGGAGTGAAATACTTCACAAAAACTGACTTGAAGAGTGAATATCATCATATTTGCATAAGAGAAGGTGATGAATGGAAGACAACATTCAAAATGCAAGAAGGGTTGTATGAAGGGTTGGTTATGCCATTTGGGTTGACTAATGCATCAAATACATTCATGAGATTGATGAATGAAGTTCTTAAACCATTTTTTGGGTAAGTTTATCATTGTATATCTTGAACACTTGCGACATCTATGCGAAGTGTTAGAAAAGTTGAGAGGAAAATTTACTAGTGAATTTGAAAAAATGTAGTTTCATACAAAAAGAATTGGTATATTTGGGAGTTGTGATTTCTCAAAAAGGATTGAAGATGGATCTAGAAAACGTGAGCTATACTGGATTGGCCGTCACCACAAAGTACATGTGAAATATGTAGTTTTCATTGTCTAGCAAGTTTTTACAAAAAGTTCATTGCGAATTTTAGTGGAATGTGTACACCGATCACTAATGATATGCAAAAAGATAAAAGAGAATTTGTATGGACAGCGGAAGCAGAACATAGTTTCCAACAATTGAAGAATATGATAACAGAGCAACCAGTGTTGGCATTGACGAACTTCAATAAAGTATTTCAAGTAGATTGTGATACAAGTGGCACAACAATAGCAACAATATTGAGTCAGGAAGGAAGACTTATCGCATAGTTCATTGAAAAGTTGAATGATGCTAAGTACAAATATTCATCATATGATTAGAATCTATGCAATTGTGCAAGCGCTAGAGAAGTGGACATTATTTGTTGCCAAATGAATTTGTTTTATATAGCATAATTTGAAATCTCATTCTTGACGATTTCTTGGGAGGGCAAAATTTGAACCAGATCCCGAATCTCAGGTATTTCTCAACAACTTTATCGCTACTTTAAAAACATATAGATTCATAAAAAAAAATTAAATTAAATGTAAAAAATTGTTAAATGACATGAAAAATGAATGTAGAGACAATTGACGATTGTTAAGTGAGTAGGATTGAGGATTGTTGAGTGAGTAGGATTGACAGGTATTTTAAATTAAATGTAAAACATTGTTAAGTGAGTAGGATTGACGATTTCTTGGGAGGGCAAAATTTGAACCAGAACTAGCAAAAGGAAAAAGTCAGAATATAAGATGTATCAACCATTGCCCATTCCAAAGAAACTGGTGGATGATATAAGTATGGATTTTGCTTTAGGTTTGCCTAGAACGCAGAGAAAAAATGATTCAGTATTGGTGATAGTTGATAAATTTTCAAAAATGACACGTTTTGTAGCATGTAGAAAAACAAGTGATTGAACAAACATTGCTAATTTGTTTTTCAAAGAAGTTGTAAGATTGCATAGTTTACCATGCAATACAGTATAACACAAAAAAGTAAAATTTCTTGGGCATTTCTAGAGGACGTTGTCGAAAAAATTGAATACCAAACTATAATTCACTTCAACATACCATCCTCAAACAAATGGACAAACAGAGGTAGTTAATAGAAGTTCAGGTAAAATTTTAAGATGTTTACTTGAAGGTAAGTCAAGAACGTGAGATAATGTTTTAACATAAGATGAGTTTGCTTATAACAATTCAGTGAATAGAAGTATACGGAAGACGCCATTTCAAATTGTTTATGGGTCAAGTCCAAGCAGATAAGATAAAGATAAATATATTAATGTCCAACGAATGACCACAAAGGTAGGTCAAAGGGACTGCAAATTACAAAAGTGTTTCACGAATAGGCAGGAAACTATAAAGGTCTCCGAAAACGAGAAAAACAATGCTGAAAAAAATAGTACAAAACAGGGCAAAGAGCAACAATGCTTAGAGCCAAAGAAAGAAGCAAAAGAAACAAGCAACCCATGAAAATCTCTAAACATCAGGAACGCAGAACTGAAACCTGAGAAGGAAGAACCAAGTGGGGGTCCATCAAGAGTTCGATCCAACTCTCCTAGCATCCAAGGCCGATGAGAAGAAGCTTTGGATAGAAGTATGACTTGAAAAAGAGGTTGGATGTCTAGTTTGTCCTCTATTCCACTGCCTAGAGGGAAAAGGCCTCTACGAAGATCTGGTGGATCTAGTTTGTCCCCTGATGCCAGCCCTGAAATGGATATGATGATGAAATCTCGAGGAACTGTGGAACATGTCTTTGGGTCACACTGATCTAGAATGTGACGTTGTACTAATATCAATCTGTCGCTTAGTGCCTCTCCTCGAAGGTAGCATCATGAAAAAAGAAGTGATCCGCTGGGTGGAAACTGGTTTAGTGGGTCTCTAAATAGAATGATCACAAAGCTTAAGAGCTTCATGTATATATAAAGCTAAACATCTTTGGTCCTCGTATCTGAAGAAATCAGAAAGAGTCTGTGTCCTAAATAGGCAATGAAATCTCCCCCTAATCTCATAGTATATGGGACAACGGAAGATGAAGTGCTCCTCGAACTCAGTCCCCTGGATGCTGCATAACTGAAAAACCCTGGAAGCTGGTTTAGTGGGTCTCTAAATAGAATGATCACAAACCTTAAGAGCTTCATGTATATATAAAGCTAAACATCTTTGGTCCTCGTATCTGAAGAAATCAGAAAGAGTTTGTGTCCTAAATGGGCAATGAAATCTCCCCCTAATCTCATAGTATATGGGACAACGAAAGATGAAGTGCTCCTCGAACTCAGTCCCCTGGATGCTGCATCACTAACAAAACCTGTCTGCCCGATCTATATAGTGGTTTGTCTCAATCCTAGTCCTATGAGAACCCACTCGAAAAAGAGTACATAGTTCTGCAATTAAGAGACATGAGAAATGAGCAAAGGAGAAGTGTTGACGCTGAGGATTTTGCAAAGCATATGCGAGTACATAGGCAAGTGCAAGAACAATGGAAAAAAGGTACAGCACAATACAAATAGGATGTAGATCAGAAGAGAAGAGAAATTGAATATCAAGTGGGAGACTTAGTCTTAGCATACTTAAAAAAAAAAAGATTACCAAAAAGGACATGCTAAATTGAAATGGAAAAAGATTCGTCCATGCAAAATTTACAAAAAATAGGGAATAATGCATATGAAATAGAATGGCCTAAAGGTATAGACATATCACCTATTTTCAATGTAGTTGATTTGTATCCATATCATGAACGACAAAATAGTGAAAATGCCAATTGATATTATGAGGAAATAGATTAACTACTTTAGATACCTGAGAAACAACGCGAAAAAATAGCAATGATTGGCATGCGAGTTGAAAAGACTACAAGAAAGAAGGAATATAAAGAATATCTGGGAAAATGGAAAGGCCAAGACATAGAAGATGAGATATGGATTAGCGCATTAGAAGCTGTCAAACAAGGGATATTATTCGTAGAGTTCTTAGAAATCACATGAGTAGGAGCACATGTTTCTTTTCTTACCCAAGGTATATAATGAAGGAGCATCCGGGTTCACGAGCAATCTTCCATCAATCAAAAATATGTTAGTTTAGGTATTTGTCTAAGTGTTGTGTTGTGTGAGGTTTCCTTTCGCACATGTTTTGTTGTAAGTTTGTGAAAGTATTATGTATTACGCAAACCCTCTGTGTTGTTTTGCATTGTCTTTGGTACGTGTGTGTTTAGTGTAGTTTTGTGATGTCTACAAGCACACCTGTGTCGGTAATATTCAACACATTCTTTTGTTATGTGCATCTGTAATCATTCCTTTGTCTAAAAATGTCTACAAAACTCTGCAAGGAGATGTTGTGACAATGTTATCTTACCGCATGGTTGTGAGGAGATTCTATGTATGTTTTTGTCAGCTTGCGATACCAAGAGAGTATTGGTGGAGTAGATTCTTCATTGTAATGACAGATGAGTAGGAGAGATTTATGGAGGTAATTGGACCTTCATTGTGCACGTTATGCATTGAGTTTCTGATCATTTCGAATGCCTGCAATAAAGCATGGCATCATTCTTGAAATGATGTAAGGATCATGGTGCAAAGGTTTTTATGAGAATTGGTGATTGCAAAGTCCTGCGAATCTCATGCAACTTTATGTATTTGTAAAGGAGTCGTTGATCATTTTGTATTTAATTCTGAGAGTCATGTAAGTTGATAAAGATTCATTTAATTATGTCCATGATCTGTTTTGGGACACATTCAGCTCTAGCATGTTCTTATTCCTTCGAAATGTGAAGACATTTACTATTTGAGACATTTAATGTTGTTAGTGTAAAAGCACTTAATGTAAGTAGGTGGGGCTTACAACTATATAAGCATGCCCCTACCTCCTATTTTGAGGGGGGACCAAGTAGTGGAGCATCTTAGAAGATGCTTGGATAGGGAGATTAGATTTGTGTGTTTACTTGCAAAGACTGTGAGTTAGCATCATTGAGATCTACGAATATGATGTAACGAATCTCATTGTGAGATCATAGCGTGATTGTGTCATTGTGCCTATTGTGTTTCCTTTGATTGAAATCAAATAAAGCTCTGAATTGTTGTTGTTGCATTCGAATGCAAATATACCACTGTGTATTATGAGGGTTGGGTGGTCTAAGGCATTTCTTAATTGAGAGCCCTAACTGCAACTGCATCACTAAGCCTTGTTTTTTTTGCTATAAGACCTCTCCAAGTTGCACTTAAGAGGGTTGGTGCAATATAATACGTACCTTCATTTAGCTAACTTAGCATAATTATTACATTCTATAGTTTAGCCCCTATATTTAGTCTTAAAATAAGACAAAGATGTGCAATTTTATACCATCCAATAGAAAGCAGACCCAGCACTCTACATTGCTATATATACACTTCACCTTCATTGTATAAGCATGCTTTTGAAATACTTCAGCATTGTTTTTTTTAGAGAAAATACACAATTTTGTTTGCACTTGTGTATAGATCTATTGGAGTAAACCGATTCTAATAGCTAATAAGAATCTTGGGCCTCACCCCATTTCTACAGTTCCAGTGCACCATAAAGTGAAAATGTTTTTTAAGGCCATTGATTGCAAGGGACGTGTGAAGGATGCCCAATTCATTGCCAACATCCTCTTCGAAGCCATCGATGCAGTGGGGCCTCAAAATGTTTTCCAAGTCATAACGAACAAAATTAAAAATTGCAAGGCCACGGAGATGTTGACGGATGCAAAGTATGGGCATATTTTTTGGACACCTTGTGTCGTCCAATCACTCAACCTAATGCTGCAAAATCTGGGCAGCAAAATTGAGTGGATCAAGCAGGGGTATGTCAAGGCTAAGCAGATTCAGATGTTTGTCACAAACCATCACTTGTCACAAGCCATCTTCAAATCATTCTCAAATTTGGAGATGTTGAAGGTAAGTGAAATGATTTTTTTTAGTGATTTTAATTTACATTTTAAATAGTTAAATATTATATCATCTATTTTTTAGTACCTGTAGATTTTTTTTATTTTTTATTTTTTAAATTTCCTACTAGGTTGTTGAGAACCTATTCTCCTCACACACAATCCTCTTGGAGACAATTTGTGAAAGTGCGAGAGGCACTCAACAACATAGTCATTAGTGGCCTTTGGATTGTTTGTAGGGACTCGAACAAATAACATGAACAAAAAGCAAAAATGATGATCCTAGATGACAATAGGTGGGCTTGTGTAGATTATTTGCTAAGTTCCACCAAGCCCATTATGAGTATGATTCGATTCATGGGCATGGATCAATCATGTTTGGGGAAATATATGATGGCATCAACTCAATGATTGAGAAGATAAAGACCATCATAAATGCAAAATGCAAGATCCTAAAGAAATAAATTTCAAACAAGTGTAATCATGTCATTGATCAGTGGAACAAAATGGCCACCCTGTTGCATCTTCTTGCCTTTGCATTGACTCCTAGATTCTATAGCACTGAGATCCGTTCTTTGCCAAGGGCATTGCCACCATGCAGAGATTGAAGTGGCTGAAAGATATAAGTTTGCGTTCTCTAGGCTCTTCCCCGGTCCTAAGGTAGTAGACATGGTTGTGAACGAGTTTGGGAGTTTCACTACCTCCATAGATAATAACCTTGGCGCTCTTCTGGACAAGTACAAAATGATGTTCATATGTGGTGGTACTTTTATGGCCAAGGATCAACATACTTGCAGCCTCTTTCAATCAAAATCTTATCACAAATAAGAACTTTTTTTTTAAGTTTTTAAGTCCTCTTTTTGTTTTAACTTTTAGATTTAAGTTTGAGATTTTTTACTTTTATAAATTTTAATTTTGCATTAACTTTGCCTCAATAGATTGCAAGTTTATTTTCTTCTAAGCAGAGAGTACATACAATTCCATCCACTCACAACAATAGCAACACGCTGGCAGCTAAAAAGGCCAAGGAATTGGTCCATGTACATTCCATCTTGTGCCTCTTATCGCACAAGAATCTGGAATAGAAGGAAGGGATGATGAAACATTGGAATGTAGATCCAAAGGACATTGACTTCGATGATTCCATTTCCAACACTTCCTTACTTGACATGGACACTTCCTTGGCACCAAATAGCGTAGTTAGCAGCAGTGGCAATGGGAGTGCTACTCCTTGTGGTTTTAATGAACCACATCATTATGTTTATGTCGATGCTCTCAATAAAGAGCAAAATGGCAAAGAATACTAATTTCAATGTAATAAATTATAATTAATATTTATGATCATCGTGACATTTGGTATTCAATTAGTAGCATTACCAATTTCTCAATAGTGTTTTTGCAATTATTTTGTTTTTTAAATACAAACCAAGTGGTTAATTCTTGTTTATTATGCTAAATATAAATATATATATATATATATATATATATATATATTTTTGGTATATCTGTGTTGTGACCAACACACTCCATTTTCATATTTTCAAATGGGAAGCCTCTTTCAGCTTAAAATTCTATGTTTAGGTCTTGGTGTGAAATGAATCAGTCCAAATCTAAGCTGGAAGTCATTGTCTTAAGCCTGAGATGTTTATTCAGAATAAAGTCTTGATCTAATTATGAACTGACTGAGTGTCCCCACAGTTGCTCCAGCAGTTCGTTTGATGCTCGAGTCTAGAGGTCTAAATTGACATATCTATTGAAGTTTTTCCATATATCTATTTGGCTTTTGGTGCTATGACATTCATATTCAGATTTTGGTTTTATGGACTAACCGAGCTGACTTGTTTTTTGCCCAAGGATGTTTGCTCTTCACGAGTGTTCTGACCCCATAAGGCCACCTTGCCAACGCTTACTGGGTCCAGCTCAGAAGGAACCCCCTGCCATATGAATGACTTCTCACACTTAGTCGTTTTGCTAAAGGTTTCCTTGCATAGACCGTTGCCACACATCTCTCTTGAACTTGAAGTGATCATTCCATGTGTCAACACCCAACTTCCCCACAAAGGATCTTCGAACCAACTAAGTCATTTCTTCGACGAGACCCTGGATTCACAAGATTGATACGCATCTTCATCTCGCTTCTCTGTGTTTGATGAGGCAAAAATTTCTAAGTCCAAGGTCCCCAATCACCTGGATGAACGAGATCGTGCCATGTGGCACGATCCCACTCATTCAAAGCCTACAAGCAGAGGAATAAGTCACGAGGTTCCCCGATCATCCAAATAAGTGAGATTGTGCCACGTGGCACAATCCCACTCATCCACGACTAACAAGAGTAGGCACATACTCCAAAGGTTGGCGAGCATCTAGACAAGCAAGGGTCATCCACATGGCAACATCCCACTCACCCGAAGCCCACAAACAAAGATACACATTCCAAGGCTAGGCAACCCTCCAGATAAGTGAGATCGTATGTGGCAAGATCTCGCTCCCTTGCAACTTGTCAGGCAAACAAACAGCGAGTTTTATGGACTAACCACGCTGACTCATTTTTTGTCCACGGACGTTTGTTCTTCAAGAGTGTTCTAACCCCATAGGGCCACCTTGCCAACGCTTACTTGGTCCAGCTCAGAAGGAACCCCCTGCCATATGAATGACTTCTCACACTTAGTCGTTTTGCTAAAGGTTTCCTCGCATAGACTGTCGCCACACGTCTCTCTTGACCCTGAAGTGACTGTCAAATTTAAGAACGGCAATGAGTTCAAACCCTAATGGCTAAGTCCCCAAGTTCAAATTCCAATGGCCAACTCCTTGAGCTCCAAGATCGTTCCATGTGTCAACGCCCAACTTCTCCACGAAGGATCTTCGAACCAACTAAGTCATTTCTTCGACGAGCCCCTGGATTCACAAGATTGACACGCGTCTTCATGTCACTTCTCCGTGTTTGATGAGGCAAAAATTTCTAAGTCCAAGGTCCCCAATCACCCAGATGAACGAGATCGTGCTATGTGGCACAATCCTGCTCATTCGGACCCTGCAAGCAGAGGCATAAGTCACGAGGTTCTCCGATCATCCAAATAAGTGAGATTGTGCCACATGGCACAATCCCACTCATCCGTGACTAACAAGAACAGGCACATACTCCAAAGGTTGGCGAGCATCTAGACAAGCGAGGGTCGTCCACGTGGCAACAAGCCACTCACGCAGAGCCCACAAACAAAGATACACATTCCAAGGCTAGGCAACCCCCCAGATAAGCGAGATCGTATGTGGCAAGATCTCGCTCACCTGCAACTTGTTAGGCAAACAAACGGCTAGTCCCACAGTGAAAGATCGAAGACCACCTAGACAAGCAAGGGTCATCCACGTGGCAGCATCCTATCCATTTGGAGCCTCCAAACTTAGCAAAAGACAATATGAATCCCACAAGCCCCTGGATTAACAAGATTGAGCCATGTGTTGACATCTCGTTCCTTTAGCGCGAAACAGGAGCAGGCCCAAATCTCGAGGTCCCCGCTCACTCAAATGAACAAGATTGTGATACGTGGCACGATCCCGCTCATCTGCAACTAACAGAAGTAGGCCAAAGTCTCAAGTTCCCCAAGCACCCAAACAAGCGAGGGTCGTCCACATGGCAGCGTCCTGCTCACACGAACCCTGCAAACAGGGCAAAAGACTCTACAGAGCATACGACCCTCTGGATAAGCAGGATCGTACCACGTGGCACACTCCCGCTCATATGCAGCCAAAGTCCAAAGGGCCCATACATCAATGCTAATCAACCAAGCAAACTAGCGAGATCAAGCCACATGTTTGTATTTTGCTAAATCGTGGTCGAATGGCCAAAGACAAAGAAAGCAAGGCGTGAATGCACGAAAATTAGACAGATGGCAAAGCATATGGCATAGTGAAGCAAGTAAGAGGCCAAAATCAGCAACATTGTGCCACGTGTTTCTCTCTGGACAAAGCAGATAAAAGACAAGAGGATGGGTCCCGAGAGAACTGTAATGACATATTTATCATTTTAAGGATGACTTGGCATTCAGATCAATTTCGATCAATGAGTTAAAGACACGGTCCATAGGTCCTAATTGAGCGACAAATGGACAAGTGTCACAATCCCAAGGAGTTGGACTGGGACACTTGTTTCCAATTCAGTACATAAGTAAAAGACAAGAAGATGGAACCCAATGCATTATCGCCAAAAAAATTCATTTCTCAAAAGGGGCTAAGTAGTCAAAGATATTGACAAAGCGCCATGTGGCCATCCCCTTAGCATTTCATAGTGACACAGAGACAAAAGATGCATGTGCTCCCCACACTGCCTGTGCATAGCAACCCTAGCAACGACACTCCTCCGTGAGTCGTTTGTCAACTTATAGAGGTTCAACCTCATTGATTAATCATTCGTAGCTTAGCGAATCCTGCCAAGACCGTTAAGATGTGGTCCACATCAAACTTCTCCTGGGTGCTCCTTACTGGCCCATGAAATTCCATTCTATCTTATATGTCATGGAATGACAAATCTTTTGACATAATTTTGTTTTACCATTTCAGGCCATGATGGCCAAGAGTGGGATCTCGTGCCTCTTGGAGGCAAGACCCATCTCTCCCTTCTATATATGCTACTTCCTATTTGTTAGATGGGTCGACTCTATTTGCAAACAAACATTGTCAAAATAATGTAAAATTGATTTTTCGTGTAAATTTGTCTAGTTGCTTTGAAGGTCTTCCACTTTCTTTTGCTTTAATGGGTTAATACTAGTGCTATAGGATTGTAATTTGTGTTTTCTACATAGTTTATGCATTAACCAGGATGTGCTTCTGCTATTTTAGTTAGGTTATTTGACTCCTTTTGCATTACTTGAAGTTTGTAAGGATACGTGTGTGACTAACTATAGACCTTTTGCAGTTCATTCATCAAAAGAGTCCTAGAATTGAGCATTCTTTCTCCTCAGACTCTCCCTGTATGACCGGAGCCTAAGCCATCGTGAAACTTAGCATGCAGTGGTGCAGCTGTAACTAGGCATGTTTTGGTCCTGAAAGCATTTGTATTCCCCTTTAATCAAAAGGTTTTCTTTCTACCTTACCCCCCCCCCCCCCCCTCCTTTTTTATGTTTATTTGTGAACAAGTGATCTTTCCTTTCTTTAGAAATAGTGAAATGAAGCAAAGTAGAGCTTTAAAATTCAATGTGTTGCAATTGGTCTAGCTAGGAGTATAGAAGTTCTGTAAGTCGGTGAGAGAATCAGTATTGGACCTCTGGTAGTTGCATTGCATCTCTTGGAAATATATTCCAAGTAGGCTAATCTAATGGAGCCCCATACCTACAGCTCGTGCCCTGAATTGTCTCAACAACAATCCTAAAACAAGAGGACGCAAGTCCCCCAATTGTTCCATGAGCTCGCTCATTGCATCTAACCTCATAGGTGGCAACTAGGACTGAGATCTTGGACCGAAAAACAATCTGTACCCGAGGAAAAAATAAATCTCATCGACGAACCCAAATCGTTGTACCCAAACCCGTACCCAAAATGAACCGACAAGTTAGAGGCAAAATAAAAAATGACAGCAAAATAACAAATGATAAAAGGGATAATTATAAAGGTGAAGCCATAGGAGGACCATATACCCACAAATAATAGTCTTTCTTCAACATGCACTCTCATCCATATGCCCCTAATGTATGCCTGAGCAATTACTCATCATACATCCACGAAAAAACATCAGTGTACAGCCCTAGCCCTGCTCTAAACACCACTTTACCGTACACTTCCCTCCATGTTTTCCTATCGTGCGTTGCTCTCTGCACTGCGTCGTATGCCCACCTACTCAACGCAATACGTTCTAGCCCTTTTCACCACGTATAGGGAGTTTGTCTCTTCCCTGCCATTCACTCACCCTTTCTTTGTTGTGCATCCTCTATTTTCTGTCAAATAGTCATTTATGTATTGTCAATGTTATCAACATATTATTAATTAAATGTTTTGGTAGCCAGCTTTGTGATGTTGTAAATGATTGTATTGTTGGCTTTAGATAGAGTTGTAATGACTCTTTTTAGTACGCTCGGTTGTTGACGATTGTACTTTAACTGACCATCATCGGATCTTTTGTCATACAAACAGAAAGTTGCATGTTGGGATAAGGGCATTGTGTAACAGATCCTCACTATATCGAACAACTTGTACTAAGCACTACCTCTATAATATAAGGTTGTCATTACCCTCGTGTTCTTTCATGGTACATTGTAGTATGAATTTACTATTCTGCAAATGATGTTCCTTCGGTAGTGTAGTTTTTATAAGAAACAACATAAAGAAGGCATGTAAAATAGAACGCTTTGAGGCAAAGGTAATTTGAGTACATTTAGTGGATATATGTGAAACCCCCATTAAAAGTTTGTCATCATGGGGCATAAAGGGACCGCAAAATGTTCAATGCCAATCGTTTGACCGGAAGCAATTCAGACAGATTGCAAGCATGTGACTGAATCTCAATACAAAATTAAAGACAAATATTTATTTTCAAGTTCGTGTTGGGGGTGTCAAGGAGCAGAGTGGGAAATGTTAAAGACCGCATGCTCTTACAACATTTGTATTTATTTTTAATATATTATTTCATCTTAGGAAGATAAAAAATGTTTGAATGTGGTCAAAGTTGGGGTTAATGTTTAGTGATGGTTTTCAGTGACTAAACTACCAAAGCCAAATAGCTAGTGTATGAAGTTTACAAAGTATAACAGAAATCAGAATTTGTACACAAGCTTATCTCAAGATATAATTATATCATTCGACTGAAGTGTTAATGACTATGTATTCTCTCTGTTTCATATGTCAACTTGTTTATGATACTAGCATAGTTCTGATGCTAATAGATAGTTGGCATGGCACTCAAATAGTCAATTTTTTCCTACCTCTACACCATTGGCTAGAATTAAATTGTGTCTACAGCATGGTGCTAGCCCACACTTTTATGTATTTTGTCATCTCTCTTCTCAGGTAGATGCCTTCGGGATATAATGTACATGTATTTTCTATGTTTGAATATGCATACTAAATGCAATCTATTGTATTTAGTGTGTTTGTAATTTGATTTCTCCATTGACCATCTGTTCATTTGGGAAAATATTTGTGACTTCTTTCTTTTTAGATATCTATGGAATCCTCAAACCTATGTTAGAAATTAAGCTTCCAAAAACGACTTTTTATCATTTACGGAATATCCAAGGTAAAATCATATAGTTTAAACTTCACATAATTTATCCTTGAAGAAAGGAGGCAATGTTTTGAGGGCATATGCAAATTAGAACCTCGTGTGTTAAAAAGCTTAACCAAATTAGCCATTTGACATGAAAAATATAATGAAATTTTCGATCCTTACCACAAGAAACAATTCCAACATTGAACTAATCCAATCAGATTTTAATTTCAATGGGGCTAACCACAATTCATTTATGAGTCATATCAGCAACAGGAAAAAAAAAACATAACTACATTTTCAAAATGAACAAGATAAAAAAACCCTAGAAATTTAGCCAACATAAGCATTCGGACTTTGGTTAATCCAATACCAAAAATTTAATACCTTGAGGCAAAATCTAAATACGAGTTTTAACTTATGTGCAATTAGAAGGTAGACTTCCAAAGTGTGACAATCTTCTTGTGTAAACCTTTCACAGTGGATTTCATGTGTGATGTCATGAAATTCAGCAAAAAGCAAGTTGAAATACCTTTTCATGCAAATGTTGATGGGATATCTCCACCAAAGGAACTCCATTAAGAAGGATCTTTCCTTTAATAGGATCATAGAATCTTTCTATTAAGTTGGCAATTGTTGTCTACAAAAATGTATCAATCAGAATCTGTAAGTAATTAGTCAATAAACAAAAGCTCTATACATATTACAGTATTATAAATTTACAAAAAGAATGGAAACAAGTAAAACAGAAATATTAACAATTCATCTCCAGAGTGGATGTGAAATAAATAGTTGTAATGAAAAGGTAACAAGAATATAACCTTGCCACCCCCACTAGGTCCTACGAGAGCAACCTTAGCCCCAGGTTTTAGCCTCAAGTGCACTCCCTACAAATTAAGAAATCGTGTTATCAAAGACTTCAAATTATGTGATGAATAAGAAGTATGTGCCTGTATTCAAATTAATTATGCAATACAAAGATTGGATCCTTTTTATCATCAATTCATTCAAGAAATATTGCCCTGAAAACCAATATGTGAGTTGTGACAAACATAAAACTATGTGATGTAATGTCCCCATATTTTGACCTTTTGTACTGCTTCTAAATAAGTGCGAGGCATGAATTGTAATAATTTGCTGAGACTACGGACAGATTTGACATTGATCAGTTGTCATGTTTTGACATTATGATGATATGAGATGTATTATGTTTTCATTCTGGTTGCTTCATGTATTATTCATCATGAGGGTTATACTTATTCTTTAGCTGATTTCATGTTATTTAGCAGTTGTCATTATTTGTTGGAAGTCATCATTATTATTAGATTACTGCAGGTACTGCTGATGCCTCGTATTGGTTGCAGGTATCGTCAAAGACTAGGATGGATATTGACCAGCTAGGCCTGGGTATGGAAAGGTGTTCCCTAAAGAGTAAGTATGCAGTGAAATAGAGATAAATAGGACAGTCCTGATATGCCCCTAGCTAATCATATTATTCCAAGCATGCAGGTTATCATTGTTTGATTACCTTAAATCTCTTTCAGTCTGTGAGATTCCTTGTCGATTCTGTTTATCTTTGTTAAATGTTCACCGTCTTGGTGGAAATTTCAATATCGACGACTTTACAATATGATAGCCTTTGGCTATTCCATATCATAAACCAAGCCAATAAGACTTGATCAAACATGTGTTTTTTGTCCCATTGGCAAAATGGGCCACCTTCAACTAATTGTGATATATATGTGGGCACCTCTTCTTGCAAGGTTTGTTTTAAAATAAAAGACCTGGAGAGTACTAGATGGGCACTATGGCTTACCATCTTCTATTTTTTTAATGAAAAGGGGAGCTAACCTTGTTGGATTTAAACTTGGTTATTAGACTCTCTTTGGTGGCATCACCTTAATAAAAAAAAGGGATATATGTTAAATTAAAAACATATAAACTAAAATTTTAATTAGCTTGGCACATAATGATTCAGAATTGTGAAACTAACCAAGTTAATATAAACCGCAGGCAGGCTGTGGTTAAGAAATAGAAAGGAAGGAAATAAAGAAACAGAAAGAATAAGGAGGAAAGGGGATTACGGTTTGTTGTAATGATGAAATAAAGTGGGAGACACAGTCAGAGCAGACTAGGGCATGTTTTGAGGAGAAAATAGTAGCATTGACCGCCATGATGGCATGCATGCTAATTAGATCACAAGTCACTGATTGCTTTGCCAACATAGGCATTATGGAGGTTTTCATGCAAAGAATTCAGGGGATTTTCACTCCAACGTGGACTAACTGCACCACAACTTGCAGGGGAAGTGGCAGCATGGATCGTTACTCTTGTTGGCCATTATTTTCTTCCTGGAATAAATGCAACGAAATATTTATATATTTATAGGTATGTATTTGGTGGGAATGGGGGTATTCGAAGAAAGAGATATCACAGTTAAGGTCTGAGAAGAAAGAGTAAAAGAGATGATTTGGCAACAGATTTGGGAAGCAAATAGGGCAACAGCTGAACTACAGACTTTGCTACACTTTCATTGTAGGTACAGTACAATTCCTGTGTGAGATATATGAAAACTCCAAAACTGATAGCATGTCTTATATTATTTTTTTTAAAGAGCCTGTTGTCGAAATTTGTTAAGACATTGGATGTTTCATAATGATAATACGAGGATAAGATGTGCTAGATTTTCGATTCTAAGGTTAGCATATCCATTTGGCATAGACTGCCTATAAAGCCCTAGTAGGCTTTGGATTTGTCCTTGAAAATCTCTGTCAAGGTATGGTTAAATACCTAGGCTTGGCATGTGATCACTGTCACATGGTGATCCTTGGCTTAGGGTCTTAAACTATTGATAAGAGCAACTCAGTCATAACTCTGTGACTTCCAGTTGACCCTGGTGGTCTGTAAGGAATGCCCATAGATGGTTTCACATGAACGGATGAGACATTGCAAAGTGATAAGCCCTGAATGGTTTTAATGTTGTATTAGAACAAATAGGGTTGTTGCCTGTATGAGCCAGATGATAAATTGCCCAATCTCATTGTTGAACCTGTTAGGATGTATGATGCTGTTTTGTGATTCCAGTTTTAATTCTGACTTTTGATTGTGATGAACTTTATTCAAAGTTGATATTGCTTGATTTATATGGATTAAGCACTCAGGGCATGTTTGCATGAGTAGTAGGAGTTGTAGAGGTCATAGATAGTTGTACCTATCTCTCTCACTGACATAAGTTCTCTATATGTAAAATCTTTCCACACCTTAACTGATAAGTGGGGTGGTTAGGGCCACCAATAGAGGGCACGTCATGCACATCCCTCACCAGCCAGGTAATGGTTGTTCAGTCACATCAAGGGATTCTGGGGGAGGTACTTCAGGCTTTTGCTATGACAGATTTGAATTTCATATCCATTTTGTTCCTGACTTTGGAACATGTTTTGTTACTTAGTTTGTGCTACCAAGGACAATGGTTTCCTATTATAATAATGACATAAGTTCTGCGATGTAAAAGATATATACAACACATCTATATGGACTATACTCATTGATTGTTGTGAGGTTCTCCACTGAATGAGAATGTTGGTTGACTGTATTATCTTATTCAGAAAAGATTGCCTATGTAAACATAGGTCATAAGCATGATTTTTATTCAAGCTGGTGCAAATTGTAAACTGGAGGCAGGAATTATGTAAATCATAATTTGAGACCAGAACTGTAATAAGTATTTGGGAAGCACTGATACTTGTTTGTAATCTCTACTGCGTTGGATTTGTGGTATAAGATGACCTCGTGTATGTTTCTGGCATGTTGTTTCATGTTACTCAAGTAACCGAGTTCTATATACTTGTTGAGTTATTCAATGAATGTGAAATCCTGTAGAGGAACGTGTATTAATGTTGGATATTCATTGGAAAGCCAGACCAATGATGATCTCACATACATATTGAGATTGATATGTTCTAATTGTTTAGGGCCACTTTGTTTTTTAGACCAGCATGTTGTCCAGTGAATATAATAAGACTTCAGTTGATATTTAGTTTCAGCTGGTCATGTACATTTGATATAGTAGATAAAGATTGTCTTCAATAAAGACTCTAACCTCAAAGAGCTGTAAGTTATGCTGGTTGATCTCAGGGTCGATGCACACTGGGCAATATGTTGGCAAGTCAACTACTGTTAAAGATTGGTATTCATTCCTTAGAAACATCTGTTGAATGTGTTTGTGCCCTGATCTTTCTAAGGATCTGTGCTGTGATTCTGATATAAAAAAGTAGATATGTTTGAGCTAAGGTCCATGACCTGCTTACAGAGCTTTTACACTAGAAATGATTATTAGACGACTGAATGATATTGATGAATCTCTATGTTGCCTTTTAAGGTATTAGTTCTCTATAAACTATCAACTCACAATAGTAGGAATGGGAACATGAAGGTGTAAACTTACTTGACCTTCAGGCTTGTGTAATAAGGTAGCAGAAGCATTACAGCTTGATGAAAACTTTGAAGCACTTGGAGAAATAAATTCACTTGGTGAAAATGTTGTTAGACTGGTGAAGCTATCACTGAAAAAAACCAGAGGTTTTCCAATTATAATCACACCAATCTTTACTGGACCCAGGTCTGTTATAAATGTTATCAGGTCTGTTATAAATGCTACCGGGTCCATTATAAATGCTACCAGTTTATATGCAGTTGTTGCAAAACCCCTTATGAGGGGAAACATAAGTACAGGTTTTTTGGTTAAAATGTAATCTGTCTTTCTGTTGTTTAGCTTTCATAACATGAATGCAATTCTTAGACACTCATTGTGAAATGGGGAGATTGTTAGTGGCAGCAAGCTAATATAAAGTTGTATTTTTGTAAACTTTGTTAGCAAATGAGAAGAGATGATTGAAAGCACTTGATAATTTGTGATCAGTGCAAGATCTTATTTATGCAGTCCAAAAATGGTTACAAGACCAGTTATGGAGGTTACTAGTTAGACTTCAACTAATTTTAGTTAAGACTAATTACATTATTTAACAACCCCTCTTAATGACTAAACTAGAGACAACTCCAAGTTTGTCTCAAAACTTTACAAAAAGAATAGAACCAAGAGGTTTAGTCATTAGATCTGCAGGCTGCTCTATAGAAGCACATAAGTGAAGAGAAACGTCACTAGAATCAACCAACTGTCGAATGTAGTGATGATGTATCTCGATGTGTTTGGTGCGGACATGAAAAACAGGATTCTTTAATAACTTCAATACACTTTGATTATCACAACTAGCACTGACTATTGCTTTGTATTCGACTTCAGTGGGAGATTGAGCAACGGTATGTTGAAGCTTGCTCTACCATGAAACAACTCTTGAGCCAAAAGAAAACACATACCAGGTGGTAGATTTCCGAGTATCAACTGATCCTCTCCAATCAAAGTCTGTATAACCAAACAATCTGAAATTTGTTGTCCTCTGATAGAGAATGCCAAAGTCAAGAGTACCTTTGACATATCGCAAAACATGTTTTGTTGTTGTCCAGTGAACTAGCTTCGATTGAGACAAGAACCAAGAAAGGTAGCTAACAGCAAAACATAAATCTGGTCGAGTAGTGCTAAGATATATCAAGCTGCCCACCAACTATCTATATAATGATTCACTGACCAGTGATGAATCATCATGAGCTGACAAATTCAGCCCTACCTCCATAGGTATAGAAGCAGAATTACAATCCATCATTCCAAACTTCTTCAAAAGAGTAGTGGCATACTTGACCTGAACAATGAAAATGGATTGGTCATGTTTCCAGAATTCTACACACAAACAATAGTGTAGAAGGCCTAAATCAGTCATATCAAAAGCAGTGCACAAATCTGATTTGACTTTTTTAATCGTTGTGTCTCCACTACCTGTGATGGCAAGGTCAATAACATACACAGAGTATCACAATGTCATCATCAATGCTTTCAATATAGAGATTTGGATCAAATGGACTCCATTTGAATCCAAAATCTCGTAGATGTTGATCAATCTTGATGTACCAAGCTTGAGGACCCTGCTTCAGCCCATACAGAGACTTCACCAACTTGCAGACCAAATGATCACACCCAGGTTCCTAAAAACCTTCAGGCTGCACCATGTATACATCTTCATCCAGATCTCCATTAAGGAAAGCACTTTTGACATCCATCTAAAATACTTTCCAACCAAATTGAGATGCGATTGAAAGAAGTAACCGAAATGTGACCATTTTTGTAGTAGGAGCAAAAGTCTCCTCGTAGTCTATTCCCTCCTATTGTGAAAATCCTTTCGCAACAAGACGGGCTTTGTACTTGTCCAAAGTACCATCAGCTTTGCAATTGACTTTGTATACCCAATTGTAGCCAATGGGTTGCTTCCCTAAAGGTAAATCCACCAACGTCCAAGTATTGTTTCTCATCAAGGCATCATATTTTGATTGCATTGATTTCTCCCACTCAAGTTTGCCCTGTGCATCAGAATATCGTTGGGGCTCTGAAATACTGAAAAGATCAGAAACAAGAGCAGAGTACATAAGCTCTTCATCATCAATTGAATCCACAACTGACTTCCCTGGCTGTCAAGACCATGTCTGAGATTGAGGAAGATCCCCCTCTCGCACATCCTATAGGGTGGTGTAATACCACTTGGGTCTCTTCTGTACCAATGATACATGTACCTGTTGATCACCAGATGGAGTGGACGACGTTGATACACTTAACAGAGTGTTAGTTGTAGATTGTTGCACTAGAGACTCTGAGGGTGTCTCCAAAACATGTGGTTCCTCATCTTTCAGAGGTAGTACAATGCTAGAAGCCTCTGGACTAGCAAAGACAACTTGTTGATTACAAACAAAGAATGATTCTGTTTCTTTTACATCAACATCCCGACTAATGATGATCTTGTTAGTAGACACATCTATTAACCTATATGCCTTAGATAGAGTATTATAACCAGCAAAGAAATATCGTGCACATTTTGAATCTAGTTTACTCTTTTTTTTAGGAATGAGAGCATATGCAGCAGAACCAAATACACGAAAATGTGTTACCTCTTGTTTGATGTTGGACCAAGCTTCCTCTGGAGTGATGTTCTCCAAAGCCTTGTAGGAACTTTTGTTCAATATGTGGACTGTCATGTTAAATGCTTCTCCCCAATAGTTATACAGCATACCTCTGTTATGCATTTCATGGACCGAGCCATCTCCATGATTGTGTGATTCCGCCTTTCAACCACTCCATTCTACTGAGGAGTGTATGGGGTTGTCAGCTGCTGATGAATTCCTTTCTTGCCGTAGTAGTTCCAAAATTGCTTTGAAGTGAAATCTCCCCCATTGTTGGATCTTAAGGCTTTGATCTGCCGACTTGTCTCGTTTTCTACCAGTGCTTTGAATTTTACAAACTCGTCAAAACAGTCAAACTTCTTTTTCAAGAAGTAGACCCACATTTTTCTAGAAAAATCATCTACAAAAAACAAGAAATACCTTGCACCAAGAACGGTAGATGACTTCCAAGATGGCTCGCATAGATCTGCATGAACAAGATCAAGGAGTCCCTTTGCTCTCCAAGCACCTTTAGTGGGAAAAGGCTTTCACTTCTGTTTACCAGCCAAACAACCTGCACATATATCCTGCTTGACCTAGATAGTAGGCAATCCAAGAACCATATTCGATTTTTGAAGTTTGGCTGAATACTGAAGATTGAGATGTCCAAATCTCTCATGCCATACAACACTGGTATTATCCTTCACAATTAATGTATTCAAACTGACAGTGGCAGGACCAACAAGTCTATACAAGCCATTTTGCCCAATGCCTAGGGCTATGACTTTATCATTTTTGATATTAGACACAATACATTTCTTTCCTGAGAAATTGATTGTAATGTGAGGATTTTCAGTTAACTGACTGATAGATAGAATATTTTTCTTCATCTTAGGTACATACCTAACATTCTTGACTATGAACTTTGCAGCGTTATTCAATACAATGCGTATATCTCCTATCCCTTCTACAGCATGTGATCTACCATCATCCAATGAAACTGAATCTGAAAAAAATTCTTTTTTTAGTGAAATGTCGTGATGCACCGAAATCAAAAAACCAATCACTGGTAGTTCTTTCATCAAAACATGATGCCATGAGAGCATATTCCTCCTCAGACTCAGCTTCAACTGATGCTACATTAGCCTGCAACTTTGCCTTCTTGTTATGTGTTAGATCATATCATATTTTTCTGCATTCTTTCTTAATATGACCAAATTTTTGACAGTAATAACAATTTACCTTGAATTTCGGGGAAGATGAAGACGTATCTGAATGTCTTTTCCATTTCCCTTTGTTGGATTGGGCAGCAAATGCACTTTCCGATTGGCCAAAACTGGACTCACAAAAGTGTGTTTGCCTACGTTCTTTTTGCAGCGAATTGATCTCACATGATCAAAAGTGAGTGTTACTCTCTGTCATCAGATGCAAAGCTTCCACAAATGATTCATACGAAGGTGTCACGCTGTTCAGAACAAGAGCCACCATATCATCGTCATCCACCTTTTTGTTGATGACTGACAACTGATCACGGAGATCTTTCATCTGTAATAAGTGCTCTGATAGAGACCCACTTTTCGACATTTTTGTGGAAAATAGCAGATTCTTCAAATAAAATACTCGACTCTTTTTCAAAGTCTAGTACTTGTTCTTGAGACTGGTCCATAGGGCACTTGCCTATGCAGCATTGCGGACCTCTGGAATCATGTCATCTGACATAGAAAGTTTTAATAACAGATGGCTTCTTTATGACGTTTGTCATAATCGGCCAAATCCGTTGCTGGTCTCTGTTCTGTGTCAAGTATTATCTTGTTGCAATCACAGAATTCCGCAATCGTCAAGATCTTATGACTCCAAATGTTATAATTTTATCCAGTCAACTTTTGGGCCTCAGGAAGGACAAGGTTCTGGATATTGGCCATTTTTCACTCCGAAATATTATTTTGAACCAATAAAAAAATTCCCGCAAAAACCCATAAAAACTCCTGCAAAAATTGAACTATAAATTTTATTTTTTATTTTTATTTAAATTTCCTGACTCCATTCAATGTTCAAAATACTCGGGAAAAATATTGGAAAAACTAAAAAATAAAAAACTCGCAGTAAAGTTTGTGCCTTTGTGCCCTAGCATCACGGGAAAATTTGTGCCCTTGGCATGTTGCATTTTAAGTCTACAAATTCATTTTTCTTCTAATCTTCTGCCCTCGACTGTGGCTCGTGCAACCTTCCATCGTTTTTAATTCCTGCAACCCTCTATCAACTGCTTCAATGACTAAGTTTACTCCATGCAAAGGTCTTTTCGTGCCCTTGCATTGTCCCTTTTTTTTCACGACTGCAAACTGTATCTTTCCATGCTCGCGTTGTGTTTTGACGCTGTGTTTTTCTTCCGCGATTTATCCTGTGTCTATGCCCTTTGCCACGGGATTTTTGTTGTGCTCTTTCCTTGACCCTGTTCACGATCTCCTCGACCCTGCTTCAATGACGACTGTCTGTCCACAACCTTCGCGATTTACTTTGATCTCCCTGCAGTTCACAATCTCCTACTGCGTTCAACTTGAACAGGATTCTTCCGGCGTGACTACTCGCGTTTTTGACGACCTTGCTTCCATGTCTTCGCCATTTCCTCTTCTCCTTTTGTTCGTACCCTAGAACCAGGGTTTCCTTGAACACACTCGTACCTCGGCTTCCTCGAGCGGTGGCTCTGATACCACTGTTAGCAAATGAGAAGAGATGATAAAAAGCAATTGATGATTTGTGATCAATGCAAGATCTTATTTATGCACTCCAAAAATGGTTACAAGAGCAGTTATGGAGGTTACTAGTTAGACCTCAACTAATTTTAGTTAAGACTAATTACATTATTTCACAAACTTCAACTTGACTGACTTTTTGAACATAAAGTTGGGAATGGTATTCCATTCATTCTGTCTTTATGGATACAAGGATCAATGAGGAATATTGGGTATGATTCAAATGGATGAATCTACGTCTTGCATTTACTCGTGATGCTCATGGAATAGTTCTGCTGTTGGTAGTGATAAATCATAAAGGGTGGTGAAATGAATACCCAGAGGCTTAGTTGACTCATGTTTTATATTCTGATTTGCATCTTACAGATTTAGATACAGTAGAACGTTTGATAGTTGAGAATTAAGGGTACAAGATAATTTTTTATTGTATCAAGGAGTAAGTGAACTAACTTGTCCCTTTTAGAATAACTCTGATTCCTTCTTCAAATGAACAAACAAGACTACAAGTGGGTTGAATAGTGGGGAAGTTGTTGGTAGTTGATTTTGTTCAAGTCATTATTTTATAATGAAATTAAAGGATGATAATGGTTAAAGTATGTTTCTTACACTCATCTGCTATGATGTCAAACCTCCTTAATAAATAAACCAATAAGGTTGTGCTTATTTGAAAACAGAGATGTGAAAATGGGTTTATCAAGTAGATGGGGTACTCGTGAATGAAACCATAAATTGTTCTATTATTTCCTAGATTGAGACAAGAATATGGATTGCTGAGATATTACCGTTAAGTATCAAGATCAGTTATGATCTCTTGAAATCAATTAAATTGATGGCTGTTATAACTTTGTTCTTCAAACCTAAACCAAGAGAGTAAAAGCTATTGGTAAGCCTTGAAGATAAATTGTGCGAGGCATATTGTGATCAACAACCTGATATTAGTTGATATTTATAAGAGGATAATATGAGGACCTGGTCTTCTATGACATAACTCTTAGCTTAGAGTAAGGTGTTACTTCATCATTGGAAAACAAAGAGGTTTTTCATAAAAGGAGCAGCACAAGGATGTGGTGGACTTTTGAAGGAAGAACGTAGCCAAGATAAACGAGTTCAAGGACTAATTTGTTGTCCTCAACTTGATATCACGACTGAATAACGAAAACTTCCCTCCAATATTTTAAAAATTAAAGGCTTGATTTTCACTCTCTATTTACCTGGAAGCACAAAATCTGGAACACTCCATGAGATCATATTATTCAAATAAGTAATAGTTTGGCTTCATAATCTTCTATAAAATGAAACTATAATAAACTTTATAGGATTGATGAAGAGTTCCTTAATGTATTATAACTATGGGAAAGACTTCAATATCAAATGGGTATGTCATGATGACCTTGATAATTCTCCTATGTAGATAGAAATTAGCCAACCAATTTGGCATGAGGGATGAAAGCAGTGCAATCTATTTTCATTGCCAAATCTACTTAAAGGTAAAAGTTGGCTTGCATGGAAACTCAAACTCCTGCCATTCAATTGACAAACCGTAATGCACGTCATTTTACACAAGAAAAGGATACAAAAAGCAAACCTAAATAACAAAATATCATAAACAATAGTATAAATTAAAATCACATTGCTTCTGATTTTTATCTTAAAACATCAGAAGTGAACCATCCCTATCTTGCAAAGAACTTAAAATTTGGTGGTTAAATATCTCCTCTAAACAAAAACAAAATGTCATATTTTATATTATTTTTAACAGCCAGTGTGTTTTCATTGGTACATGGAAATCCAAGGACCAAAACATTCAAAAAATAGAAAGATATTTTACGAAGTTACTTGAAACTTGGAAATGGGAATGGATTTAGAAGCAACGACAACATCAAAAATGCAATTCAAATTTAAAAATTTAAATATATACAATAAGAAATTACAGATAATAACACAGTAACACGAAATTTAAAAATTAAAATATATACAATTAGAAATTACAGATAGTAACATAGTAATCTGGAAGCCTGTACCCTGACCCTTGGTATCAGTATCCCGTTTTAAAAATCTGTCCTCATCTTGGAGACGCGTATGGGGACATCCCCATACATGGGGAGATTTCAGCTGATGTCTCCATACATCTCCCAAAACTTCCCTCAAAACATGAAAATCGGGAAACCTTTCTATAGAAGTTTCATAGATATTTCATATAAATTACATGGATTTTTTGCTCTTGTGCTAACTGGTTGAAGAGAGTTGTAAGGAAAAAGAAAAATACTAATAGACATGTATTGTGCTGAATTTTTAATGAAAGCATGTTTTGTAACAAAAAAGTTTCTTATTAAAGCCCAAAGTGGCCATACAAGCAAGTAGAGAAAACAATAATTAAGGTTAGGATGTTTGTACACACAAGCTTTGTCAATTGATTTAAATGGTAAACAGGGGTACTCCATGTTAGTAGTTGTGCTAATAAACTCTAGCATTGCCTAGTTCACATGTGCGATTTTCTTGTAACTAATGAAAATACATGAAGGAAATCTCTATAGGCTAATCATCTATAACAATACCTTCAATATCATTCAACCATTGCTGACAATATCAGTAAAGTGGGACCGTAACAATTTTTTGGACATTTCCAGGTATATGATCTTTAACACTAGCGAATAGATCTATTTCTCCAGCAACCTTATGGATGCTAAGGTTTACTGACTTTATCTTGTTTCAGAGCTCTAAAAACAACTTGTTTTCTAATGACTCATAGCCTTTCGTGTAGTGTACTTCAATATATATATGTATTGTGTATGTATTGCTAAATATTTCTAGATTATTATGAAATTTTGAGTTTCATTAATTTATTTTTGCTATGGTACCTAGGGTTAAGGGACCCTAGACACAGAAGAACTGTTCGCTAAGATGCCAACTCCCAATCGGTGCTAACTAACCGACCTTGAAAAATAAAAATATCCATATGTTTTTCCCCCTATTGGGAAATCTCCTTTATTCAGCTCCAAGCATATTCCAACTACAAAAAAGTTACCAAAGATAGAAGGTAGTGTCTTTCACCATTATCCATCATCTTTCTTATTTTATCATTCTCCTCTTTTTTATTCAAACATGAAAAGGCACCAAGTGCACAAAGAGATAATGTTTTAACCACATAAATCTTTCCTCTTTTTTGATCCCGAGTTTTACAAATTTTAAGTTCGAGCAAGCTCTTCCAATTTGACACTCATCATTTATCATTCTCCTATTTTTTATTCAAACATGAAAAGGCATTGCATGCACATAAAGACAATCTTTTAACCACACAAGTCTTTGCTCTTTTTTATCCCAAATTTTTCAAATTTTAATGACAAGCAAGCTCTTCCACTTTGGCACTAGTCTGGTATTAGCCTTAATGCTATGGACGGAAAAGGATGAGTATAAACCATCTTGCCCAAATTTTTCTGACCCCCGATGGGCCATTAGATCTACCACAATAGTTCATGTCCCCCTAATATATTGGTATAAGATCTCAACATTCTCAAACACGGAAAAACTGTTGGCCTTTCACACTTGATCTCACCCTCCCCACCAACAGCCTTCCCCTTCCACCACACCCCCCACTACCACTATCCACTTTGATGATGATTGCACCAATGACTGTGCTGCCCGTCTCTCCCTTCTTATGATTGGGTTCTACTCCCTCCCTCTTCTCACCACCGACTCCATGTATGAGTTCTTACGTCAAACCCTCTGAGATGCTGCCCTTGACTCTTGGTCTCACACTATTCATTGCCCCAAATCCCCTACCCACTACAGAACCTACCCCATGAACCAGTGGTATGATTATGCGTGTTTTCATCGGAGACTTCAATATTCTCTCACCCATGACCTTCCCTCTACACCCACTCTTCGTAGGGAGTATCGTTGTCTTCTCTGACGTAAGAAACAAGAGTTTATTGCGTCTAGACAGCTTACACTCCTTGCTGATCTCCACCACTCACCTAAAACTTTTTGGCAAACTCTTATTCGGAGAGAAACCACGGCTTCTGACATCACCCCTGAAACATGGGTCTCACATGCTAGTTTTCTCTATGATGTTCTTGTCTATCCTGCTACCACTACCCCCCACCCCGTCACCATCCTTTGTTTTCTCCACTTCTTCCGTCAAGTCAGCTATTTTGAAATTGTGCACCAGCAAAGCAGTTGATTGTGAAGGTCTCAAAACTGAGTTCATCAATTATGGTTTGGATTCCCTTGGCTTCCACTTTGCCACGCTCTTTAATAAGGTGGTGTATTCAAGGTGTATTCATATTTCCCTCAATCTTCGTCCCATCACATTACTCACCCTATTCATAAGTTTGAAGATCTCTCTATCCCTAGCAACTACAAGACCATTATGATAGGTAATACATTTGCCAAACTTTATGCCACAGTGTTAGACATGCAATTGTCAAAAGTACCTAGAAAGGAATAATCTCAGAGTTAGGGGACAGGTTAACTTCAAAAATTACTATCAAACTCTCGACCACATTTTCACACTTCGGGCTATTATTGAAGAAGCTCATCACAAATCTTCTAAAGTCTTTTGTTGACTTCAAGAAAGCTTTTGACTCGATTTCGAGACACATACTTTTCAAGAAGTTGAGAGATATTGGTATTCCAAATTCTTTGATTATCGCTGCTTGGAGACTTTATGAGACAGTTCTTGGGCAGTTTCGTACTTCACACAGTTTTTCTAACTTTGTGAAGAGTACCATTGGGGCCAAGCAAGGATGCCCTCTTTCATCGACACTTTTTAGCATCTACATTGATGAGTTAGAGGAGTTCCTTCAACAACATAATCATATAGAAGATTGACGTTTTTTGTATGAGGTGTTTATAGCTATCCTCTTTTTGTCAACGATGTTGTCCTCCTCTCAATCTCTGTCTAGGGCTTACAACAGCAACTTGATGCCATTGCTCATTTTTGTGGACTCTGACATCTTGTGGACAACCTTAGTAAAACTAAGGTTATGATCTTCAATATCTCTAAGCGTTCTCTCCCCAGATTCCAATTTTTATACATAGGGGAACTTCTACAAATCACATCGGCCTACACTTACTTGGGGATCCAATTCTCTGGTCCATACTTCAGCATGAAGTTTGCTTCTCATCCACCCTTTGCAAGGGATATACCTCTCTTTCTCTTTTACAATGTCAATGTTTTCAAATCCACTTCTAGGAAATTCCTTCCAAGTTACACCTTTTTGATGCAATCATCAAACCTAAAGTTTAATATGGTTGACAGGTGTGTGGACCTAGTTTGGTGGCCGTTGATTGGGCCTATATTGAGAGGTTCCATACTCTCATGTTACAGTGCATGATCCGTTGCACGCGAATAGTTTCTCAGCGCATCGTCCAAACTGAATTTGCCGCTCAACCACTATGTCTTGAGACTATCTTTAGGCTTACTTTCTACATCCATTGGCATCTCCCCCTTTGAGCCACTCAACCCCAAGTTTGCTTTCTTTGTCAAGCATTTTTTACAAGTAGTGGATGGTATTATTTGTCACCCTCACTATCTCTAGCGCCATTGGTCCCATGGCTTGAGGTTTTCCCTTGGCCAAATGAGAGAGTGCTCTCACCAACTATGGATTCAAACAAATCACCACATCCTTCATCCGAATCAAATTTGTCATCTTTGCTCCCTCCAAGAGGTGGAGACCAAGGGAACACTTCATTTTCAATGTCCCATTTACTATGCGATCCGAGGACAATATCACTGCCTCTACAAGGACTCGGCCAACTCTCTATGCACTTTATTTAGATATCCAGACCAACAGTGCCTAACTCTTTATCTTCGCGAGGTCGTTACCCTTCAACACAAATTCCTACAGGAGGAGCCCAGATGCTCTAGAGCCCCCATGTTGATCACCTCTTTCTTCTAGCCCATCCAGACGATTGGAAACACTAAGCACCCTTTGGACACTGGTGCATCACACATCAAAGTTGATAGATTAGTTATGCAGCACTTCTCTCAGCATACTATTACTACTCATTGTGCTCAAATCCCCTTTCTGCTCTCCCTCGACACCCTAGCTCTGCTTCTTCCAACCGGCATGGCGCCGCCCCTTCCCAACAACATGGACCTACTATTTACCGATGACCACCCAAACCATAAGGACGGACTCACATGGCTAGTTTTTTCGTAACATGGGAAGTACCTCAACCTTGGATGCTAGGGAGATTCTAAAGGAAGTGCTTTGCTTCCCCCTCGAATCTCCCAACTAGGCCCCTCTAACATTGGGTACTCCCCAACAAACACTATCAGATCTCACAGTGATTGATGATGGATCGAACAACCCCTCAACTTCAGGCACAAACATAGATCTCCGACGAGGTCCTCCAGTCTTCATTGACACATGCTTTTGGAGGCTCTTGTTCGCCCCTCATTGCTATTTGTATTGGTTCCAATACCACATTTGTTAGTGGCACAATGTTTTACTTTGTGTTATGTACTTTAGTTTCTTGGATTCTCTTTCCTTGAACTTTCTATTGTTAACGGTTGTATCCTCGAGTCCCATTGACCTACTTTTGGTCATTTGTGGACATTAATATAATTTCTTTCTTTCTTTCAATTTCCATCTTAATATCTTAAATGAAATTGATTTGCTTTATAGTCATTTTGTTATCCCCTTTTGATTGCTTCAATAATTAACATCAAGTCCCCCTCCACAAAAAGTTCCAGCCATCCATTTTCCTTAGCCAATCCTATTCCTTCTAAGAGAGCCACTACTTCTACCTTACTATTTGTATTCAGTCCCAAGTGAACTGAAAATATTAATGAAGGTTGTCAATCACCATCTCTAAAAAACCCTCCCCCTCCTGCTAATCCTAAATTTCATTTTGCAACTCCGTCAAAATTGAGCCTAACCTAGTCATTAGGAGCTTTCTTCTACACATATTTAGCCTTCTTCAAACTAATCCCACCAAACCCATTATCTAGTTTTTTTATTGATATCCATCTTTTTAGACTTTCCCCATCTTCTTCAAACGGCTTATTTGACTTGGGCTTCTAAAAATGGACCAATTATAATATTAAAGCCTCCATCTTTCCCCATATTCCCTGCACTAGATTTTCCTTCCTAAAAATTCTTAGGACCCTTTCTGACCATAGATTCCAAGTTATAATGGTTGAACTTATTTTCCAGATGACCTTCAAAATCCCATTATGAAGCCTTCTTGACCACGTTAATATCCACTCCATCAATTCCAGGCCAGCCCATCATACTTCCAAAAAAATCTTCCCCTAATCTCCCATGCCATCTAACAATGTCGAAACAAATAATCCTCGTCTCTCGAATTGCTCTTGCATTTAGGACACGTTAAAGGGCCATGAGATCCTCTATGGGTGAGAGCATCATATGTTAGTGCCTTACCTAAAATTGTTAACCATAAAAAGGAATTTTCCTCTGGAAGTCCATGCTTGAGCCACACATTCTTGGCTCGGAATCACCTTCCTTCCCCTTAAGACTTTTAGATAGAAATCTTCATATGCCTCTTTAACTGAAATGCCTCTTAGTTTGGCATTGATCCATATAAAATGGTCACTCCCTCTTATAATTGAAGGGATGTTATTTTTCAAAAGATCATCCAAAACTTCAATTTTATCTCTATCAAAATGACAAGGCCTTTCCAAATGTTCCCATTTTCGTCTTCCTTATAGATATATGAGATAGTTTTTAACCTTGTCACCCCAAGTTATTTTGGCATAGACCTTTGGATCAACAAATTCCTCATTTGAGCCAAAGGATATGAACTTGTACACATCATCACAAAACAAAGCCTTATCACCCTCCCTTACATTCCATCTCATATCCTCTTCAATTCAAGGGATACACCACCTCAAAAAATTCCATGCCTAAGAACCATATGGAAAAGACACTAAAGTGAATAGCCTTCCAATTTCCTAGCTATCCAAATACTTTCCTCTAACCACCCTGCTCCAAAGCCTCTGATTTTCTTTATATATCCTCCATACCATCTTTGCTCTCAAAGCTAAACTCGTGTTTTTCTTGGTTCTCAAACCCAAACCCCCATTTTGTTTTTGTTGGCATATTGTTTTCCACGCTACAAGGCGATTTTTTCTTTTTTCTTGTCCTATTCCACAAAAAAAAAAAATCATAATCTTGTGGCAACTTTAACTATTTTACTTGGCGATTGGAATATGCATCATGTATATTAGACCTATCTGTAGACATGCTTTATTTAATCAATTTTTCATGCGATGCTAAGGTAAGCCATTCTCTTTTCAATGTATATAGTTTTCCCTGAATTCGGTCTACCAGTCCCTTTCAACATTCCATACTTCCCTACATAACACTAAAAAACTTTTAAACTCCATAATTCTGCAAATTCTTTCTTATAATTATATGGGTACATTAAAGAAAAATATATGACTCTTGGTTAATTTCTAACCTATATTATTTCATAAATATCCAATATTTTCTTAAAATTTTCTACTTCCTAAGTAGTTGGATCCCCTACCATCGAAGTATCATCTAAAAATTGAAAATGGGATGTTTGGAAGTAACACTTACACTTTTTACTCTTCTTTCTTCTTTTCTTTTCTTTATCTTCTTTCCTAGAGATTCTTACACGACAATAAATAGATAGGGAGAGTGGATCTCCTTACCTTAAACTCCTTGATGTATGAAAATGTCCAAATGTAGGAGAAATTATGCATCTTTCAACCCATGTCACCCAGTCCTATGCAAAGCCAAGCTTCTTTAGTATTTTGATAACCAATTTCCAATTCCATAAGGTTGGTTCATTTCTAGTTTTATCAACAATCCTTTATTCATGCTTTTGTGGATTGAATGAATGGTTTCATGAACTAACAAGATCTCATATAATATATGGCTTTTTGTTACAAAACCTCCTTGTCGTCTTGGATCCTAGGGTCCATTTACCCTAACACTTTCTATTGTAATTGGATGTCTTCTCAAGTCCCATTGACCTACTTATGGTCATTCGTAAGCATTAAATAACTTATTTGTTTCTTTCTTTCTTTCTTCTTTACTAATCTTTATTTTCCTTTTTCTAGGTTGATTCAGTTAACAAGACTCTGAAATATTTTTCAACTTCTTTTCCAAGTTCCTTAGTCTTCTAAGATGATCTCTTCAAGAGCCTTTAGCATGTTTTTTTTTTCTTTTTTTCTTCTAATTATTGTTGACAAATAAAAGACTTGTTTTTCTATCTCCCTCTAACCATTTTACCCTTAACTTATGTTTCCAAAATGTTCCTTACATTAATACCCTTTAGAGCTCCTCCATATTTTCTTTCAATCTGTTAAAATGCCCCAATCATTTATTCCTCCCTTGTGTCTTAATGAGCTACTTCAATCTCTTTATTCAGCTCTTCCTTCATTTTAAAGAGGTTGCCAAAATATTTTTTGTTCCATTCTCTGGTCTTTTTCTTCACATACTTGAGCTTTTGTGTCAATTTATGCTATTTTGATCCCCTTACATCTATCTATTCTCCACCATTTTTTAGCTTATCTTCGAAAATGGGTCTTGGGTCCACATTGTCTCAAACTTAAAAGGGATACATGGTGGAATTTCATCATCTTGAATGTTTAGAGATATTGGCCAATGATCTAGTCATGATTTCATGAGAATATTTGAATCCGTCTTATTTCCCAATACCAACCATTCCAGATTTATTAGGAATGTATCCAACCTTTTTGTTATAAATTAATCCCCTTGACTTCTATTGCTCCAAGTAAGTTTCCATTCTTTGGGTTCCACATCCCAAAGACTCCATTCATTGCATAAAGAATTGAAACCCATCACGATTTTTCCTAGAGGATTGTTTCCTCCTTTCTTCTCTCTTAGATTTAGAAATGCATTAAAGTATCCAACAACTATCTAATTTGTATCTTTATAATTTTTTCCGAATGTCTCCTAGCGTTTCCCAACCCTTCTTTTCTTAATTATCTTCTATTGGTTCCTATACATTTCATAATAAAAAATTGTAAGTTTCCTAGCAAATGTGTGAAGATTATATTTTGGAACTATTCACCTGAATTCAACTTTGCCCCTTTAAACTTGTTAGGATTCCACAGTGTGGCCAAACCTCATGTTGTTACTTTTACTACAAGACCTGCTATATCACTTGCCCTCCATACTATGGTTTTAACCCCAATAAATTCTTCTACATCCATATTGATTTCTTGAATAAGAGTAATATCTGATCTCTCCTTTATTAGCTGCCTTAGTAGATGATTCCTATTAGGGGCATTAAGGCCCCTAATATTCCAACTTATGATTTCAATGGCTTGTGTATAAGAATTTCACCCCCAATGTAGTTCCCTTTCACTTTCTTCTGACTTCCCTTGATGATTTCTGATTGTGCTTCTGTTTCTTTTTTCTGCATTGGTTTTTATTCCTCTTCTTGCGTTTACCCTAGAATCTGGCAACTCCCTTTTTGTTGGTGTGCTTTGGACCCAATTTCTACACCTAAGATTCTGTTGGTTTGACTCTAAGGGATTCCTCTTTCTCTATCTCCCGTGTTCGATTTTCATTTTGTTTGTTCAACCCTTCTCTATTTTCTAGGGCCCATGGTTCCTTATCACTTTTTTCTCCTTTTCTAGAAACTGGGTTTCCAAAACAACTTCTCCATTTTCCTTCTCTTTATTTTGTTTTTCTTTTATCGTTTGTGGCTGAGGCATCCAAATATCAATTTCATTCTCCACTTCCTTCTGTCGTGAGGCACATTCCTAGCATATCTTGAACTTTCTGAAGTTTGTATCTTCTTTCTTCAATTTTTTTCAATATCATAAATGATCTCATTGACTTCTCCCTCTTGGCCCTCTGTATGCAATTTGATCTTATTTTCTTCATAATACTTTGTTTCACTGACCAATTCCTTTAGTGTGTAATAACATTTCTGCCTTCCCAAATATTGGTTGCCCAACTACTTTCTATTATTTGCAAAAACAAACTCCTTTAGTGCCTTAAAATCTCGTAATTCCTTTCATAGTTTTTTCTTATATCTTTTTCTGATTATTGTTTACGGACCCATTTCTTCTTGTTCTCCATGCATTGGTTGCTTTGGCTTTCACCATTTTCTTTCCAGGTTTATTTTGAATATCCCTTGTTGAGACTTCCATGGCTAAGTGCTTACCACTTGGACGTAGGATCTTACCTGTTTATGACTATTGCATTAACTTATATTTTTGGAAACTCCTTTCCAAATGGCCTATTTCATGATACAAACGTCATCTTAATGGAAAACATTCAATTATAAGGAACGATAACTAGTAATATAAAGAGTCATGGTTGATCATATTGCTAAAATGTCAAAGCCCAACATCTCTCCATCGTTATTCAACAGTTGAAAGTCGCCAGTCACTAAACAGGGACAAGACGATTCTTACAACATAAGCACTACTATATTACAATTAACAAGTAATCAAAACAAATGGTTAATGAATATGTGGATCCAACTCACAACCATTGGCAAGAGAACTAGTTAGTTGATTTTTTTATCAAACAATTATAACTAGCACAAATACCTTAAATACATCTATCCAAAAAGACACCAAGAAACATCAATCTCAAGGCGCCTATCTTGGATTTGTCATATACTGCATGACTCCATTACCTTCTCCATGAACTTCCTATGGAATGGTGACAGATGGCCTCAACCTACCAACACCACTGTGTTGGGCTTGAAAATATTCCTTGAAAAAAAGAGGCTCCAAACTCCATTGTATGCCCAAGATATTACGATTTTTCAGTCAACTTTTCCAAGCAAGAAAAAAAAACTTCCATATTGTAGTCAAATGGATGTCAAATTTAAGGTTCAAATGCCTTATGATAGTCAAATGGACTTCAAATGTAAGGATGGCCATTATTTATTAACATCTCACAGACAATACAGTCCACCACCACACCCATCTGCCATTGTAGGTTATGCCTATCGCTGTAATTATAAGTGTGGCTATTAAAACAAGACCTAGAGTACGTAGTGTAAAGCTAAAAACATAAACCAGAAGCCAAAAATGGGGGACAGCAACACATGCCAAAACTGGCTACCATCAAAGACAATTTTCTATATTCAAAATAAATAAAATGTCACAAATGATATCTCTGGCTCAAATCCCTTAAAAAGTTGCCTGCCTTGTTGGAAATCCACTCAACAGTGTTGTTAACTGTGATTTCCAACTCGAACCTCCGATCCTCAATTCCTATCATATCCACATCGATGCTAAAAGCTTTCCATTAACTTAAATGCTACCTGCTGCAATATCTATCATTAGGATCACTATTTTATTTTGAGCACCTCATGTTTTGCCAGGAGATAATTTAGAATTCTGCCTTTATTCTCATGATTTTCAATTCTGCCTTTACTCTCATGATTTTCAATTCTGCCTTTATTCTCATGATCCAGTCAAAATAGATGTCCAATAACCACTGTTGGTTTTACTGGAACACGAGTTAATAAGCTGTGAAACACCTTCCAAAACTACCTTGAGAAATCCAAAGCTCAAAGCTATTTGCAGGACCAAGCATACTGCCCATAGTTCAGCGTGATTATTAGTTACCAATCCCATGTTGCAGAAATACCCATTTGACATTTCCTTCGGATTCCTGATCACTCCACCTGCACTGGCTTCACCTGTATTAACTCAGGATGCTCCATCAAAATTGATCTTCAAGAAACCTTTAAGGAACAGCTTCCAAACTACTTCAACATTGAGTAGATGTGCAGACCTTCCTGCAAGCCGAGTCTGTTTGGAACACTTTTCCCAGATCAATTAAGAAGTCCCTTCCCTGATCTTTGATTTAATGCAAACTTATTGTTTCTATATAGGTTCTCCTAACCCTGGTCCATATTTAAATTGGAAGCTATAGTTTTCTATCAAAAAACTTTACGTTTTTGGCTATGCATAGCTGCCACAAAACCATTCCAGGTAATGGATCTCACTATAACTTCATTTGACTATGTTTGAAAGCCAAACTAGTCTATTTTCCTGAATTTTTTTCCCACATCAATGTTTGGAAGCTGTTGTTATAAGCTTTCATCCAAAGTATCCATGCTGGTTGGACCACTTGGCAATCCACCATCACATGACACTTTCCATTCTACCCTCCATATCAGGTTTCCAACTTAAGATAATCATCTCTAAACATTGTGTGGAGTCTAGTCTTTCAGATATATTCAGCCTAAGATAAAAGTTTTCTCATCCAGAAATGTTATCGTCACTTGTTCTACCCATAAATGTTTGGAAGCTGCTGTTATAGACTTTCTTCCAAAGCATCCACAATGGTTGGGCCACTGGGCATTCCACTATCATGAGACTCCACATCAGGTTTCCAACTTAAAATAATCATCTCTCAACAATGTGTGAAGTCTAGTCCTTCACATATTTTCACCCTCAAGTAAAAATTATCTCCTCTTACTTTTTAGGGTAAAAATTGTTATATCCATGATGCCCTATACTTAGAAAACTGTATGAAATGCTCCACCATACTTCTTATCGCTCTATAACCTAGGCCCTTTCTTCCACCATTATTGTGGCAGTCCAATCACTCAACCCATCTTAAAACACGTATAGCAGTTGGAAATGAGAAAACATGTATGCCAAGGGAGGTAATGCATAAACAACATTTAGCCCAGTACAAATTTTAGTTTGGAAAACCCATGGTAATCAGGAGATGTGTCTCCTGGTACCTGGGATGTGTCTCAAAGATGTGAGACTGGTACGAAGACACCTCCCAAATGTCAAAAACTTTGTTTGAAGTCTCCCGTGTCCCTTAAAAAAACCCGTCTCCTGCCTGAATTTTTTTCAAAATTATGTCAACTTTAAATATTTAAGGGAAAGTTGAAAAATAAATATTAAAAACTTAATAAAAATTAAAATTTTAAAGTGTACTATGAAAACTTAAAGTTGAATAATAAATGTTAAAAACTTGACAAAAATTAAAATTTTAAAGTTGAAAATCAAATTTAAAAACTTACAGTTAAAAGTTTTCAATATTTATGAAATCAGAATCTGATGAATTTTAATTATTTCATTTCCAGAAACTTAAATTTAAATATATAGATATTATTATTTTATTTTTTTTGCAGTCTCCAAATACCCCCATACCCAATGTCTGAAAATCTGCACCCCCATCCCCATCCCCATCCTTGTCTCCTAGTGACTATGGGAAAAACCAATACCGATTGCAATTTAATTAATTTTGTCTTTCATAAATAATCTAATTATGTTGGAAGGTAAGTGAGATGAAGTGTTTATGCACAAAATAAATATCCAAATATGAGTAATCTATTCAATACCTGGAGAACCATATTGTTGGGACGTGAAGGATAAGCAAACCAAACATCATTGATTTCAACTTCTCCCTCATCTTGATCACTGTCACATTCAACATCCAGATTATCTTGTTAACAAACCAATAAATTTGGCTATTAGCATGCATTTAGATGCTGTACTTACATATGTATTGCTACTACAACTTTCTATAGACACTAATAATCTATAAAAAAATTAATACAAACTTAGATTTGGCTCCTATAACATAATCGATTGCATATATCTTATGTTCCGACTCTTACTGCAAAGGACATTTATTTCCTGATTTTGGCATGGCCGAAACACGATCCAGTAGCTGAAAAACTCGCCGACTTGCTCCAGCAGCCTTCATAGCTGTTGTATAAAGCCCTGATAAAGAAGATACAGATGAACCGACTGAACAAAACACAAGGAAAACATTAGCCAACTCCTTATTGAAAAACAGCATATACTCATTAGACATCACTTTAGTTGCAGAGTGGAAGAAAATGTTAACACTAACAAAATCTAAGAACATTAATTAAACCTATATTTTATATATCATGTACTTAATTTATTGAAGAAAGAAAAAAAGAAATTATATTAGGGTCCACAAATGACAAAAAGTAGGTCAATTGAACTCGAGATTACATCCAATTACAATACAAAGTGCTATGGTAAAAGGGCCTTTGTATCCAATCATTTCAATTACTTGAGATGAAATTCAAGAAAATAGCAATGACCTGTGAGGCTGTAAAGTATGAAAGATGTTAGATCTCCAGTTGTCATGGGCCCATATATGGTCAAGTAAGCACCATAGATAACAACAGTAACAACTGACAAAGTTGATGCTGCATTCATTCCTCCAGCGAAAAATCCAATCACCATCTGCTCATAGAAAAGGATAAAGATAAAACCAGCTTATACTAGTGCCTTGTTTACTATTATTTCGTAACATGTTCTAAAAACTCATCAGACATTATATTGTTTTGACAAAGGAATGCATACAAAACCGAAATTTTCCTAGAATCTAGGAAACTTACAGCTTGCTTAAGCCCCAGCTTCAAAGTCTCATCAACTTTTTCTGCATAACGTGAGGTTTCGTATTCTTCCTGTGCAAATGATCTTACAGTGCGTACTGCACCGAAAGACTCCTGCAAGACACAAACAGTGATTCCAATAGCTAATGGCCACAACATTATCTTCTTATTATCTTAGTTACAATATAAATTAAGATACAAGAAGGCTATGTTCTTTATTTTACAATCTCTTGTATTCTAAGAAAAGTGTGTTCACCCATTTTGTGTTTGTTTTCATAGCCAGATGTGTTTTAAGATTGTTATACATTAGTTCATTTTTTATTTTACCTATAGAAGTCATTAATAATAATAAATAATCATGTACTGAGATTTGACATTAATTCTACCCCATTGTAACATTCAATGCTCCATTGATCTGATTCCAAGTTTTTGGTATTTAAAACTTCCAAAAACCATGTTCAATTAACACATGGCAACATAATGTTTCACATTAAGCCACAAGGATTTGCAACCTATTAACATATACAAGTCAAAGTTGTAATACTCATACTTGACTTGCACTCATCAAGGCAGGTAACTCAGATACTCCACATATTTGGCTTACTAGTACTCAGCGTGCTTTAAAGTATTTAAAAACACAGACAAACATTTTTAATGAAGGAAAAATCTAAGTTGCCGATACGGATATGGGTACGGATACAGGTACAAGTATCGGATACGGGGATACGTCGATTTTTTTTTTGGTGGTTTGGATACGGCCGTACAAAAATATGCATAAAAAATTAAAAATATAGCCATATAAGCAAAATTAACCACATAATATGCATAGAGGAAACAAAATAACTTCAAATAAGTTATATAACCACAAAATATATACTCATAATTCAATGCCAAATATCATAATATTCAATAGTCGAACTTATATTAGTTTTATAAATTATAACAGGTACATGGTGCAAATGTTACAATGTATGGACAAAAATAGAGACAAATCAGCGTTCTCATTGTTCACTATATAATATATTCTTCCACCTGCAATGTCTTCATCATCATGTGGTTCATTAAAACCACAAGCAGTAGCAGTGCCACTCCCACTAGCTCCATTGTGCAAGTCATGTGAAGCACTGTCTAGCTCCGTGTCAAATAAAGAAAGGTATGTAAGGGAGGCATCTAAATCAGCAGTCTTTGGGTTCACATCCCACAACTTTGTTGGCCCTTCCTTGTATTGAGGTTTTTTATGTGAGAGAAGACGTAAGTTGGAATGCACATAAACCAAATCCTCCACTTTTTTTGCAGCCAACTTATTGCGTTTAACTGAGTGGATAAAGCCATAGCTGCCCCAACTCCGCTTAGCTGAAGAGGAGCTTGCAACCTATTAAAGCCACAAAATGAATTAAAATTTATAAAAAATTAAAAGACTAAAAGTTAAAACTTAAAAACAAAACATCGAAAAGGTCAAAAGAAGGGTAGAGTAAAAAAATTAAAATCTTACTTGTGATAGAACTTTTATTGCAAGTGGTTGAAGGTGGGTGGATGCTTGCCCATGGAGGTACCACCAAAAGTGAGCGTCCATCTTGTACTTCTCATGGATAGCGCCAAGGAAATGACCCACCGAGGATATGAAATGCACAAACTCTTCTCTGACTTGGTCTTCTACCTCTAGATCGGGAAAGATTTTAGAGAATGCTGCCTTATATCACTCGGCAACCTCAACATCCCTATATGGTGCGACCCTCCTGGGCAAAGAAAGAATCTCTGTACTGTAGTATTTGGGTGTCAAGGCAAAAGCAAGAAGATGTAATGGAGTGATCATTTTGTTCCACTTTTCAATGAGATGCGACTGCACTTCCTTGAAGAACCTCTCTGTGGGATCTTGCTCTTTGGCATTTATGATGGATTTAATGTTATCAATCATTGAGTCAATTCCATCATAAATCTCACCCAAACATGGATGATCCATGTCCACATATCTCAACATGCTGACAATGGGATTAGTAAAACTCAGCAAATACTCCACGTGTTCCCACCACGCATCATCAAGAATCCACCCTTTCACCTTTGTGGCCCTCTCACTGTTTGCCTGCCTCCATACAACCCAAAGGTTGTTGATGACCATGCTACTCAATGCTTCACACATCTTAACAAGTTGTCTCAAGACGATGGTGTGTGAGGCAAATCGAGTCTCAGCAACCTAATACAATTATACAAAATTAAAATAAATAATTAATAAATTTAAAATTGTTCAAAAATAAAAAACACTACAAATTACAAACTTATAAAAATTAAATTAAGAGTTACCTTCAATAATTGTAATTTTGAGAAAGTCCTAGAGATGGCTTGGGACATGTGATGGTTGGTTATGAACATTTGGATATCATTCGCCTCCTCATAGACTTGTTTGATCCAATCAATTTTTGTCCCCAACTTTTGCAACATAAAATTGAGGGAATGAACAACACAAGGTGTCCAAAATATATGCCCGTACCTTGCCTTAACCAACATGCCCGCAGCTCTGCAATTTTTAGCATTGTCCGTTACAACTTGAACAACGTTTTGAGGCCCCACTGCCTCAATGGACTCTATCAAGATGTTAGCAATGAATTGTGCATGCTTCACTTTCCCCTCACAATCAACGGCTTTCAAAAACATTGCCCCTTTAGGGCTCACTGCAATCACGTTAATCAATGGCCTATTTGTCGTATCTTTCCATCCATCAGAAATGATGGACAACCCTGTTTCATCCATGAATCCCTGATGGGCTGCAATGCATCTTCAATGTATTTTCTTTCTTTTGTCAATAAGGTGGTGCGCACTTTTTCATACCCTAGGGTGGCAAACCCTTTAGGGGCAGCATTGATAGATCTCACCATTTCCTGCCAGTATGGTGATCTAACCGTATTAAATGACAAGCCACATGCGTAAATATAATGTGCGATGCTCTGCTCCGCTATCTCTCTGGAGTCATTTTGAAATGCCCTCTCCAATGGGCCTGCATCTTTTGTTCTCTTGCAACCAAGAAGTGAATCCTCTTCCTCTTCAACCACAATGGGTGCAACAAGAAAGGGGTGTGATGGGGTCACCACATTAACACGAAATGGATCAACAGGAGGTGATCATTTCTTTCTCAAAGGATGTTTTGATCTTTGCCCCATAACGGCATCTGCGTCTTCTTGCTCTTTGATGTATGCAAGAATCTTTGCTTGTGGCAAGCCCTTCCCAGGCTTTCCACCTATGCTTGGCCCACCACAAACTCTGATTCCAGTGCTAGAAATCACACATAAATGAGCTTTCTTTCTTTCTCAAAGGATGTTTTGATCTTTGCCCCATAACAGCATCTGCGTCTTCTTGCTCTTTGATGTATGCAAGGATCTTTGCTTGTGGCAAGCCCTTCCTAGGGTTTCCACCTATGTTTGGCCCACCACAAACTCTGATTCCAGTGCTAAAAATCGCACATAAATGAGCTTTCACTCAACTATACGAGCTCTTGAATTTACCGTTACACTCTGAGCAAAGCCAATGAAAACACCCTCCACTAGGCATATGTTATAATATTGTCACATATTTTCAAAGAGGTGCTAGCAAATCATATTTTGGAGTTATCCCTTGCCCCACTGAACTAGCACTTACACCCTGAGACATTCTAATTTTTGACAAATCACTATAAGCTTATAGGTCCTGGTAACACAAGAAAATGCTATTAAAATTTAATTATAGATATAAATTTTAAACTAATTAATAATTTAAAATTTAATAATATACTTTATATTTAAAAAATTAAACTAATTAATAATTTAAAATTTAATACTGTACTTTATATTTAAAATTTTAAACTAATTAATAATTTAAAATTAAAATTTAATACTTATTATATATCTAAAATTTAAAAACAAACATATTTTAAATTTTTAACGTAATAATAAAAAGTTAAAAGAAATAAATAAAAATTTAAAAAACTAAACTATATAATAAAAATTTAGTTTATAATTTAATAAATTTATAAAACCCTAAGGTCCTACAGTTTAGAGTTTAGGAAGAAAAAAATGAAGGTTAAAAACCTAGTAGCACGCAAAACGCACGCAGCACGCAATCGCGCAAGCATGAGAGTCGCGCAAGCATGGGAGTCGCGTGCAGGCACGGGAGTCGCGCGCAGTCGCGGAGGCACGGGTCGCTTTTATATTAGCCTTAGGGTTTCATTAATGCGTTTGCATTTGACTTTTTTTCTATAAAGTGAAAAAAAATTAAAATGTTTTTTTATTCGTCCGATCCGCGGGGGATACGGCCAGAGTACGTCGTGCCCCCTGCAAATACAGACGTATCCGGCCGTATCTGCAGGGGGCATAACGTACCCTGTCCGTATCCCTCGTGGATCGGCCGCAGACCGTACCGTATCCGCGCTTCCCCGCGCTCCCAGGGCCTAGTAGGGGCGTATCCGGTAACACAAGGAAAAATTAAATAACTCGTGGATACACATTGAATAGAAAGACACATTTATCTATAGGTTCAAACCAAAAATACTAAAACATGTTCTTTAATTCTCATAAGTCATAACCCGTAAGGCCCCTAGGGCACTAGCATAGTACATACTGCATATATCAGTACATCTAAATATCATCAATGAATGCTATGGAAAATAACTGTGTAGTACAAAAACTTGTGTACCAAATGCAACCGAAACCTCCTACAAGCATATTTATACAATAATTACTAAATGCAGGTCAAGAAAGTGTTCATAGAGACAGCATTTACTACCAAACTGGGCCCAACTGCAGTGCTTACACCTAAACCTTCTATTGGTGCCCACGGTGACCTGCTACAGCAAGTGCTCTATGATCCATACTCATAATCACTAATTGTTTGCCAGAGATCCATACCCAAGATACTGAAGCATCGAAAGTCATAGTCAACAGTATGGCAACTACAATACATGCACAATGGGTTCTATTGGAAAGGACTAAGATCTCCAATAATCTAGGTATGAAGATAATCAGCATGCAAGACTCCTTAGCAATAACCTTGGAAGAATCCTCACAAACTAATCAAAGTAACTACCTCACATACAAAACTGAAGCATCAAATGCAACAGCTTCTACTGAGGCCTCCTATGAGTGTGTTTTTAGAAAATCATTTAATGCAGATCAACAGGGTGTTTATAGATGCAACATTGGCAACTAAACTGGACCCAGATTTAGCACCTAAACCTGAACCTACTATTGGTGTCCTAGGTGGTCTCCTCCAACAAGTCCTTTACAAATCATACTTGGGATACTCATTAGTCGTTTTTCAAAGTACATAGTCGAGATAATCACAAGCATTGAGTCATTTCAACAGTATAGGAACAATGATAGATGTACAATAGATACAACTAGAAGGACTAAAATCTTCAGTATTCTAGGTGTGCATCTAATAGCATTCAAGCATAAATAAGAACAACCCTTGGAAATAACCTTACAAACTAATAAAAGTATAACTACTTCGAGATACATCTTGTAAGCCTTTCCCAATATGCAAATCACCTTGATGTTAGTTGCAGCATCGCCAAGTTGTATTGTCACTACTTGCCCACCGCATCTATATACCCTCAAAACATGGAACATATATGCAAAGCCTCTACCTTCAAAACATTAAACATATATACAAAGCCTTTATGATTTAGTGTTTCCCTATGTAACACCACAAACTTGTACTCTCTCTGAGGCCTGGCTGAAGCAGTGGATTGTTGCGGTCATGGGTAGCTAGTTGTATACCCTTGAGGTAATGATGATCTAAGTATGGGTTTAACCACATCTGATCATGGCAAGGATGCTCAAGAGGGGAACATTAATTGACCCCTACAAAGGCCCAACCATGAAGCAACTCCTGCTCAAGAGGTGGACATTACTTGGCCCCTATAAAGGCCCAATGATGAAGCAAGTCTTACTCAAGTGCTGCGTGCAGGTTCCGATGTCGCTAATGTCAGGTTAAAACAACCAATTCTACCCTACATGGACTGTAGGCCCAGGTAGCACTTAACAGCATAGAAGAACAATTGAAACATTCAACTTCCCTTAGGCATATGCCCGTCCAGACCCTCCAGACATCGATGTGACCCTTTAGGAAATTTAAACCCCTCCATTGGACACAAATTTGAGTTTATTAAAATCCAAAACTTAAAAAAAACCAAACAGATGCACGAGGCTGCACCCTCGAAAGTTACTTTCAAAATTCTTCAGAATTGTACATTGAACTCTACCCATAGGTTTGAATGAAATTAAATTTTGGCCTCACCCTCGTGCATCCCTTTCATAAAACTCACTTTGAACTCAATTTTAAAGCCAAAACTCAGTTAAATATCACTCTTCGGGAATCGCAAATTGTACCACCCATATGAGGTCTGAATGCAACTAAAGCTTGGCCAATTTGTGATGTTTCCAAGAGAGGAGGCAGCCAATAGGCACTAGACTAGTTTAACTGGCTCATGCTAGTTTCCCACACCATTAAATATGATATTAGTCAAGTGAATTAATGCGATCATTATTTTGCACCTCAGACCCAGTAGCAAGCTCTTAGTTGATCCCCTATTTTCCATGATTTCTACACCCACCTTCAACTATAAAAGTAAGCAAGGGTTTCATTATTCCACACAATGTGCATTCTAAAGAGCAATCGCATGCTACAGCAGCTTTCATGGCAAGGTCTACCTTGCTCAAATTGTGACCATAAAAGCTTCTGTGTAGAGGTTAGCAAAGCTCTTGGTCCTGAGAAGACTGAACATGCAACCTACAGATTGAATTCTCATATAGTTCCAACAGGATCACCCCCTTTTTCCTAGAAACACGTGCTTACTAAATTCATGAGAGGACGCACTGCGGACTGCCATTACAACCATCTCTCCAGGAAAGAGGAGATAGGTACACTTTTATTTGTTATTTCCTTCTATTTCGAGTTTAAAAGAGAAGTGTAATGTAATTTCCATAGTTAAAGCTTTATTTTCTTTGTACGTTGTAGTTAGCTTTACTTCTTATTTCTAGCATACATATCAACTGGACTCCCCTTAGGCTAATTAGCTTAGTTACCCGCTTTATGTGTTTAGACTAGGAGACTTATTGTGCAGCAAACACTGAAACGTGGTGGGTCACTATAGATACATGTGATAATGAATGCACTTGCTTGTTTCAAAACGAAAAAAAAAAATCTTCGATTGTTTTCATTACTTTATAGTTTTTTATCCATGGCTCTTAATGCTTAAAAATGCAAGTGTATGTACAGAAAAGTATAGTGAGAACAATGTTAACTGAAAGACAATTATTTTAGAACTCATTAAATTTTTCGAAAGAAGAGTAGGCAAGAGTCAACAACTTGAAAATGGTATTTGCAATTGTATAGTAAGCAATATCACATTAATGCCGTATGGTTAGCTTTGTGCAATAAAATCCTGATATCAGTTGCATCTCATAATTTTTTTTCTAGTTGTATATGTAAAGAAGAAGAGCAGAGAATGAGAATGAAAGATTAAAAGAGAAACCTCAGCAATTGATGCAGCCACTGCGGCTGCAGCCTGAGTCCTGTGAGAGAGTTCACGAACGTAGCGCCCAAATTTACGTACAGCAACTGATACTACGGGTACAACTGCCAGTGCCAATACTGCAACAGAAAATGGTCAGTCAAGAACTACATGATGTGGTAAAAGTTGCATTTTATCATAATAAGGTGAAATATCATTGATCCATAGCAACTCTCAAGCTAAAGTTATAATAGGTCCAAATACAACCAGTTGGGCTCCTGCTAGGACATCCACGTCCCCTCAATACCATCAGTTTTGTGACTTCAACCTAAGGATGTCTATTATGCCACGTTGATACTAAGTAGCATACACAATCATTAATATACCGCATGCCCCATTTGGGTATACTAGCTAAATGCTCAAGCACCATAATCAAGACCATAGCATTCATCTAGAAATGATAATAACTTCCTATAAGAGATTTGAATCACAAATATATTGCCTTACAGGGCCTTACTTGTACATTGAAATGCACAAGATCAAGTTATGCAGCCCAAACCAAAACATAAAACCTAATAAACAAATAATCAAAGCCGAAAAATACCTTTAGAAATGGTATTTGGAGAATTAAAATATGCTAAAATATTCAAAGTGGATCATAGTATGTTGTTGTTTTGTAGAAAAAGCATCTAAATTCCATAATTTGTGGCTAGATGTAAATCAGTGCACAATTGTTCAGAACAATATTTCGGAGGATTCATCATTATGCCTCTAACAATTACTCTCTCTCCTTATTTAAATAGCCTTTCATAGCTGACCATCTCCTTCTATGAACCTTGGAAACATTTGCTATGTACTAGTTTTAAGACTAATCTAAGTTCAACCACTGAATATCATGACATTTGGCATTGAATTATCAATATGTTTCTTGGATATTTAACTTATTTTGTTTACTCTGCATATATTATGTGGTAAATTTTGCTTATTTGGCTATATTTTTGCTACTACTTTATATATGTTTTTGTATGGCCGTATCCAAAAACACATCCAGGCCCCCAAAAAATCGTATCAGTGTACCCGAATCCCGTATCCATGTCCATACCAGCACCAGGATCAGCTACTTAGACTGAAACCTAACAGTGTAACCTTAGAATATGGCCAAGTTCATCACAAAATATCCAGAACCACGTGAAGATGGAATAATTAACAAAATGTTGATAGAAAAGAAGACTGTTCTCTAACAGGTTCCAATGTGTGTTTCTTGGCATAAATCAAACTAAAATTTCCTCAAGGACAATAAAACATACAAATTATAGATTTACCATTTCTTGTGATACATTGTTGCGGTGCTAAAAACTTCAACAGACTGATGTCTCAGGGGGCAGCCACTTGTCAAAAGGTTGTTAAACTATCCTGATGCATATTTGACCAGCATTAATCAAATTTTTGGTTTTTTTGAAACTGAGATGTGAGTTTAATACTTAACCATTTTAACTTTAAATTGTCATTTCTTGAAACTGAAATTCAGTGCTTAATTCCTACTCCCACACCCAGCATAAACAGTCAGCTACATATCCCCCGCTCATAGTCCAGACTACAGGGGCAGCTGCACTACTAATTTTCTATCTATTTCTAAAAGATCATTGGCCGTGGATGTTAGGAAAGGCATTGGGAGCACCCTGCTTCCTGGCAGGATTGTTCAGTCGGGTCATTCCCCTGAGGAAATCATCAAACTCTGTGGCGGCCCTTCTTTTGCTCCTGATTCTAATGCAAACTAGAGCTTTGAACTCCATTAGCCCATTTCTCCACTTTATTGGTGGATCCCTTTGAAAAGAGGCCTTATGTTCACAATATTGATGGAATTGACAGAATTGATTTGTATTCTATGGCTTTTGTATGTTTTGACTCATCTAGTGTTTACCTGTTTGGGTCTACACTCCTTTTTCTGGTTCTGTTGCTTCCCAGATCTAGTTTTCGATCTTTCATTTTTAAAGCTTCAAGTTCCTTTTCAAACTCATAAATTCTAATTAGCTATTATAACTTGCTGTACTTTTGAGTTCCATGGGGAAATTTTGTTTATTCGCAGGTTTGCTTCTCTTTAACTATCAAAACCAGATGCCTAAATAGAAAACGCTCATTGCATTAAAATTTTAAGATTTAGAAATTGTTTATTAGAAATTTAGAATGTACAGGTGGCCTATTAGATATCCTGCAGCCCCCAAATCTAATCTATAATTTAGCCTTATGAAAACTAGGAAATAAATGTTCAAGGCTAAATATTCAAAAACTTTACTAGGACTGAAGCAAACTAAAAATTCAATACAACAGAAAACAAAAAAGGACCAAGCAGAATAATTATCCACGGGCACAATGGTGGTTCCTCATTTGAAGCTGGTGTACTCTGACAAACACTCGTCAGCAGTTGGTGTTAGGATGGTTGTGTAGTCATCATCTTCCTCTCCCTTCCTATGCACAGGAGCATTAAAGACTACTTGGAACCTATTCAGGATTCAAAAGCATACCCTGCATTGCTGCCTGTATACTTAGACCAGAAAGTGACATCATCATCCTCTGTGAACAATGACAACCTCCCCCGACCTGAATTTCGAAATATAGATGGTTTAAATTTATCCCTAACATGCGATGGATGCCCAGCCTTCATCATGTTCCCCTTCTCTAATCACCAGTCCCTTTGACCTACTTTTGTGGTCATTAGTTGGACATTAATATATTTATCTTTATCTTATCTTATCTACATGACCACCCCGACCACCTGACTCTTTAGGCACCCACTTTGTTGCAATAGCTCCACAACATCACCATTATTCACATTACCACCAGGACCAAAGCCATCAACTGAACCCACTGCTTCAAAAACAGAAAACTTGGTTCCACCCAAACCAATCTTAATCATGTTTCACATGCCACCCCCACCACCTAACTCTTTAGAAACACACCTTGCTGCAATAGCTCCAACATTACCAGTACTCACAGCACCACCAGGACTAAAGCCATCGACTGAACCCACTGCTTCAAAAGCAGAAATATTTGTTCTACCCAAACTAGCCTTCATCATGTTTCTCTTCTTTGCACTGCCAACCCACCACTAGACTCCTTGGGCATCCACCTTGTTACCATAGCCCCACCATTACCAATACACATAACGCGACTGGGGCCACCACCATCAACCAAACCCACTCTTCCAAAAACAGAATTCTTGGCTCCACCCAAACCAGCCTTCATTCCAAAACACCAGGGCTCTTGCAGCAGAGCTCAAATACCCAGCATCCATTCCCAAGTTTACACCCTTTGCATTTCCTTTGGTATGAGTTCTTCACCTCCAACCGACCTATAATTCATACGACTATAAACACCACCTTTACTGGCCCCAACCTTCCCTCTAGAATAAAATTTGGATAATTGGTGGGGTTCTGACACCGGGCCCTTGTCCTCCATGCCTGTCTGGGGCATCAGCTCAACACCGGGCTCTTTCATCAAAGAATTCACGTTATTGAGAAGAGAAACCACCTTTTCCTCCATGGCACTCAATCTTACTGACACCAAAGCTTTCCAAATGATTTATATAGGCACTTACAAAACTCTTCCCTTTCCAATTTATAAATCAGATGAACTCTCTTGCCAAAGAATTGGAAATTCCTTCCGCAAGACTGTCCTTGAATTTCTTCCTAGCCTCCCCAGCCCTCTGAACCAATCCTTCAGCCAGATTAACTACACTACCGCCTAAGTACTCCTTGATAAAATTGATACAAAGGAGCGGGGATCGAAAATCAGTTCGGTGTCATTGTCTAAAGCCTTATCTACAAATTCTTTCTTTGTGATATGATGGCATTTGACAGGCATTCTTCTTCCCTAAGACACCTCCTCTGTTGCCTTCTTTAGCTGACTCTAGACCACCATGATGCTTCATCTTGCCACAACGAGATTTAAGCAGAAGAACCCATTGCTGAGATAAATATAATAAGAGCATCAAAACAAGAACTGGGGTTTACAAAGAAATAAAGAGTCATGAGCAAAGGGGGAGGAGTGGAATGAAAACAAAGTGAATGGGGATGGGGTCAAAAATCCTGCAGAGGGTAATTCCACTACTTTGCCCATCCCATCAAACATTCCCTACCATTGATTACAGGCTCATCTCTTGAGGAACATTTACCATGCCACCCTGTCCACTTAACACTATCCAATATCTCCCATAATTTAAAAAATTAAATTTCTTGAAAGCTCGATGTCTTCATAAAACCAAAAAAAATGAAAATGCCTAGCTCCCCCTAGCTAGACATGAAATGAACTAAGGGGATTAAATACCCCCTTGGATGGTCCTAGGGACATCTATTCCCAAAGCATCCTGAGAAATTATATCTTTCATCTTTGAGACAACCCCCATCTCCAAAGCCCCAACTGTCCTCCACCCCCCACCCAAGTAGCCATCTCATGGCTGTGAATAAATTGGGAAGGGGCTTAGGATACTTGCATCAGCCAACAAATTTGCCAATTGGTTGCCTTCCCAAAAAAAAATGAATAAATGAGATTAACCAGACTAGATGCCTCATTTAATTCGGAGTACATTTGTTTTCCATTGAACTTATGACCAACAAGGAGTCTCTTTCCACCATGAGTTCAGCTATGCCTCTAGTCAAAGCTACTTTCAGACCCTTCACCAGCCAATTGCCTCCACTCATTATTTCTCCCAAAACAGATGTGTATAGAATACCCTTTGACAAAATTTCCTTCCCCATCTAGGCATAAGACCCCCACCCCAACAAAACCCAGATTACCTTTGGAAGCACTGTTGAAATTAATCTTCCAACTCCAACATTCGAGGGGTGCCCATTTTACTAAGGTCCTATCAGACCTAGCTCTGTAAACCTCAATAATGAGGAGCTGTAATGATCACAATTTTTGTAAGTGTGACTAATAATTTTTGCGATGCTTCGATAAACTATATTAGGCCTTAAATTGTTGTTACTAGACTCTTTGATTTTAACCACATATGACCCTCTTTTCCAGCCTGTACTAGATATGTTTCAAAAACCGTAGAAATTGGTATTTCGCTGCATTCACTCATTTTCTTCCATAATGTAAAAAACATTGCTGCCATTTGGAAAGCATAAAACAAAGAAAACAAATAGCATTGCATCTTGAATTTACTAATTGTGGCTTAGGAACATCTAGATTCTCCACTTAACCAATGTCCAAACTCAAACAACTAGGCATACATAACTCTTTTAGCAGCTCTATGAACCGGAGAGATGCAATAACAAACACATACATGTTAACTTCCAGGATGTTTGAAACATAAATCCAAGGCCGATTAGAGCAGTTGTGAGATTGCGCAGGGCTTCTGATAGATTTGTTGTTGCTGCATTTTTAATAATTTGTGTATCTTCTGAAAGACGGCTAAGAAGTTCTCCTGTTCGAGTAACATCAAAGAATGCAATCTCCTGCCATATATGACAATCAAGACATCACACTTTGGCATACAGCATGTTTAAATACATGTAGCATTTGGAAAACAGAAGGCACATAAGTAGCTCACTTGTTGAATAAGATGACGGAATAAATTCCTTCTTAATCGAGCAACAACACGCTCACTAGTTGATGAGAACCACCATGCACGCAATGCAGTAGCAACAGAGCTGCAGATAAAACCAGATGAGATCAAGAACATCTTGAACTACAACAACATAGTTAAAACACAAGTTCTGCGAACTACACCATTGTAAATTTTAAGTAAGATGGCAGTCTCATTCATTACCAATCTTGGATAGTTACAACAGCAAATAGTATCTGGAATAATAGCAAAATTAATAGCATCTTGGACAGATGCAACATAAAAAATATTTTAGTATTTCTTTAGTCTTTCTTCATATTTAATTTCCTTTTACATAATCAGAAGTGGTCGCATCAATCAGTGCAAACAGAAACAAGGAAACAGATTTGCATAAGCATGGCCCCAATATGAACTCTATTAAAGATATTAAACATTAACTATTAACTATTAGTTACTGTATATTAGCTATTCATGTATAACTTCCTCCCCTGAATATGTAACTTCTTTATGCTTAATAAAACATGTACAAGCACGAGTATGTCAGTGTGTTGTGCACCTTCCATTTTTCTTCATTCTTTCTTTTATTCTTACCAACATTGGTATCAGAGCCATCTTTCACGGAAGCCATAGGAGAAGGGTACAAACACCAAGTTGCTAGGAGAACGTGATTTGCAGAGATCATGTTAGCGCACAGGCAGAAGAGACGAAGGTGATTGCGAGTGGCAGGAATGTATCGCAGACCAAAACATCGATTCACACTTTGCATAAGGAGGATGATTGTGCTAGGCAGAGTTACCAGGTTCGGAAATCCGGATCCGTTCGGAAGGGCAAAGCAAAAAAATTCAAAATCCGGAATTCTTAAAAAAGTTTGGAAAAAACTGATCCAGAATATATATATATATAAGCATAGTTTTATAAATATACAAAACTGACAATAATGTAATATAAAAGGTTAATATTATATAATATTAATGGTTGCTGGGAATTTTTTTCCAGAGAGAACCTTAAAAAATAAATATTTTGAAAAAAAAGGGTTGACCTGGACGAACTTATCCGGGACGGCCAAAAAATCCGGATCTGGCCGGATTTTGTACAGATCGACGCGGATTTGGTAACTATGGTGCTAGGGCACTAGTAACCATGATGCTAGGGCACGAGAAAACCAAATAAAAGTGCAGACGCGTCATGCAGACCAAAGGAGAACATGGCAAGTTCCAGAGAAGTCATAAAGACTAGAGACAGTAAAAAATTGTGTTTTTTGGATTTCAAAACAAGAACAACAGTGCAGACTCGTTGAGAACAAAGCCCGAGAAATGCAAAAGTGAGCACATTAGAGAGAAGACAAAGTCACAATTTACAGACAATACACAGTTGCGCTTTACAGTCCTGCACAACTTGAACGATGGTGTATGCAAGGAGAACAATGTTGCCAATCCAGTCTCTCAGATCGTGATTGGCAGTCAAGACCAGGAGGAGGATTGAGTACAGTCGTTTCTGTGAGACATGTTCTCCAGCATTTGTGTAGAAAAAAATCAATATTTGCAAATTTTGCAATCAAGAATCACGATTTTCACAGTTTTTTACAACATTAATTTTCGTAGGTGCAAACCTGAAGCAAAAAGACATGATTTGAAGACGATTTGCAAATCAAAAATAATGGCCAATATTCAGAATTTGGCCCTGCCAAAAGCGTGGAAACTGACTGGCAAAAACTATAACATTTGGAGTAACAAGATACTCAACATTGTGGAGTGTGGGATTACAGTCAGATTATTCTCAAAAAGGAATTAAGACATACTATGAATCCTACCGACTATGACAAACGTCATAAGAAGGTTAATCTGATGTTGAAATTGTCTGTTTCAGATGATTTAATCACTGGGGTATGAAATGCCGTTGTGGCAAGTGTATCTTTGGACCAATCTTTAAGACAAGTATCAAACTTCAAAGAAAAGTTAAATCTTTTACCTAAAGAATCTGTTGTTTTTGCAAAGATGAATCAGCGTGGGTACTTGTTAGAATATCTTCTTCGAATAAAAGATCTCTAAGACCAACGCGCTGCCATGAATCATTTGTGAAGGCTTTCTACTTAACCCAGACCCTAACATTGATCAAGTCAATTCCTATTTGCTGCAAAAGAAATGCAAGCAGATATAGACTGAGTCCAACTCTAGATAAACAAAGAGTGCATTTGCTTCTCAATCAAATGGAAAGTGGAAACTTGACCCTAGTGAATCATCTACCAAATACCAGGTTAAACGCTATTATTGTCATAAGGTCGGGCATGTCGAGAAGGATTGTCGGAAGCGACAGTAAACTCTCTCTCACAACAAAAAGCCGAGGGGTCAACCAAATGTGGCAACAATTGACGTTGAATAGGATTCTAAAGAAGAGTATGCTCTCATATTCGAATGAAAGTGCTACCAATTACAAGTTATTTGATTTTGGTCCAACCAGACCTTTCATTAGCAAGCAATCACTGAGGTACATGAATCAAGTGTTGTGATTCCTTTGAAAGATGAGGAAACTAGTTCATATGGTAGTCATCCACAAACTCCAGTACAACAACCCATCGCTGATATTTTTAATACATTGGTCTATCAACTACGTCAACTTCAGTTGATCAACAATCCGGCTAAGACTCAACCATCACAGGATTCTTCGATGCAATGGAGGCCTAAGTGGTTTTACTCCACTATACAAGGTGTGCAGAAGGATTAAATGCCTCAATCAAATGCACGGTCCCAGAGGACCAGAAAGAAAGTTGTTGATTCAACTAAGCATGTTCATTTTACTCTCACTTCTAATCTTTTTACAGTATCTGAACCACAACAACATTCCAAAGCAAAAGGCAACCTTGAATGGAGACTACCATGCAAGCTAAATATGATGCTTTGATGAAGAACCATACCTAGAAATTGGTGAAATTAAATACAAGTAAACAACCCATTGGATGCAAATGGATGTACAAAGTTAAATCCAAAGTTGATGGTACTTTGGACAAGTACAAAGCTCGTCTTGTTGTGAAAGGTTTATCCCAACATGATGGAATAGACTATGCGAATGCTTTTGCTCCTACTACGAAGATGGTCACATTTTGGTTGTTTATAGCAGCTCAATTTGGTTGGAAGGTGTTTCAAACGGATGTAAAGAGCACCTTCTTGAATGGCAATTTGGACGAGGAGGTCTACATGGTGCAGCCTAAAGGTTTTCAGGTACCTATAATCATCATCTAGTTTGCATGTTGTTTAAGTCTCTACACGAGCTTAAGCAGGCTCCACAAGCCTAGTATATCAAGATTGATCAACATCTACAAGATTCTAGATTTAGGAGTCTTTTTGATCCAAATCTTTATGTCAAAAGCAATGGTGATGACATTGTGATACTTATTGTCACAATGATGATCTTGCCATTACAAGTAGTGGGGCCAATGCAATTCAACAAGTAAAATCAAATTTGTGTTACTTTTGACATGACCAATCTAGGCCTCCTACACTATTGCTTAAGTGTGGAATTCTGGCAACATGACCATCTCATTTTCATAGCTCAGGTCAAGTATGCCATGAGTCTCTTGAAGAAGTTTGGGTTGAAAAATTGCAATCCCTTTTCTACACCTATTAAGGTCACGCTGAAGTTGTCAGAACATGATAATTCATCACCGGCCAATGAATCACCCTACAAACAATTGGTGGGCAGCCAAATATATCTTACGACCACACATCCGGATCTATGTTTTGTTGTTAGCTATCTTTCTCAGATTTTGTCTCAACCGAAGCTCAAACATTGAACAGCAGCAAAGTGAGTTTTGCGATGTCAAAGGAACTAATGACTTTGACATCCTATATCAAAGGACAGCAAATTTCAGATTGACAGGTTACATAGACTTTTATTGGAAAATTTCAATAGATGCTTACAATTCTACCACATGGTATTTTTGTATCTTTTGTTCAAGAGTTGTTTCATGGCAAATCAAGCTTCAGCACACTGTGGCTATATCTTCCACGGAAGCAAAGTAAAGTGATTAAGCAACAACGACATTCATTGCTTTTTGCAAAGTCATTAGCAAGGAGGAGAGAGGAGTGGTGAGGCAAGCACAAGTGAGCAAAATTAAACAATACACAAACCCCGGGAGCTACATTGGAACAGAAGTGGATTTTGGAAAGAAAGGTGGTTGTTCATAGGAGTTTATTTCATAACTAGAAAACACAAATTTGTTCACGCGAAGATGCTGGAGGTATTACTCAAAGTACACCTGAAATTGGACACATCAACCAGACATATAGTGCAGTCTAAGAATCAGCAAACACTTTTTCGAGTGCACAAAACCAAGGGAACAAGATGCACAAAAATCGTTTCACAGAAAACTATGGAAAAATGAAGGGTGGTACTTTGCATGTGAATGTTTGAGAAAACAATTACAAGGCACCAAGGATGAATCACCAAAGCGAAGCGGACAAAGAGGAAAGCTGAGAAGACGATTCAAATCAATCCTATAGTAAAGAGGAAAGCAACAAGTAATAATTTAATAAAACTTTAGACAGTAATTGTTTGACAAAACATCAATTATACCAAGAAAGCACTATGCAAGTAAAGATTTTCACGAAATGTCAAACTGATTCCTCTAAGGAATCAGGATTAGTCGGAGCACCTAACAAGGAAGGTGGTGAGGGACATTGGTCTCATTACAATTGTGAATTGCCATTTTCTTGTAAAATGGAATTCTTGAAGGAATATTTTAAGAAGCATTCAAAAGGGAAATACCCTTATATTGGAGAGAAGACATACAGGGTGCACCTACATGTTTGCATCAGGAAGTCAAAGAACCACGGAAGAGGGATCTCAATATTCACAAAAGACTCTGATTATTTCAGTAAACTCCCACCAACGCAAAAGGCACTTCCATTTATGATACTAAGGACATCCAATCCAATTTTAAGGACCTAAGGGTGAGTCATAGAGACCAGCCAATACACAGCACACTCAGTCATGTTGAAGAGATTCATAGCAGAAATTACCCAAGAAAGGAGCAAGGCACTCCAATGGACTGGAACAACGTAAAAGGCAATTCCATTTATGATACTAAGGACATCCAAACCAATTTTATGGACCTTTGGGTGAGTCATAGTGACCAGCCAATACACAGCACACTCAGTCATGTCTAAGAGATTCAAACCAGTGATTGCCCAAGAAAGGGGCAAGGCACTTATATGGGCAGCAATTCAGTAGTGGCTCGTACTCCAAGTACTAGCATTGCCATCCGTGACTCATCGAAATAACAAAAGTTCAAGGCCAACCTGTGAGGGAAGGATCCCAATCACAGTACAAAAAGAATCCCACCAAGAAAGGGAACCTAAAGGAGAAGAAAACAAAGGCAAAGACACCCCCAGACGGAATGCAATTCTACTAGTGGAGAGCTAACCAGAAGCACCCAATGACCAGAAATATCTACACGGCAAGGGTCCATCATGTGGCCCTAATGCCAATGTTCGACAAGGGAACTGCCTTCCCCCAAGAAGTGTTGATGGCTATGTTCAAGAATTACAACCCAACCAAAACAAAGTCAAGTTTCATGGTCGAAGATCATACTATGGAAATCTCTTTCAAGCCCAAAGACTTTCATACAGTCTTAGGATTACCATATAGCAGGCATAAGGCAGAAAATACGAAGCACTTTATCAATGTTCACTTTGAAATGTCCCTCGAGACCGCAAGGAAACCAGGCAGAGGAGATGCACAAGAAAGCCCAAGATGGGTCAGAGAAAGTTCGACAAGTGCAAAAGTGTAGAAGATTCCGAAAGTCCACTTAAACAATGACATGCTAAGGAGTTTGCAAGACCTCATTTGTCATTGGTTAATTGGAGAGAGGAGAGATTTTGACCTACATATGTGGGTCATTCCTTGTATGAAGGTTGTAGATGCCAAAGTATATAACTAATCAAGGTACTTGTCATCTGAAAGGAAGGATGCATTGGCTCAATTCTTGATAGGATTTTACATCATGCTTCCTGCCCTCTCCTTTGTGTACAATGTCAAACATACCGAAGGCACTCAATTAACATGAGATAGAACAAAACATAATGCTTCTTCAAACCGCTATGAGCATGGACTTTCTCAGAATTCAAATGGGTTTTTTTGGGGATTGATACATCCCCACCCCCAACACAAGAAACCTTTAAGGAAGATGCAAAACAAAGAAGAAACGAAAACATACGAGCGCAGAAATGCACTCCCAGATGCTGACTCACAAACATAGAACATAAGGGAGGGCAAGAAAAAAACTTGTGTAAAAAGGTCCTTGAGGGGAATGTCAAATCGTGAACACGGACTTGCATACAATAAGTGTAGTTGGAGAGGCAAAACATGATACTTGTTTGAAGGAGAGACTTTCTAGAGAGGAATTCCAAAGCAAGGTCCTATAACAAAGAACAAGAGTACGACAACAGTACATATGAGAAGATATCCAAAGTGGAGGATGAGAACAATGGTGATGACCACAATGCACCAAATGATGAACTACCTACAATCATTAAACTACTAAAACATAAAAAAGGTCCCCAAAGGAATTTCCAATTGTGGACCCAAAGTTGCATACAATCAATGTAGTTGCAAAGGCAAAGCAAGATAGGAGAAAGACTTTCCAAAGAGACACTCCAAAGCAAGTTCCTCTGATAAGGAACAAGAGTAGAATGACAATACATATGAGGAGATATCCGAGGAGGAGGAGAGCAATGGTGATGACCACGATTCACCAAATGATGGGCTAACTCCAATAATTAAACTATTAAAAGCCCTAAGAAATTGCAGTCATGTTCGGCTAAGTCTAGGGTTTTAAAACTCGAAAAAAGATGGTTGACTACAATGTATAAATGAATAAATGTATGATGAAATGAGTAGGAGAATGTGGATATGAAAGGTGCAAGCAAGAAAAGAAGTAAAACCTTAAAAATCAAGGCAACATGGCCCTATAACCCTCAAGATGCTAGTGGAATTAAACCCCTAGTGATCTTGATAAGGTGATGTTTGCATAAAAGTAACTAAAACATCTATGAAAAATTGCAAGGGAACCGAGATGAGATGGTGAAAGGGACCACGAAAGTCATGGGTGAGAAAGAAACGAGCTTAGCTCAAGCATCTAGAAGAGCCCAACCTTTGAAAGTAGGTTGGTGACATAGACATAGCTATGCAGGCACAAGTTAATGAAATCATTCAAAGCCTACGTGAAACAACATTTCCCACAAATTGTAACATTGAAAAACATGCAAGGCTTGGAATGGTTCACATTTTCCACCTTTATAATCCTTATGTGAAATAGAGAGTGGTGTTGGTGTGGAAAAATCAAGTATGACAAGGGTTGCAGAGCTCACAAGAGATTTAGCGACTAATGATATATTGAAAATTATGTGGTGAGGTTAATAATAAAGAAAGATTATTTTCTATAGTCGCTCCATTAATTTGGCTTGCCTTGTGCATGGCCTAGAATTCAATGTTTGGTGAGTGCACTTAATGCTCTCACCAACCACCTTTTCCAACGTGTTCTCATTGTGAAAAATAGTTCAGTAATTGCGACTATACCAATATCTCAAGCACCTTTCTCATCTTTTGTTCTTCAAATTCTCCATGCCCTCATTTCCCTTCTTTCTTTCTACAACTCCACTTACACAATAGTAGTTGTTCAAATGTTACAACCAAACTCAAGCAATTCGTGCTACCCCGAGGAACTGACAATCTCGAGGCCTTGACAAAGCTTGCAGAGTTGGAGTCCACAAGAGAAAGAAGGCTTCTTTTTTTCTAATCGAATTCATTGAGTTAGGTGTGGACGACTCATGTTAGTGTTGCCGAGCTTTATCAGTCCTTTATATCATAATGGCATTCTAACCCTCGATAGGTTAGGTATGCCACTTTCCTTGGAAACATTTAAATTGTTGGCACAGCCAAATCAATTTCCCCTCAAACAAAGATATGTGGCAGGACCTTGGGACCCCTCGAATCATCGTGTTCGTTAGGTGCCTTGGCCAATTCTTCAAATAATGCCATCATTAGAAATTTTGAGCCACAACGGAGAAAAAGAATGCACAGCCACTATGACCCCTCACTTCGCGAAATCGTCGAGTTGCATAGGGTATGGCGAAGAACTTCTACCATTTCAATAGCTTTTTTCAGATTGTCAAAACAAAATAGAACAAAATAATTTAATTGTGACCTTATAGAATGTGTTTTGGCATGATGCTTCGCAAATTTGGGATAAAATGACAATTCTGAAGGAAGATTCTCTTTGATAACAAAAATGCACAAGCTTTGAATTTTTTCAAAACCAAGTATAACACAACCAATAAGGAAATTCAAACTAATGTTAAACATTTCATCGCAAAAGAAATTTGAACTTAAAAAAAATTATTAAAATTTGATATTCCTAAACCAACAAGAAATAATACTCATGAATCAACAAAACCAAAAAAAACAAAGATTGAACCTTATCAATGCCCTTGTTACCTGGAAAATATTCATTTCCAACATCAAGTTTCTATGGCTTATAATCACACTTACAAGAGATATACCTAGGCATTTGGTCACGAGTATTCAATTTGTCAAGATTTAGGTATTAATTTGCGATAATTCTTTATGCCTATTAAAATTGATTTGGGATGGGTTGATCCCAATTGATGTCTCTAACCTTGTGAAGAGTACCATTGGGGTCAAGCAAGGATGTCCTCTCTCACTGACCCTATTCAACATTTACATTGATGAGTTAAAGGAGATTCTTCAACAACATACCCATAAGGATGACAACTATATTCTACATGAGGTATTTATAGCTATCCTTTTTTCTGCCGACAATGTTGTCCTCTCACACTCTGTTGAGGGCTTAGAACGACAACCTGATCCCCTTGCTCGTTTTTGCAAACTTCTATAGCTTGTGGTCAACCTTAGTTAAACTAAGGTCATGATTTTCAATATCTCCAAGTGCTCTATCTCCATATTACAGTTTTTCCACAAAGGCGAACTTCATGAGATCACATCAGCCTTCACATATTTGGGGGCCTGACAGGAAGTGGGAATGCCTGTCGATGGATTTCATTACGGGATTGCCTAAAGCCCAAGGACGGGATTGCATATATGTAGTCATGGATCGGTTAACGAAGTATGCCCACTTCTTTCTGATTACCACTACTTTCACAGCTACACAAGTAGTAGAGGTCTTCTTTCGAGAGGTATTCAAACTGCATGGGTTGCCTCGGAGCATAGTGAGCGACAGGGATAGTCAGTTCTTGAGTCACTTCTGGCAGGAGTTGTTCAAACTTTGTGGGACCGAGCTTACACCGAGCACCAGTTACCACCCGCAGACTGATGGACAGATAGAGATAGTGAATAAATGGGTGGAAGGTTACCTCAGGAACTATATTGCAGGGCAGCAAAAGGCATGGGTCAAGTGGATTCATTTGTGCGAGTATTGCTATAACACGACTTTCCACATGACCATACAGATGTCCCCTTTTATGGCATTGTACGGATATGAACCGCCCAGTTTTCTGGATTTGCTACTAAGTGACAGTAGAGTGCCGAGTGCTGGAGACTTGTTGCAGGAGAGTCAAGATACTATGAGGGCTCTCAAGGAGAATATTGCCAAGGCACAGAATCAGCAAAAGCAGTACGCGAATTAGAAGAGGACAGAGAGATCTTTTGATGTGGGTGACATGGTTTATCTTATGCTGCAGCCTTACCGTCAGTCTACTCTTAGGAAGAGTGGGGCAGAGAAGCTTAAGCCACGTTATTACGGTCCTTTCAGGATCTTGAGGCGTGTTGGAGAGGTGGCTTATGAGTTAGAGCTTCCGACCAGAGCAGGGTACACAATGTTTTTCATGCATCACGCCTCAAGAAGGCGTTGGGACACCGTGTGGTACCTTCTACAGTTTTACCTCCCTTAGATGATGAGGGAAAGTTGATTTTAGTTCCTGAGTCTATCCTGGAGTAAAGAGAGACAGTTGCGTAGGAGGACTATCAGAGAATATTTGGTAAAATGGAGAGATTTGCCAGTGGAGGATGCGACATGGGAGAGCGAAGATATTTTGCAGCATCCGGAGTTGAGATTGCTTGAGGACAAGCAATTTCAGGAGGGGCGGACTGTCATGTCCCCTTCCAGTTGACATCTATCAGAGTTGATGATTAGCCTATTATGTGACCCTCGTATGCTGATAGGATGGATAGAGGGTCATGATGGAGCTTGGCTTGGCTTCGACTATCAGAATTTTTCCAGTTGGTTTTCGTTCGGGCTCTTTCGGACACCATTTGCCTGAGTTGCTATTTTTTAGGGATCTTTGGCACTCAGCAGAACACCCCTGTTATGGTCTGGTCATGTGCGGAATCACTCCATTGTTCACCAGCTTCAGACGGTTCGAGAATCGAATACTTTTTGAGGGAGATATTAATATTTAATTGATTTAATTAAATATTAATTATTTGGCGTAATATTATGACTTAGGCGTTTTGACTCAAGGGGGCGCTCATGATGAAGGGGGCCGTTTTAATTATATTTTATAATTAAAATTGTGTCTTTAGACTATGGAAAAACAATTAAAAGAAAAAAAAGTCCGAATTTTTAATTATGAAACCCTAATTTGGGAAATTGCACCTTTTTGAAGAATATAAGGGTTTCTCCTTGGGAATCGAGCCATTCATGATTGAAGCCAATTTTTGCTAAGTATTTTCTTGGGAGACAGAGCCAAGGGTTCCAGTATTCGATTTGCATTGAAGAACGTGCAATCTTCAGTGTGTGCGATTCAAAGGTTGTGAAATACCAACGGATCTATTGCCAGGCAGAGAGATAACTTCACACAGAGATTCACAGAAATTTATTTCATCAAGTTTTTGATCTGGAAATCATCCAGAAAGAGATCTACCATATTGGCGTTAATTTTATCAAAATCTGGCAATCAAAATTCAGGGCGTACTGTTTTAATTGCTGCTGTACACAGGCCGTACAGTTCTGCAGCAAGCCGTACCATCTCCAGCAAGGGTGCGTTTCTCTTCTAGGGCAAAACGCCTTCTTTTTGTCCAGTCTGCTGATACCCTTTAGGGCGCCTATACATTTAGCATCTTTCTGGATCATCAGAAGCAAGGAGAAAGGGTTAGTAATTGCAGCCGTACCAGCCATACCAGATCTAGGGTTTTTTCAGTCTTGCAGCAAAAATCAGGGTTTGAAACAATATTTTTATATTATTTCGTATGCATGACAGAGATCTTCTATTGTAATCGTCTAGAATGAATAATAAGATCATAGATTAGCATGAAGTCTACCTCTCACTCCCGCCTGCAAGGCGGATGCCTCTCATTTTGTCTTGGAATGTTATTATTTCCAAATACACTTCCTGGACATCCCTTGCAAGTTACGCCTTTTTGATACAACCATCAAACCTACAGTTTTATATGGTTTTAAGGTTTGGGGACCTAGTTGGGGGGCATTGACTGGGCCCCATATTGAGAGGGTCCAAACTCTCATGCTTCCATGCATGATCTGTTGCAAATGGGCAATTCCTTAGTTCATTTTCAAAGCTGAATTTGCTTCGCAGCCACTTCACCTTGAGACTATCTTCAAGCTTACTTTATACATCCACGGACTCAAATCCTTAGGGGACTCAACATCTAATCGTGAGAGATATCCACACTTAGCACTTTGCTCTTCAGAGAGGATTGCTTCACGAGGCCCCCACCTAGCGTCTGCACTGTTGGTACTTTGAGACTAGGTTGTACCTCCTTTCTATTGGCATCTCTATTGACAGGCTACCCCCTTTCGTGTACTCCTTGGACAGACTCATGTTACGAGTTTCTTTTCTACTATGGGAGTTACACCAGCCTTGGATGTTAGGGGAGATTTTAGAAGAAGTGCTTTGTTTCCTCCTAGGATCTTTCAACCTAGGTCCTCCACCATTGGGTACTCCCCAATGAGCACTATCAAATCTTTCACAATCATCGATGATGGCTCAGACGACAACTCCACTTCTAGCAAAAAATGAGATATTCGATGAGGTTTCCTTCCAATATTCATCGGCACATGCTTTTGGGGCTCTTGTTCACCCTTCATTGCTATTTGTATTCATTTCATTACCACCTGTGTTAGGGGCACACTACTTTATTTTGTCTTATGTACTTTTATTCCATTATTTGGCTTCTAGGATTCTCTCTTCCAAGAAATTTCTATTGTTAATTGTTGTATCCTCGAGTCACATTGACCTACTTTTGGTCATTTGTGGACATTAAAATAGTTTCTTTCTTTCTTTATCACCTCTCACGTTGTATGTGTTTCGAGGCTGAAGCATTTCCAAAATGAGAGGACATGTTATGTACCAAATGATTTTTTATTAGTTATTCAGGGTCACCTCTCATCTTGTAAGGACATGACCCACCATACGTCTATTAAACTCATATATATAACCTATTACCCATTTTATTTATATGTTTCTATTTAAATTATATTTATATATTATATTTTATATAGATAATGTCTTACATATTTATCGTGTTTACTAACATGGTATGCATAGTTACCTAGTATAACTTTTCCCCCAACTTACCTATTTGACCCAACATGTGTGCCACATGGTGGTCACTCCAAAACCTTCATACACATCCATTATATCACAAACCTAGGTACAAAACATGCTACCCTACTTAGCATGCTTCGTCTTTGAAATCTGTGAAAAAACCAACGAGTATTATCTTCTTAAAAGCGCTAACAACTAGTACCAAACCTAATTGTCCCACCATCTATATGAGATGGTCATATGTCATGGTCTTCAATAGTTCCATGCTAACGTTGTGCTACTGTGATTCTATTAATGTCCATGGTTGCTCCATTGACATGTATATCTAGAGCAACTGATTCTTTAATTCCAAGTATATGCATAGTTTATATTTCCTTGGTCCCAAGTATACCCATCGCTATTGCTCCTCTTATGTTCCATGTCATGCCTCTGTAGTTGTCTCATGGTGATGTGAAGAACAATATGAGACAACATTTGTAAACTTGGCATTTTATTTCTCATCTTTTGGATCTTCAACCTTCTTTTTTCACCTTTTCTATTGGCTCTTTTGAAGGCTTTGAGCTTCATTCACAAGAACCTAGTTCCTAGTCTCCTGCAAATTCTTACATGTTCTCTTTTTCAGGAGCTTCATTATGTTCTTTTTCAACTTATTCCTTGTGTTCTTCATTAAAGCCTCCCTTAACGATCATTTTCAAATTGTTCCTCATGCTCAATGATGTCCTTTGTTCTTGATTTGTTCCTCATGTTGAATACCATAAAACCTTCTTTTTCCGATACCAAATCTTCAAGAACAACTTTTGCACATTAATATTAATTGTTCCAACATTGCTAGCCAAGGGTAACCAAGAACAATATAGAATTTGTCCATAAGTATACCAATATTGAAGCTTCTACAATTGCAAACAAAATGCTTGGACCCCGTTTTCTTCTTTCTTTGCCCACTAGCTAAAAATGACTTTCATTCTTTCCAACTAGAGAACTTGCTATTGTAGAGGTCCAAGGCTAGGCTTCTCCTTCAACATACGATAGTAGTATATCCTTCCAAAGCCTACTATGATTGATACATAAATAGGATAGATATTTCATTTGTTCTTTATCAACACGAATCTTAACATGCTAAACATCTAACATAGCTGAATTTAGATTGTTGTCCCTTGAGCACTTTGCTTTAAAAAATAAAATTATCCTTCAAATTGAGATGCCTTGTGTGCTGTAATCTAATGTATTAGTTGCATAAAAATGTAATTAAGTAAATGATGGAACAACGCACAAAATGGAGAATCAACACGAGAACTTGCCCTAGAGAAACCCAATGTGGGAAAAGTCCAAAAGAGGGGGATTGTGCCTCCTCGTCTCAACTATCATCAAGCAACATTTACAAACCAACTGCTCAAATTGAGCGTCCGAGAACTTGCAGCACTTCTACAGTCCAAGCTTTCCTTGCCCTAAAAAACTTGCTCAATCAACATGTTTAACTACTTTACTCAACTGTACAAGTTTACATCCATCCTACAACTCCAAAATGAATAACAGATGACCCCGTGTGGTATATTTATACAAACAGATAAGAAAATAAATCAAACCCTTCAAACATCAATTCCCGAAGAAAGATGGAAGAGGAAACGATTTGGCTTCCAGTTTAGATGCTTGAGCTTTCATTTGTCTTATATGGGGCGGATTTAGCATGTGCCAAAACAGCCTGTATATTCTGTTGATTCGGCATGTGCCAAATATGTTTGCATATTCGGCAGGTGACAAATTTCATCCCTATAAATTGTTCTAACATCTACTATGGGCCCTAGGATGTTTGAATCATCCTTAAGCTCTTTTGCACTTTTCTGGCTCTATTCAACCTATGCATTTTTGCTAACTTGCCAGGAAACATAAACAGATCTGAAACACGGAAACGTCAATTTTGCAAGAACCCTTGGAAATGAATTGACACAAAAATGTATGCACAATAAATTATTAAAAAAACAAAATACTCAATATTTAGTCCATAAAAGATAAAACACTTACAAAATATAGTATTCACGAAAATTCAAAACATTTGACAAGCTTAAAATTAAGTTTTTGAGGTCAGCTTGCTTAGTTTTAGGGTCTTTTTTATTTTGAAACATTTTTTTTAAGTTTTTTTGGTATTGAAAACATATCGGAAATGCCCTGGAAACACCTGGGTACTAGCTGAAAATGGCATAGAAACAACACAGCTGTTTCCGGCAAGTACCCAGGCTATGGCACCATTTCGGAGGCATTTCAGTTCACTGTTTCAAGCCAGAAACAATTCCCCCGTCTATGTTGTTTAATACATCTGAGCATTTTTGTTTGTCCAATTTCACCCCTTAAAGTGAGTGTGAGCATGTTTCTAAATACTTTATTATAGTCATACAAACTATGAATTCGGTTTGGTTATCTCAATCAAACTGAATTGCAACATTCTTCGTAATTCAATTGGAAGGCTTTGGTCCCCAAAAGCCTATGGACTCAAAAGGTGAGGAAACAATTCCCCCTCTTTTGGAATACCAGTTGGCCTTGCTTGGCTATTGACCTTTCAATCCAACTTGCCAATTTTCCTGCTCTCCCCTCCATGTTGTCGTTACCTTCTTGTGCAACTCAACATCTTTATCCAGCTCTTCTTGGGGATTTGGTGCAAAATATTCAATGGAAGGTATCAATTTCTCTTCTCCTTCATCATCTAGCATAGAATTCTCCGAAAGATGTAAGTTCTCAACATTCACAAATGAATATGTTTTCATGTAATGTTTTCATGTAAGGCAGCAGGTCAAATATGAAATTGGTGCCCACTTGCTCAACAATTTCAAATGAGCCATACCTAAGTGGTTTAAACTTCTTAGCTTGGCCTTGTTGTCTTTCTTTGCTTAAGTAAGTTTATACCTTGTCTTCAACTTAGAACTTGTGCTCAACTCTATGTTAATCATGTCTTGCTTTGTATTTAGCTTAAGACCTTTTCTTACGCTTGACGATGAATTTGTAAATGGATTAGGAGGCAAGCAAGCAAAACATGCTTCATAGACTTCTTTGTTTAAGTATGAACTGCCCCATTATATAAGTGTTAAATGTATGCAAAAATTTCATCCCATGTCCTACGAGGCTTCTTATTATACCCCTTCAAGAGTTGCACCAATGTCATGTTGTATACTTCAGTCTTGCCATCTATTTGTGGATGAAAAGAAATTGACCGCTTTGTAAAGTCCCCTTATTAAAATTCCCTGAATTCTGATTTTATAATTAATTCTGAAATTCACATTCAAATATCAAAATAACACATGCAACATGTAATATTAAAAACTCAACTGTATTTGTATCTCAGTCAGTGGATTACATAAAATAATATTAGCAAAATAAGCACTGAAACAATAAACTACTGTAATCAATAAACAATTTATTTTTGGCTGTCAAAACAGCCCTCCAAAAACCTCTGCTGCTACTCCCATGGCAGTGATCTGCCTCTAGGTGGTACACAGCTACTCAAAGGGCAGCGATCTACCCCCTGTGTGGTGCTCCCTTGTATAGCAGTCCTTGCACGTAAGGAAATAGGGGTTGGATGATCCAATAACCCACCTAATTCTGTAAATTGTCAAATCCTTCCAGCCAACTAGAATACTGAAAATAACTTGATTGTTTGCCCAAATGTGATCTGACAGGTTAGGAGATTATTCATGGAATGGCAATGAAATTATATTTCACGATTCAACTTGGAATGAAGCAAAAGTCTACACTATAAAGCCAAAAATATGACTTATCAATTCACCTATCAAGAAGTCCATTCATATTCCCACGGGACTCTTGAGCTACACAAAAAAATAAAAGAAATGCACAACTACTACTAGGAATTAGGAATTATTATCTAACTAATATTACATCCCCCCTTTAATCCGCAAGGGTTGTTGTCAGACCAAGCATTCCTCTGAACTTTTCAATTTTTTCTTGTCCAAGTGCCTTTGTCAGGATGTCTATTGGTTGCTCTGTTATATGGCAATGTTGCAACTTGACACTGTCACTTTTCACATAGTGTCAAATCAAATGAAATTTGGTTTTGATGTGCTTGGTTCGGTCGTGAAAGCCTAGATTCTTTGACATCTGGATTGCAAAAGTGTTGTCAACCATGAGAGGTGTTGATGAAGTTTGTTGCTCTTGCAAATCTGAAAGAACCCTTTTGAGCCACAAGATCTCTCTAGTTGCCTCTAAAGCGGCCATATATTCTGCCTCTGCTGAAGAAATTGCCGATACTGATTGCTTCTTGGATTTTCAATTGATAACTGTTCCTAAATTCATTAGAAAACCCGAGATGGACTTTCCATCTTCATGATCACCAGCATAGTAGGAATTTGAATACCCAACCAGTTTGAAGTCTCCTGCCCTAGAGTATTTGAGCCCAAAATGTTGTGTGGCTTTGAGATATCGGAGGACCCTTTTCGCTGCTACCCAATGACTCTCCCTAAGTTGTTGCATGAATCTTGAGAGGACACCACCTGCATATGAAATCTGGTCAAGTGGTAGTCACATAAATCAAACTTCCAATGAGTTGTCTGTATTTAGTGGCATCAACCAAATATGTTGAATCTTTGGATGTCAATTTGAGATTCTATTCCATGGGTGTGCTAAGAGGCTTACAATCTTTCATTCCAAACTTGCTCAGAATGTCACCAACGTACTTCTGCTGAGTGATGAAGAAATACTTTGGTTTCTGAATTACTTCAATACCCAAATAGTAATGAAGATAACCCAAATCAGTCATTTCAAAGCTTTTCATCAACTCTGATTTGAATTTTGCAGTGTACCATTCATTGTTCCCTGTGATGAGTAAATTGTCAACATACAGCACCACAAATACAATTGTTTTGACGAAAAGAGTTGCATCTTCAAACTCAAAACGTTTGAAGTTCATGTTCATGAAGTGCTCAGCCAGTTTTTCGTACCATGCTCTAGGGGCTTGTTTCAAACCATACAGCGATTTTTCCAGTTTGCACACCTTGTGCTCTTGTCCCTTTACTGCAAAACTGTCAGGTTGTGTCATGTACACAGTTTCTTTGAGGTCTCCATTCAAAAATGCAATTTTGACATCCATTTGGTGAACTTTCCATCCGTTGTGAGCTACCAGAGCCAACATGGTCCCAATGGTAGTCCATTTTGCTATAGGTGCAAAGGTTTCATTGTAGTCAAATCCTTCCTTTTGAGCATACCCCTTTGCAAAAAGCCTTGCTTTGTGCTTGTCAAGTGAGCCATTTGCCTTGTATTTGTTGCGATATACCCACTTGCAGCCAATTGGTTTGCAACCACATGGTGGATCAACCAGATTCGAAGTCCCATTTTTCACTAGTGAATTATACTCATCTTTCATTGCTTTTCTCCAAGAGTCAAACTTTTCAGCTTGTTTGAAAGTTGTTGGTTCTGAATCAAACACAACATCGAGTTCCTCTTGAGAATCATCCAATGTGAGTTTTCCAATCATGTCTTGAATTTCATCAATGGAATTATCTAGTTGAAATGAGGTTTCATGTGCACTTCAAGTACCTGTTTTCCCAACTTCATCAAGTCTTACATCTTTCAGTGTTTGAGTGGCCCACTTGGGCATCTTTTTCTATGTTGCAGGTGCTTCGGGTTCATCCTCTGAAGTTCTTTCACTATCTACTCTATGTTCTGCTAGCCCTTGTTCAATATCTGATGAAGTTTCACTCTCCTTCAAGAGGAGTATCAAGCTCATGTACGGTATACAATAGAAAATCAATAGATTCCCAACTTTGTGTCCCCCAATCATTGTCTAGAACATTCAAATCACTCTCCTTGTAGACATCAAACTTTGCATATTTGTTTAGTCGACTCAATTGCTGATCAATATGCTCTTTGCCCTTTGCAGTCTCACAAAAGACAACTTCTCTTGGGACAAGAAACTTCTTCTCTTTCTCATCATATACCCTGAATGCCTTGGAGGAATCAAAATATCCCAAATGGATGCATTTTCGACCCCTGTGGTTCAATTTGTTTCTCTTCTCCTTTGGTATCAATGCGTAACAGGTGGATCCAAAAATCCAAAGATGTCGCACTAAATGGAGGTGACCACACCACATCTCATACGAAGTCTTTGATTCAAGAGTTGTTGATGGTGATATGTTGCGAAGGTATACTGTTGTTTTAGTTGCTTTGGCCCAAAAGTTTAGATTTACCCCTTTGAAATACAACATTGCACAAACCATATTCATCACAATTCTGTTCGTTCTTTCAACTACTCCATTTTGTTGTGGAGTGTGAGGAACTGTGAGATGGTGTTTGATCCCATTTTGCTCAAGATAGGATTCAAAATTCTTTGATGTGAATTCACCACCATTATTTGTCTTGAGTGTCTCGATGCGGGTTTGTGCTTCATTTTCAATCATTGTTAGAAACTTTTTGAAAGTATCGAAAGCTTCTGATTTCTTTTTCAGATAGTATATCCATGTCATCCTGCTGTAGTGATCAATGAACAACATGAAGTACTTATGACCACCAGCGGAGAGGATTGGAAGATAACACAGAGTTGAATGAACAAGCTGCAATTTTCTGTCTGCTTTCCATTGTGACTTTGAAAATGGTTCTCCTGCGTGTTTAGCCAAGATGCAGGGTTCACACTTCTCATCTGATTTTGCGGGCAATGTGGGCATGCCAACAACACCATTATTTTGCAATACACGAATGTTGTTTTAGTGAGTGTGCCCAAATCGAGCACGCCACAACATGTTTGGAGACATTTCGTCTTCCGTAAGATGAGCACAATTCCTTGAATTTGATGGCTCACCCTTCAGTTTGAGTAGTTTCTCTTCCTAATATCTAGTCAAGACGACTGCATTCTTACTTTTTCTTTTGATTGTGACATCACCATTATCCAACAGAATGGAATGGCCTTGTTGCCTTATGAGCACTAGGGACAAGTTTCGTTTCAGTTGAGAAAGGTAGAGAACATTCTCAAGTATGTAGTCTAAAAGTCTTGGACAGTTGAATCAAATTGTACCTCTTCCTTGTGGTTGCAGACTTGATCTATCTGCAAGGTCTACTGAGCCACAACTTTCTTCAATGTACTCGTCAAAGAAGTCTTTTCGAAAAGTCATGTTGAGTGACACTATTATCAAGGACCCAAACATCAAACCATGAGGAACTGATCGAGATATTGTTTGCGTCATCATTTGTACTGGAAAACATACATTCACTGGTGAATTGGACTAAGTTTGACTCTTTTGACTGTTTCTTTAAATTTCTCTCTTTCTTTTTACAGTATGCTTCAATTTTCTCCCATGGAATCCTGCATTCGTGAGTCTCATGGCTACCTTTTCTATCACACTGTTCACAATAGAGGTTTTGTTTATCATTTTGTTTTTTAGTTTGACCACCATGATTTTCATTTTTGCCATTTTTTCCCTTGTACTTGTTATTGCCTTTGTTTTTGGAGAACATGGCCTTGTTTGATGTTTTGGAATTGTTTGTTTTGACATAGCACACACTTTCACCTGTTGTGGTTTATGTTTTCCTTCCAAATGTCTTTTCTCTTTCGGCCATTTTTTTCAACCAACTGGTCAAATGTGAGTCAACTGATTGCTTGCTTGTAGAGATTCCAAATAGATAGAATAGTTTGGAAAGGCTTTTATGAATGCGGTCATGTATATGTCGATTTTGACACCTGTTGCTTCAACATCATGTTTGATAGCATGTATCTCTGAAGCCAATCTCATCACATCACCATCGTTCAACTCTAGGTTGAACCATTTCAACTGCAACTGAATAAATTCCAACTCTGAATGGGAGTCATATAAGTCCTTCAGTTTTTGATATGCTTCCCATGGTGTATTGCACCCCTGTATATGATGAAACACATCTCCATCCACTGATGCCCTCATCAACGCTAAAGCCTTCTGGTTTTTCTATTTCCATCCCTTTATGTCCTTTGCATTACCTATTGGTTCAACTGGTTGTGTTGTCCCATCACAAATATCGGACCATAGGTTGTTGAAGATAAGTGTGTTCTCCACTTGCGGACCATTCTAATCAATTGTCTTTGCCGATCAAGGTAGTGCCAACAATGGATTTGATGGAATGCATGGTTTTGAGTTTTTGGAGGCTTTGAGTTTTTGTTTAACCCCAATTGGTTCCTTATCACTCCAAAATGGTCACCTTTTCTATATACGCAAAAGTATTGAAAATGATTCGCTTTGTCATTAACACCAACTTAAAAAAAAAATCTCATACATCAATATACTCAATTTTTCTTGATTTTTAGATTTACGTTTTTCGACATACACGAATAAGTAAAAAGAGTAGCTCCCATTATTTCTCCTTGAAATGCGAAATTTGGTTGTTATTTTTCCAAATTCGCTGAGAGTAGCATGCCTAAAAAAATTGTTCAAATTTAAATGCTTTCAAATTTAAAATTTTCAAAATTTGAAAGAAACATTTAAAAAAGGAATTTGCTTTTTAAATTAAAAAAGCACAAAAACTATTTTACCTCTCCTTCAATTTGTCTTATGTGGCAGCTTTTCGAATATTGGAAATAATAAAAAAAGCCTTATATATATAGAAATTCCACGGTCTCAGATAATCTTCACGTGGCAGTATATTAGAATATGAATCGTTGCATAAAAATGAAATGCTTCTGGCAATAACGAATTAATGCAGCTCACAAAAGACCACCAGGGCAAAGAAAATTAATGCAACTCACAACATCCAACAGCTCACAATAAATGCAACGCCCGATTCTTCCAGGCAAGTCACTGTCACAGAATAGGTGGGCACCAATATAATTGCAGCTTCAAATAAAATGAACCCTGAGACTTCAAAATGCCACGCAATCAGCACAAAACCAAACTTCTACGACGCCATGCAATCAGCAAAATAAAACGTCTCTTTGGAACGCTATGCTACTCAAGACAAGTCACAATGCAAATGAAAATTTCCATGCAAGGCTATGGATCTTATTGCCTTCTTCCACCTTTACAAATGTGAAACGCCTCATCTGGTCTGCCACACTTTCTGTTCCAACTGATTCACCATGCTTGAAGTTATTGAAAATCAAAAGAGAATTGAGAAGTTGTGTGGAGGTCGTACAGCTAAAAGAATGGAGGTGAAATGAATTATAAATCATGCTCTGATACCAATGACAGCCCAGGAGATCTATGCATGGAATGGCAATGAAATTATAAAGCAAAAGCCTACATTATAAAGCCAAAAATATGACTTATCAATTCATCTACCAAGAAGTCCATTCATATTCCTACGGGACTCTTGAGCCACACACAAAAAGACAAAAGAAATGCACAACTACTAGGAATTAAGAAATATTATCTAACTAATATTACATGATCTCTATATGAAATCACCAATAATGGGGTGGGAGGGTTTTCGTCCTCTAATCTCCAATAGAACCCTAGCAGGTTTTCGTCCTCTAAATCTGAATGCAATGGAAGGTTTTCATCCTCAAATGCAAAAGTTGGAAGCAACTGCCCAAACTCCAAATAGATGCAATAAACAACATGATCCCAAATGACCGCCAAGGCCCTCTTTTATAACTTTTTCCATCCCTTTTTCCCAAGTTGGACTCTTACTTTACTTTAATAACGTACACTTTTATTTTTACTTTTCCCTTTTCTTTTATTTCTAATAATAATAAAGTAATATTAAGTTGGCACTTCTTAATAAAATAAAAAGTAAGCCGCTTAGACAACTTAAAACATTAATTTTATTATTTTTCACTTATGGGAAAAAGGGGACATGACACACTTCAACCTTGTGTCCATTCTCTCTTACAAAGTATTCCAAAATCTGCCCAAAAACCTTGCATCTCTATTTAGAACAATGGAACTAGGTGAGCTAGACTAAACCCAAACATTAGTGAAAAATGAATTTGTTTTTTTGTTGCCCTCGAGAGTTTTCTTGCATTGAATGAGTAAACACATTTTGCTAAACCAGTCTACAATGCCACAAATAACAATGGCAAAACCTCCTACATAATCCATGGAAATGTTTTCCCATAGTCTAGAAGGTATCGTTGGCGACATATACAATGCCAACTTTCTTTTTGCTTGACTTATGCTACACAAAACACATCCCTTTACGAATTTTGCAAAACCTTCATGCACTTTTTGGCCAATACATGTACCTTTGTAAATGTGCCAAAATCTTTGCTACCCTAAAATGACCAACAACTTTTGAAGTATGAGCCCCTCTCATTTTCCACATTCTTTCATACTTTGGGACACCAAGCTTCCCCAACTTGTAGGGCAAACCAACTTGGAGATGATAGTCTTCCTTATGCTCAAAATCTGTTTTTTTTTTTTGCTGCATGCAAAAGCATTTATATTTCCCCAAAATCTGCATTATGTCAAATCTTTAATTTATGCCTCGTGGACTAATGGATCAAGCATAACTATTGTGCCCAGAACCGAAATCGAAAGTGGTCTAGACAACATATCCATCCTCGACCTCGAGGAAGACCTTGCCTTTGAATCCGAAAGAACTTTTAGGAGGGAAATCCAAACCCAAACTGATATCGTTCTGTGAAATATGCAAGTAAGAGTAGAGAGATTATAGTCTTTGGCTGTTAACTCTCAACCAACTGTCAGATTTCTCACGTCTTTTTCTAAAAACAGGCCCAACTAATAGACAGTATGTTTTTAAGGCTTTCAAAATGGGTGACCAACAAGAAGAAAACCAAATCTGCAATGTCATCCCTGATTCTCAAAACAATAGAGATCTTGATGAGGTCATTGACACGAAGACTCTAATACCAAAGGCACAAACTAGCCCTTGGATTAGAGGAAATCCTATTGACATAGGAAACCATCCTGGTAAACTTCGTTCATTAAAGGGAGTTCACCTCCCTAGGTTTTCAGTGAAATCGGATGTAGGGTCAATTAACCCTTCTGCCGGTTATGATGTAGTTTCTGATATGAAAAATCAATGCAGTAAACTGACCATTTGGGAGGTTGTCGATTTACTAGGTCAATATGTAAACTTATAACCATCCCACAAGAGTACGAATGATCCCAAAAAAGTTGTTATTAATAATTATACAAGAGGAGGTTGAAGAAGAGGCTGAGCATGTTCTTGCACCATACAGAATTGGCCCTTTTGATTACATTCCTCCCTTCTATGTATCTATGAAAATTTCTGATAAAATCACTCACAACTGCATTAACGATATGGGTGCTTCTAAGAAAATTATTCCCACGTCCATTGTTGATCAGTTAGGTATTCCTTATAAACGAGGTAATTGAAAGATGGCAGGTTTTGATCACGGGGGATTCACAAAGATAGCGGTAGAATTCCATGTACATGTATTTTGGGGGTTTATCAATGTGCTAAAACCCCCACTGGTATACCAGGGTGTATTTAGAGATTAGTGAGTTTTTAGATACTATTGGATGTGTAGGTGGGAATATATAATATTTGAAACCTAATTTTAGTAGGCATATAATTATGGTGTTTTCTTGTGTTCAGGGGGAGCTCTCCCACCTATATTTTCTTGCCTCTGTATTCTAGGCATACCATGCAAAGAATCAAAATGAAATTTTCCCCAAAAAAACATCCATTTGTAGTGCCTTGCTATAATTTTGATTGTGCTTATAAATATTAGAGTGGTTGGTGATCCGTGTGAACAATACTTTATTTCCCCAGTGGATAGTGCATCCATTTTTTAACCACTTGAACAAGTGCATACAATATTTTTTAATATTTAGGATATTTCAAAATGCCCCATGAAAAAGTTATAAATGATAGCATACAAGTTTTCCTCCTTGCAATAAAACACTCCCATAGCATAATTGATTGCTTCCATTTCCATCTCAAATGGTAGTAGCAAGTTAACTATTGTCAAAACCGGTGCATTGTTCATTTTATCTTTCAATTCTTCAAATGCATGATGCTGATTTCTACCTCAATTAAAAGACTTGCCACTTGTAGTTATGGAAAGCAAAGGTGTCGCTATTGTGGAGAATGATGCAATGAACTTCATCAAATATTGGACTAACCCTACGGAAAGCAAAGGTGTCGTTCTTTGTTTCCATCACATTGGAAGGCTAGGGCCAATTGACAATAGCCTCAACTTTTGGTAGATCAATTCTCAACTCTTCACATTGACTAGCCACATTCTCCTTCAAATCTTGCAAAACTTGTCTCAATTGCATTAAATGCCCATCATTAGTTTTGCTAAACACCAATATGTTCATCCAAATACACAATGATACAAGAATGAATAAATGGTCCCAACACTTCATTCATCAATCTCATGCAAGTAGCAAGAACATTAGACAAACCAAATGGAAGTACAAGCCGTTCATAAAAGCCTTGCCTTGTCCTGAAAGTTGTTTTCCATCCATCCTCCTTTATTCTCACATGATGATACCTCTATTTCAAATATATCTTGCTGAAGCGCTTGGCTTTTCTTGAAAGCTGTTTTCCAACCATTCTCCTTTATTCTCACTTGGTGATACTTGGATTTCAAGTCTAGCTTAAGGAAGTATCTGACATGTTGAAGCTGATCCAACAAGTCATCTATCCATGAAAGAGAATTGGGTACATGCTTTTGATGGTTATCATAATCAAGACTCGATAAGCAATACACATTCTCCATGAACCATAGTTTTTAAGCACTATAAAAATAGGAGAATCACGTGGAGAAGTGCTAGGACATATTAAATCCTAATCTAACAAAGCTTTAAGTTATTTCTCTACCTCATTCACCTCCATAAGTGATTGGCAATAGTAATCAGTGTTAGAGAAGAGACAATCTAGTAGTAACTAGATCTCATGCTTTGTCGCTATCTTGGGTGGCATGCCTTTGGACTCTTGAAAAACATCCTTGAAGTTCTACAACTCATCGTTCATTTCTCTTTGTCAACAAACATGCTAGAAGAAGCCTTAGATTCAACAACCTCATTTTCTTGCTTATCTCTCAAAGAAGTAAAAGCAAGCTTCCCACTAGCATTAATCAATTTCTTAGCTTGATTACCAATTACCAAGGCGATTTCGAATTTAAATTTATATTCACTGATAATAAAGTTTTCTCCTTTCTTGACCAAGCATTATTTTTTGGCTCTTCTCATGAAGATGACATCTCTAACATACATCCATGGGCTGCCAAATACTACAATACACATATCAAGGGGCACAACATTTACCACAACCTCATCAATGAAATGCTCATTTATCCCAACCTTAACTTTGCATTGTTTTGTGACTTCTATTTCTACTACTTGTCTCACCCAACCCAATAAGTAAGGATCAAGATGAGCATATGCAACAAACGCAATTCTATCTACCAACTCTTTAGAAACTGGATTTTCTTGGTGAACAAAAATAAAAAAGAGTGTAAACTTCCGTCTTCTTTATTTAAATCTTGATATGAGTTGAGTGAGTTCACCTTTATCTGTGGCCTCTTTACTACTCAAGCATACCTCTCTTTAGATAGAAGTACAAGCAATCCTCATCCACATCAAAGTTGCTCCCTATCTTCTTCCCTTTGACATAAGAGAACTTAACCTTATTGCAAGCACTCAGATGCACTTTCGGATAAAGCTTCCAACATTTATCTTCAATATGACCATCTACAAAACCATGCCCCCAATTATTTTTACCATGTAATATCCCCAGGAAGGAGATCTCTGAAATCAAGGAGAGGCGCTACCATTTCACATGAAAAAATAGCTGCCAAGGAACAGTGTTGCCATTTAATACAGCAGTCATTAAACGGAAATGTCAAACGAAATTGTTGTCGGAAGTGTCAAACGGAATTGTTGCTGGAAATGAACGAAAATGTCTATGGAAATGTTAACAAAATTGTCAACTGAAATGTCAACGGTCACATCTTTTGGTGAAGAGGTGCCTCTTGGATGGGAAGCCTCCTTTGTGAGAAGTTTTTAAAGGCTATATAAGGGAGAAGAAATGTGGAAGTATTATAAGCATCCAATTATGAATTCAATCATTTAACTCGTATAAGCATCATGCTATACAACCACTCTCAAGGATGAAAATCCTTGTGATTATAACAGCCCAAGGACGAAACCCCCTGTGGACTTATATTTTATTTAGTTTATTATTTTAAATGCAACATTTATATTTATAAAAAGTAGGATTTCCGAGAAAACCAAATTAATGTAAAATATTCCGATTTGGAATGTTACAGTGGTATCAGAGTTGTTTGTCGTGCCAGTGTGTGAACCATGGGGTCACTACATAAGGAAATTATGGACAATTTCGAGTCATACAACGCCCTTTCAACAGGGATTCGAAAAGAAATCTCTTTTTAGGACTATTTGGATTTAAAAGAGTCATGGAATGGAAATAGGCACTATGAGGAAGACGAGTTTGTGAATCATCATTATGGCAATATTGAATATGACAAGATATTCAATTTTCAAGAGGTCCCAGAAGAAAGGAAGATGACAAATTCCAAGACTGCCTTCCCTATCCAAGAGCAAATGAATGAGGCATACAACATTGAACTAAGGGAATGCCCAAACATACTTATCCAAGAAGAAGTTGATATTTATGAAGACTTGTCTAGTGGAAACACTGACATAAAAACTTTGGATATTAGAGATGCACACGAGTTATCTATCCAAAACACTAATAATGATGTTGATATGTGTTGTCTACGTTAGAGTGAAGATAAATTTCAGTGTAAGAGAGAGGTCTTGAGGATTGTTCCTCGAACACGGGTTCTAAGTTCAATAAACCCATTGATTGTCTGATTAATGCACACTATCAACAAGATATCATGGGCTACAGTCTTAAAAATAAACAAGATGGAGAGCCAACCAAAATAATTGATAGAATATCGCAAAAACATCCACCGGATAACCTTGATGCCTTGGAAGACGAACAATCACTAAATGTACCTCACCCGTTGAAGGATACCGAAGAGACTTCCAATGATATTATGGATAACAAACAAGACTCTACATGTGCACTATTTCTTTTAGATTTGCCCAGCTATCTTGGAGTAATAGGAAATTCACATGTTGAACATGGAGAGTCCTTGGAGGTGTGCTTAAAACATTCAGAAATCAATAAAGGCAATCAAATTGTAACTGTTAATCTTGGAAATGCTACACTTGAGGGCTGTGACTCAGAGATATATTACACACAACCATCCAAAACAAATAATGAATGAAAAGTTGATTCCATGTCTGCTTCTTCGGTAGGAGGGGCTCAAGTGATATTGGAAGAAATATACTATGATGATGGGCTATTAAAGGATGTTGATGAATGGCATGCCAAGGATGTGGTGAACCTAACAACTGGACAAAAAAGTCCAAATTTGTTCATATTAACTATAAGGGTTGTGTCTCCATACATCAAGCTATTAGAGGATGTAGGTCCTCAAGCATGGATTTTTAAGGAGCTTGAGGTTATCCATAATTCAAATTTCATATTCCCAGAGTTACAAATATCGTGAATCTCAACAGTTTGAACTCGGCTTTGCATCTAAAATGGTTAAACCTTCGTTAGTGTAGAGGGAAGAAGACATTCTTCATGGGAAGTTTGTATTCAAAACATGGGATCCAAACTTGATATTAGAAAGTTTAAATTTCTTAGAATCACAAATCATGCGAGTTGACATAGTGACCCAATCATTGCCCTATGAATTGTCAAATGTCCAACATAAACCATGGTTTTGTGGTCTTTACATTGTTGAAAACATTCTATTTTCTATTTTAGAGGAAAGGAAAAGGCCCTTGTTGAGAGACTCCACTTTACATCTACCACTTAAACATAATTATATGTCGGAGCATTATTGTACAACAAACTTAATTAACATGAAGAATTTCAAACAAAACCTTGAAATTCCAAAATGTGTAGTAGATGATCATCCGATCAAAGTATGGCATCACGAAGTAAATAAAATTCCTAATACAAAGGCCTACTTCATCATAAATTGTGATAATATATGAGGGTTTTCACCGATGAAGTCCAACGTACTACGAGAAATGTTTGCTTCACTATTCTTGGATGTTCTTCAAGAGATTGCGTATCAAACAAACGTGGCTCCGTTAAATCGCAGAATTTGTGCCTCTAGAACCTTCATTTCTAAAATCAAGATGTATGGTTTGAGCAAAAAGATTTTGCTCTTAGCATTTAAATTTGTCAAAACATTTCAAGCCACAAAGGGAAGTTCTGATTTTGTAAAGAGAGAACAGAGAAAGGATTTATAAAAATCATAGTTGCCATGTTTAGTCAAACAAGGCTCAGATTTGGTTCGAACCGAATAAATTTGGTTGACCGAATTTGTTTGGTCAAGTTCGGCTGTTTAATTTTTTCACATTTTTTATTTTTAAAAAAACATTTAAAATATTATTTTAAAACCAAAACATCACTCACAGTGAATGGCGACGCAAACCTAAATGCAAAAGACAAACAAACGAATAAGATACACTGCGATTCGTGAATCATCACTTCTCGTAGAACTCCGAAGAAAAGACTACCTACCATTGTTCACTGTTGTTCATTGTACCTATCTCCGTTCATGTTTAGGGTGTAGGCAAAGGTTTGTTGAGTGTTTGACAGACTGAAGCAATGAAAGTTTAAAACCCGTCGAAGACCTAAACTCTGATGTCTATCGTCATCTCTCGTCTGCGATCTGCAATTGTTGACGGCCACATCGAACAGGGAGCATAGTCTTTAGTATTTAATAATTTACCCTTGGGCCTTTACGTTTAGTTTAATATTTAGTGTTTACATTTTAGTTTAATATCTAGTATTCAGTTTTAAACTTTTACATGTGTAAAGTACTAAGTAAAATAATCATTAAGTTATTAATAATTTAAATTAAAATTATTAAAATTAAATATTTAATATTTAGTTTTAAATTTTTAAAATATATATTGTGCATGAATAAAGTTAAACATTAACAAGTAAAATAATTATTAATAATTTAAATTAAATTTATTAATATTAAATATTTAATATTTTATTGACATATTGTTCTATTATTAATTTATTAAAATTTAAAATATTATTAAATATAAGTGATTGTTATAAATAAAAATATATTTAATATCTTATTATTCAGTATCTAGTTTTAAATTTTTACAATGTATATTGTACATGAGTAAAGTTAAACTTTAACAAGTAAAATAATTGTTAATAATTTAAATTAAATTAATTAATATTTAATATTTTATTGACATATTGTTCTATTATTAATTTAATAAAATTAGAAATATTATTAAGTATAAGTGATTGTTATAAATAAAAATATAAAAAAAAAAATTTAACCGAACAACCAACCGAACTTATCGAACAGAATTTTTTTCAAAATCCAGAACTTCCGAACTTTTTTCCCATTCCAAACAACCCGAAGTTTTCGAACATGGTAACTATGATAAAAATGCTAGTATGGAATCTAAAACACCCTCACAATATTTGAGCAAATTAACCAACATTGATAACCAATTTCCCTGCCTCCTTTCATTGTTTCTTCCAGACATGACAACATTTCTCTCGAATTTGTTTAGGTTCATCAATATCATCAGTCTTTGCCATGGTAAACTATCATAGGCAAATGTTGATAAAATTATAGATTCGTTTGAAGATACATTTGTATCAACATTTCTTGCACAAGTTTCGGTCGGTTATCAAAAGCTAGATCTTCCGCATAGAGTCCGAAAAGTAAAGAACAAAGTTATTAAGAACAAGTTTGATATGAATACTTATGTTCAAATTATTTTCCAACTAGATCTATTTTCCACAAAGGCACATGCAATGGTAAACCTGTTTTGGTATATTGTTCACAAGCAATTTTACAAAGAGCAGCTAAGATATTTTGTTTGGTGTTCCCCTACAGTCTATCATAGTCATGTGGGATTTCATTTCACCATTAAATCTTCCAAGCATAGCTCACTATATTTACCAGAGAATAGATTCATTTACCCCGAATTCAGAGATGCAACCATATTCCAACGAAATTGAATTAGTTGTGAAGTCTGGTATATCATGGTTGCAAAAGGATTATCAATCTGATAAGTTTAATGAAGCTGAGATATCTGCAAAAGACTCTACAGATATAATATATTTGTTGTTGAATGTGCAGGAATTTCTTTATACAATTATACTTTTCTATGATTTTGAACAAGAGAAAATCGTGGATCAACATCAGGCCATTGAAGGATCTATGCTTGCATTCCATGAAAATTCTACATGTACTTGGTACACTATCATAAGGAATGGCTTAAAGGGTCTATGTAAGATAAAATACATGTCTACTGGAAATGTTTGCATCCACCTCTCGATTGACAAAAGCTATTCATTTTTTCTACTATCCTTCGTTGTTGAGTGAAAGCAAGAAACCTAAAGATTTCAGAGTGTTGGTTCTTTGTAAAATTGTCTCATGGAAAACGTATACAAACGTTTTTGACAGTTTGGTGGTTCCCAATGAGACTGAGGTTGTCATACGATATTTGCTCGTATGGAGTTCATATGATCCTTCTACTTTTGTATTGTCAATAGAAGATGCAACGTGGGGAGGAGCCTTACTTCTTGAACATTCCAATTTGCAATTGCTTGAGGACAAGCAATTTGAGGCAGGGAGGTCTGTAATATCCCCAAAGAGATCTTTGAATTCAAGGAGAGGCATTGTCATTTCACATGAAGAAATCGCTACCAAGGAGCAACGCTAACATTTAATACAGCAGATTAAACGGATATGAATGGAAATGTCAAACGAAATTGTTGTCGGAAGTGTCAAACGAAATTGTTGCAGGAAGTGAATGGAAATGTTAAACAGAATTGTCGACGGAAATGTCAACAGTCACATCTTTTGGTGAAGAGGTGCCTCTTGGATGGGACGCCTCCTTTGTGAGAAGTTTTTAAAGGCTATATAAGGGAGAAGAGATGTGGAAGTATTACAAGCATCCAATTATGAATTCAATTATCTAACTCGTATAAGCGTCATGCTAGACAACCACTCTCAAGGACAAAAATCCTTGTGATTATAACAGCCCAAGGTCAAAACCCCTTGTGGACTTATATTTAATTTATTATTTTAAATGCAATATTTATATTTACAAAAAATAGGATTTCCGAGAAAACCAAATTAATGTAAAATATTCCGATTTGGAATATTACATAGCATCTTTATTTGCAATACTAGTAGCATACTTAATCATGGCCTCTTTACCACTCAAACATACCTCTCTTTAAATATAAGTACAAGCAATCCTCATCGACATCAAATTTGCTCCCTATCTCCTTCCCTTTGACACGAGAACTTAACCTTATTGCAAGCACTCGAATGCACTTTCAGATGAAGCTTCCAACATTTATCTTTAATATGAACATCTACAAAACCATGCCTGCAATGATTTTTAGCATCTTTCTTTGCAATACTTGTAGCACTCCGCTTACCTTCCCATTTACCTTTAACCTTTGGCTTGAAACCACCTTGCTGGTTTGAAGTGTGTGAAGAGGTTGATGGACCCTTCTCTTGTCCATCTCAAGCTAATGTGTTTGTACACATTCCTCCTATATGTTCTTACACTTGGCCATGAAGAGGTATCCTTAAAACAGCTATGAAATATCTTGTGTGTCCTTCCTCATTTGGATGGCTTGCTTTCGAAATTCAGTAGTATACTCTTGCATAGTTTGTCCATACCTTTGCCGGAAATATTTCCATTTTATGAAGCATTCCGCATAACAAATAGGATAAACGTAGCTTTTTATTAGCTTCCTAAATTATTCCCATTTAGTAATTTCTGGCAATTTCTTCAAATCCAAAAGATGAGAATAACTCTCATACTGCGTGAGTACATAACTAGCAAGTTTCAAACATGCAAAATAAATTTTCAGCTCTTCATTGACACTATGCAAACTGACATATACCTCAAGTTGTGCAAGCCAATGATCAAAGCTTTTCTGCATTGACTTCTCCTTCATAGGATTGAATTTCTAATTTTGCATCTACTTTAAATGGTGGCTGAGATGAGGACGTTAGATTTATATGGGGCTGCTCATTTTTTTGGTTGTCGGGCCACTCTTAGCTTGCCTCCTCTTTTGCCTTGGGTATTTACATGGGAATACATAGCTTTCCAATAAGTGCCACCATAATATTTTCGATCCTATCAAACCTTTCCCATAGATTAGGAGATGCTCGCAACATCCATTTCCAACTTCAAGAATCTATTTTCTTTAATTTCATCACTCTTGAGGTTTCTTTCCTCTTCTTGGGCCATGCTGCTTCTCACTTCTTAATTCCACCTCTTTTTGGATCTCTTGCTGCAAAGGAAGCACGTAACCTTCTCCACTTGCTTTAGCTGATCTAGTCAAGGGCATGTATCTGCCAAACTAAACGCCACACAAACAACTCAAACCAAGGAATACAAACCTGATTCATAATAAGGATAGAATATCCATTCCTAATTCGTCATCACAAATCTTAACATGCTGTAACTCTACTATAACTAATTTAGATTGCTGCAAAACACATAATTATGCTTAAAATTGTGAACCCTATAAAGCTGAAATTTGATGGAGTAATTGCATAAAAATGAAATTAAGCAAGTAAATGACTGAATAACATGTAAAAGGGAGAATCAATGAAAGGAATTTTCCATAGAGAAATCCAATGTGGGATAACTCTAGAAGAGTAGGGTTCGGCCTTCTCATCTCCACTATCATCATGCAACATTTACAAGCCAACTGATCAAATTGAACCTCCAAAGACACTGTGGGCCTTTTACTGCACTCCTATAATGCTCTCTAAGCTTACCCTGCTCTGAAAACTTGCTCAGTAAACATGCTTCACTACTCTACCCAGCTGAAGGTACATCCTGCAACTCTAGAATGAGTCATGCATGACCCCAAGGGGTATATTTATAGAAATACATAAGCAATTGCATCAGACACAGATTTCAAACACCAATTACTGAGAAGAGATTGTTGTCATCAACACACCCAAAATTTTGCCAATTCAGAACCACCCTTTAAAATATTTAAATGATAATAAAATCAATGAGTTGCCCTGAGGCATTTGAGCTTTAGGAGTATTTTCTGTTTGTTTTCATTTGTTTTTCTGCTAGCACCTAATTTTAATTCCAGATTATTTTCAGAATTTCCTTTGGGCTTTTACTTCAATTACTCTTTGACTTGGACCCCAATAGATTTGTGATTTAAGAAATTGTGATTTTGCTTCCTTTTGATTCCTCTCCCTCCATTCAAATCCATGAATATCTTGTCTGGAATGGATTTAGTACCTTTCTCCTTGACGCATGCTCTGAATGTTAAGTAAAAGCATAGGTAAAAGGAAAAGAAAAGCTTTCCACGAACTGTGAAGAGCACCGCAAGCATATTTACCCAAGACTCTGAGACGAGGGGGCGGAATTTCTAGGATGGCAGAAAAAATCCAAAATTTTGGAGACAGCAAGGGGATGGATAATTAAAATAATATATAAATATTTTAAATTTTAAATATACGAATAAACTAAAGTAGAACTAGAGACATCATAGATAGATTAAATGATCATACATTATAGTCTTAAAGTTTTTGATTAATACAACTATTCAACCTGCTGCCCAAGGGTCAAAACAAAATGAAATAACATAGTCCATGAACATCCAAGTAAGTATGCAACTCACAAATCAGAATCATCATCTGAAACAACATCCATGAATTGCTCCTCGTTGGAACTGGTGTCCTCATCCTCATCCTCGAATTGGACCCCAATCAATCCTTGTTGCGCATTATGCTCCTCTTCAACCTGACCTAGTTCCTCAGGATCCACATCCCATCGCAAAGTTGAGGTCTGCATGTACTTCGAAGCCTTGTGAGCCATCAGACTCAATGCATTGTGTACAACAACAAGCTTATCCGCTCTCTTAGAGGTAAGTTTGTTCCTCTTAAGAGAATGGATCCAACCATATGTCCAATTCCTCTTAGTAGCAGAGAAACTAGAAACATGTGAAAGGAGACGAATTGCAAGTGTTCGCAGATCTCATGGATGCCCATACAATCCCCACCAACTCACTAGCTTCTTTTGTGCCAATGTTGCCCTATTTATCCTCGCTAAAGTTTTGTAGCCATCAAGTTGCAAATAAGTATAGCAAGGTTATGAGAACCGTCGCAAGCCAAAGAAACGTTGCAAAGAAAGGAAGTTGTGCAAAGCCAAAGAGCTTTGCAAAACTGTGGGACCATCGCAGGCTGTGAGGAGCATCGCATATCTAAACAATCTTCAAAAAACAATGAAGATCATCGACAAGCTGGAAAAACGTCGCAAAGGCAGAAAATCTTTGCAATACTGAAAGCTCCGCACTAAATAAATGTCAAGGGCAGCAAGTAGAAGGAAGTTGCAACTAACACATAGGTGCCGCCCAAGGTAGATGTTTCCATTTAAACCATACTTCAAGATCCCAGAGCTTAGTTGTCTAGTCTAATTATGGTATCAAGCAAATACCTGCAAACCTCCCCTAATTAGGTAAGTGCAGTTCACTTTTGTAAACCTAAAGATTCAAAAATGACATTTTTGGCATGAAACCACGACCTTTTCATTGTTTTTTTTTTAATATTTGGGTAAATCTACAAAACAATATATGTCCACAATGGACACAAAATATAACCAAGAGTAGCAAAAACAAAAGTGCATGCTCAAAGAGGGATCACAAGAGAAGTTAACAAACTAAATCCACCACACCTCAGCCAAGAACTACAGTAGCATAATAAAGTATCAAAGTAGACAAAGGTCTACAGTCCAGAAACAACTAAAAAAAGAGTAAATAATAGGCCACAGAGCCCTTATCCAAGTCCATAGAGTCACTTTTGTCATATTGAACAACTTCATAAAGTCTTTCATCTCTTACAACAGGTCCCTCAGCAATACAGACAGGGTCCTTACCATTAACAACAGGTCCCACAGCATTATCAAATCCCTTATCAGTCTCATGGCCAGTACCAGGACACCTTTGCACCTCGGAATTGTTTGGAAGTCAATCTTCACTTTTTTTTCCCTAGCAGCCCTAGTCTCATATTAGTCTCAGCATGTGCTATAATAGCATGAAGATTACTAATAGTCTTTTGCACAATATGTTCGATAATTTTTTCTAGTCCAGTTGGAAGAACACCTCCATATCAATGTGCAGGTAGAGGCCTATCATCCAAGGATGAAGAGGGGGAGAGAGTGTAGTTAGAGCCATCCTCTTTATCTGCTCTATCACCTAAAGGAGAGTTTGGAATATGTTGTTCTATGTTGTTCAACATTGACCCTATACACTTTATTATGCTCGATTCTCTGCAGTGTATCATGGAGGTTATCTATTATAGAATTAATGCCCACTGCAGTAAAACCTTCCTGATCTTGGTCACTATCCTAATTTCCAACAAGCTCTAGGTCACGATCATCAAATTGATGGATGTAAGCTTCTCTCATCAGAGTTCCCATTCAGCTTTTGAAACTTCAACATCTGTTGCAGCTGAGTGTAAAACTTGCCAATCTGGTGAAGGGTTGAACCTTGGAACTCCCCCATGCCAATCAAATAATTTGAAGTAACCTTCATCATTCTTGTTTTGAGAAACTTCTCCAATTCAGCCCTAGGGACTTGATGCTGGAGGTTAACCTACACATGGAGAATTTGAAGGATGACTTCACTTGTGAAGTCGGTAAGTCTCCTTCCCTTCTTTCTTTATAAATAAACCACAACATTTCAGTCTACATAACAAGCCATAAAAAATTTTATACAATGGCATTTTCTTCTCGGTATAGATGTAACCAAAGAGAATATTAACCAAGTGATTTCTTGACCAAGATATAATGACCAAGGACTAAGACAATAATTCTAGCACGAGCAAAAGGGCAAGAAAGAAAAAGATGCTCAACAATTTCATCTTCCCAACAAACAGGACAAAAAGGACTGGCAAACTCACTCTTAGCAATAACACTACCAAAAGTTTTTGGGGAAGAAGTAACCACTTAAAACAAGATTTCTTGGGTTCAATACAAGAAGGCCAAATAACATCAAATCTTTACTTCCAGTTATGTAAAGGATCACAAAAAGACCACTTCTATTCAGACTTAAGCAAATATTTTGAGAGAGAGAGTATCATAGAGCTGCTTAGCAGAAATTTCACACAACAGAGGACCCTTGAGCCATATGATGCTATCCCAAAAAACTTCATCATCTTCAATCATCACCGGGGAGTTCTAATTACTTTTCTCAAAATAGTGAAAGTTCTCGGCTGAGTGTTAGGCAATCTGGACTTAGTTTTAAGTTCATCCCAAGACAACCAACTACCATTAGCAAATAAATTGTCAAAGTTTTTGATCCCTTTAGAGAACCACAAACTAGCTGAACCTCAAATTGGCAATGGAGTGTTGTATTATAATACAGGTTCCACCAAAGGGATCTAAAGCCTTGGCACCTAGTACCATGACGGTTGAAAGGGGGATGATTGGCAACCAAATGTCTCACCTCCTCCCAAGCCTTCCACAAAGAAGTAAATTTGGGAGAACCAACTGTCTTGACAAGGTATGAACGAAACATGATGTTAGAAATATGAAGACCCTTCCACTGAGGAAACATGATGTCAGAAATATGAAGACCCTTCCACTGATGCTTCCCCTTCGGAAACCCATTAGTGTTATTGTTTCTAATCAATGCTTTCCAGGTCTCATTTCCATTTAATAATCTAAGTGTCCATTTTACTAAAAGAGAAATTCCTTGAAGTTTCAAATTTTTAATACCAAGCCGCCCTAGTGATTTAGGTTTACAACACACAGCCAAAGTAATAGCATGTCTTTTTTTACCACCCCTTCCATCTGCCCACAAAAAAAATATTGGACCAATTTATGAAGCTTGTCAAACTGGGAATTGCAAATAAAGCAAGAGAAATAAATATTGACAGAAGAAAGCACCTTTTTGGTAAACTTGAATTCTACCACAGAGAGAAAGAAGATGCCCTTGCTACTTAGTAACCTTCTTATTAATTCTTTCAAAAAGCCATGTCCACATATCCTTGAAGGAGGGAATAAGATCAAAGGGTATACCCAAGTATCTGACCATCTTGTAGGGGCCACCCCAAGCCCAACCAAGAGTGAGAATCCAATCCAAGGGGGAATCCTCCCACCCAAGCAACATAGACTTCTCAGACATAGGCACTGCAATATATTTCCAGCCTAAGCGAAATTTGTTTAAAGTTCTCTTCTTCAAGGACTGGAAACAAGGTAGTATCATCTGCAAAGAGAGCATCTATCAGATTCTCATTATTAGGAAGCTTAATCCCCTTAGCAAGAGGGCCTATGGAAGCATCTCTAAGAAGGAAATGGAGAGCTTCAACAGCAATAACAAAAATAGAAAGGGCAAGGGGCCAGCCCTGCCTAATCAATTTTTGTAAAGCAAAAGAATCAGTAAGCTCACCATTGACTTCCACTTGAGCAATGGCATCTTGAAACAAAATAATAACCACTCTGCAAAATTTGTCCTAAAAACCAAAGTTTAATAAAGGGCCCCTCAATTCTGTCACAAACTGTTTCAATGTCATGTAAGGCCATAAATACATTTTGCTTAGTACTCTTAGCCCAATACATACCCTCCCAGCATGTAATCAAATTATCTAGGATGTATCTTCCATCAACAAACTTTATCTATGTCACTGAAATGATAACTTGAAGAAAAGGAGCTAATTTTGGCCAAAATTTTGGCAAGAATTTTATGGGAAACATTGAGAAGGGTGATAGGCCTCCAATTTTTGAGCTGGGTGGAATCTCCTTCTTAGGGAATCAGTTTAACAACCCCTCTATTAATGTCCTTACCCAACAAACCAAACTGGATGGCTTCATTATATACTCTCCGAATCTCAAGGGCTAGTCAATCTTTATTGGATTTATAAAATTCAGCAGGGAAACCATCAAAGCCAAGCGACTTGTCACCGTTAAGGGAATCGATGGTATTCTTAACCTCATCAATATTAATATCCTTCTCAAGAAGAGCAGAAAAAGAAGCAGACAGTTTTTAAGGGATGACTCTAAAGCAAATTAATCCATTTTCAGCAATATTGTTATTCAAACCATCAGAAGTAAACAAGTCCTTGTAAAGGGGATGAAAGTAGATTTGATAGCTTCTAAGCCATCTGAAACAAAACCCCCAATATCAATGACCCCAATTATTTCCCAAGTATGCTTAGCTTTAAGAATCCAGAAAATATATTTGTCCTTGATCACCAAGCTTCAATCAAGTTAACCCGGATCTGATCTGAGCTCCTTTAGTTAAGTATTGATAAGTTAACCTATGGCTGTGCTTAAAAAAAACCAAGTTGTCCAATAGTTCAAGGTTGTGAAGGTCCTCCTGCACTCTAGACTCGACACAAATAAGTTGTTCTTGCAAGGTTCTTTGTCTTCTTCTTCGAAGCTCGGCTTTAGCTTGACCAAAGGATCTCATAATTTTTTTGCAGAGAGTCATACAATTATTCTAGGAGACAATTCTACAATCATTATGAGGGAAATTTTTAGCAATATGCCATGAAGCCATAATCCACTCAATACAGTCATCTTGTAAATGACAGACATGAAGCTTGTCGAGGCCTTTCAACTGATTAGAATCATGAAGCCAGCTAGAATTCAATTGAAAGGTCAACTCAATAGGATGATGGTCAAGCAAGGTATAAGGAAGGACTTTAATGAGGTTACCCTTATCCACAGGGGGAATGATAAAGTGATCTTATTTCCATAGAATCTGTCAAGGCTAGAATACACTCTTTTACTGCCCTGCTCATTATTGCACCAAGTATACCAGATGCTCTTTCTATTCTCTTTACCTTTGAACAGTCAAACAAAAAGCTTGAGAATCCTCTTAAACTCCCAAAAAAAAGTGTCACCTTTCCAAGAGAAGGGAAGCCCTCACATTTTATCTTCTCTCTTCTACCATATTGAAGTCACCCCCAACAATCCAAGGAACATCCTTAAGGTTCGAGGCTATCCAGTTCCCTGTAATCAGCTCTTTCTCTATAATCACTGCGGGCATATACTGAAAAAATGCCAAAAGACAAATCCAAATGTTTCAAACTCACCCAAACCAGTTTATTAGTACACCATTTCTTGTTAATCAAAATTAATACACCTCCCCTGCCTTTATCATGTTTAGCGTAAATACTAGAGGCACCAGACCAAATACACTTAAGGGCTAATTCAATAGAAATTTCAGCATCCTTGACTTCATGTAAAAGAACAAAATCAATGTTGTCCCTAGAATTCCTAAATTGTCCAACAATGGGATTTTTGTCATTGATCTCCAAGCCTCTTACAATCCAACTAAGAATCTTCATAATAAATAAGGTAAGAAGGTGGTTAATTGAAGCCTTGAGTGGGGGACATAGTTACCACTTTATTCTGATATAATCTATTAAAGCGAGGTGATATCTTGGTATCCTTGCCATTCTTTTTAAAATCTTCACCTCCTAAACCAGCATTGGACTTTATTCTCTTAGGGTCATCACCCATTTGATCACAAATCAAAGGAACACTCCCTATATCATTTGTTTTTCACCTTTTAGGCCCCATTTTAGGTTTTCAAATGGCGCTAGGTTTAATCTTTGTCAATACATATTTCCTTATCTGAGCACATATTTCCTTGTCTGAGGAGGGAGTGTTAGTGGTGGGGCACTCTAGTGGAGAAGCAGTCACCTCCACAACGTGCAAGTTAAGAGAATTAGACATTCCATTTGAAGCAACCATCCTATCATTGACGGATATTTGCATTGTATCTTTTTAATTTGTTTTTGATCTCTCCATAGAGGGTTGCTTTGGCAGGGAGAAGGCACTTTACCCAAAAATAACTTCATATTGGTTACAGAGTCTTTCCTCAACCAAAAGAGAAGATATCTTCTCAAACATATAGGTTTGTCACAACTTGTTCAGGGGTTTCGCAAAGTTCCATGAGGGCAAGAGCACAAGACTCTCCAACAGGACCAGGATTCTCTAAATTAGGCTCAGCAAACGAGGAGTTGGTGAAGACTTGGAGGGCGGCTTACTCTTTTGCAAGCAAAGGAACTTCAAGAGGCTTTGAAATGGCATTAACAGTGGGTTGAGCTATAGTCTCAACCTCTGCTTATTTAAATTTGTATTTATCAGCTGAGGGCATTTTTTTTATCATATTCATTACAAAAGAAACACGAATTTGAATTTTGATCCCAAGAATAGGGCAAAGAAATTTGGAATCTTTTAAATTAAAGTCTTGAAGGTTTCAAGGTAAAAAATTCAATGGCTTGAAAGAAACAAGCACCCTAGCATGCATTTTAGCCAAATTAGCCCTAGTTTCTTCGACCCTCAAAACCTCTCCCAAAGGCGTAAAAGCTTCTGGAAGAAAATTACATATTTTCATAAAAATGTTTTGCACTTCGACCCAGCGAGGAGTCATTTTAACAAGTTCTCGCCAGTCCATACTCAAGTTCCAGGGGAGGGCATGCTATTTTGAGTCTTTGACTATCCCACATTCAAAAAAGGTCTGCTAGTGGCTTTCCTTTGCATGTTAAAAATTTTAAACAGTCCAAGGAATACTCCTTTCTAAATCATTCTACAAAAACTAACATACATTACAAGTTTCTTTCCCCAGAGAATTCACCCAATTTTCAAAAAATCGCCTTGAAGAGCATTATCATTTAGACAGATAAATAAAAACTCCAAATTCTTCAATATAATTTCCTCTGACACAAGATCTTTACACAACTTCATTAGGGCAAACGGTAAAGGTTTTCAGATGGTCAAGAGACTTACCAATTTCTCATGTGTCTCCTTTCCCGCTCGCTAGAAAGCCACACCTTTCATTCAAGAGATGCTCTCTTCCTACCACAAGGCTTCTTTAATAGTCTTTTTTGCTCGCCAGGGTTTCCAATCAATTTATTAAAACTTTCAAGAATAGCATTTTTATTTGCTCATCTTTAAATTTCTCTAAACCTCCATTAAATTTTCTTGCTTGGGCTCCATTATTCTTTACGCTGCCTTCACCTTTTGCACAAGTATAATCCACAATAGCCATACACCTAGATTAAGGTGAAAGCTAAGGTCACAAGCATCTATGAGAGCTTTTTTCACTCAAAAGGAGTAAAACCAAACAAAAAAATAAACACACGCAGCAACAGAAAAGGGACTGCATACAAACCAAAACAGCATAAAGGGAAGGTGACTTAAATCATACTAAGACCACAAAAGAGAACCAATTCAACCAATTCTCAAGCAAAAGGTAAACTTGAAGGTGCTCTCATGGAGGTCGACCTATCTTCTACCCACACATGCCAGAGCTCCAAACTTTCCTCCCCCAAATAGGTCTCAATGATGCCCTTGATCACTTTTTTAGTGGTTGAGAACTGATTTTGTGTTTCAAAATAGATCAACATTTTCACTACCTATTTGAACAAGGACGCCTCAGAGTCCTTTGTCAGAGATGGATAAGGTAAGAATAGGTCTTGGCATTCTATTTATACATACTATGAAATGCATGGAAATCATGCCAAAAACAACAAAAATGGGAAGGAAGGTTCAAAGAAGGAGAAGAACGGGCATCCCCTTTTTTTTCTTGGCCCAAAGAAAGAGTAAGATCATTACCTTTGGTCATGCACATCCCAGGAATGGGTGGTATGAGGAAGAAGGCTTGGTTGGTTTGACTTTTAAAAGGCCCTGCATGTATGCAGAGGATGTTGCATGTTAGATTGCTCCACCAAGCCATGCTCCTAAAGCTCCCCAAATGTAGGCAAATGGTGATCCATCAAGGCAGTCAGCGCTATAAAAAAGGCGCATCAGATTGGCTCCAAAGTCGGTCCTGCAGCAGAAAGAGATCATCAAATGTGCTTCAAGGACGGTGGTGTGCGATTGTGGACAGAATCAGAATGCCTGCAATATTAGTCATGGAGGGCAGAGGCCACTTCCTTCACTGGCTTACCCATCTCAGTATCCTTCAGTGAGCACGTAATCCACTTGAGGCTTTGAAACTTCGAGAAAAGCAAATTTTTTCTATTTTGAAGGTGAACAGTCATGGAGCTCTTCGTTTCAAATTCCCTTCAAATGGAAAGCATCGAAGCTCCTACAAGCTACAAAAGGAGCTTGTAACACTTTAATAAAGGGATATAGAACATTATTATCATTATCTAGATTCAGAAAAAATAAAGGATTCTTCTAAGGAGACATTGACAAAATACAGATTTTAATACAAGGAAATTTCTTTGAAACTGTTTCTTTCACATATGGTGTGGTATTTATTTGAGTTTTACTATATGAATGTTGTACCATATCTTTCAGTTGGTTCTGAACATGAATAAATTTAATTATTGTTTGAGCATCTTAACCAGTGTTGTTTGTGTAAATGGTTTTGAAGCTTTGTTGGTTCTTTTAGCTTGAACTTTTATCTGAATTTGTGTTATTCAGAAAATAATATCTTAACAAACTATTTTGAATGTTTGCACTGTTTATTGAAAATCTGGACTGCAGTCACGTTTACTATAGGCAGTTTATTCATGCAGAGAATTACATGTTCCTTTGGGTTATGATATCCGTCATTAACAATTGTGAATCCACATAAGATTCATAAAAGAATAAGTATTCATGCATTTTTGTTCCCTTTACTCTTAATTTTAAAAACTTAGGTAGATTTCATTTCATGTTTGTAGATATTTACGAGCCTTATACAGGTGTAGGTAACCTGTACCATGTTTAAATCAGCATGTATATTTCCTTAGGTATTGGACGAATTCAACATGTGTCGAACATGTGTAAACTACTCTTGCATCTGTTACTACTCTCACATCTGTTGTGGGCTTCAAGAAGTTTGGACCATCCTTAAGCATTTCCGCACCTTAATTTTGACACTGTTCAGCTTCTACACTTCTATTTTTCCAGTTTTGCTTCAAGAAGTGAGCATGAACATGCCGTAAAATGCTTCATTAGTAATACAAACTATGAAGTTGGTCTGTTTATTTACATCAAACAGAATTACAACACTCATTGATATCCAATTTGGTTCAATAACATTTTTTTTTTTAAACTGAGCTACCATTCTCTAGCAATAAATGTCATCTTCCTTTAAAAAATCTAAGCGTCTTTGTAAATCGCACTTCAAATCAAAGCTAGGGTTTTACACAAAGAGAGAATGTGCATTCAATAGATACCCTTTCCTGACTAAAATATGAAAATGAAAACCTATACGCAAGCGTATCTAGAAATTTTCTTTAAATTGTAAAAATGGCATTCAATTTGCTTTTACCCAAATCGAAAGATATGATGATTATCCCCTTTTCTGCTCAGGCTTGAGGGTGTTCAGATTACCAACTTCTTGAGATTTGTGACTCGCTTTATACTGCTTTAATTTTCTATCATTGCCCCTTTTTGGCTTCAAATTTCACCATCATACAATGCAGGCTTGCCCCAAACGGGGGTTATGACAGTAAAAATGTGATTTTGAAAGGTCATCTTCTATAGGTTGTCCCCTCAATCTCAATTTTTTCATTGTTATCACTTTTTGTAAATGACCCAAAATTATCTTTATGATGGCACTTGAAAAACTCAATTCTAATGATTGAGCTGAGAAATATACATGTTGCAAAGATTAGACATATCTCCCGAAAAAGTCGCTAAAATGAATCTCGCTATAAGAAACATCTCCTATTCCAAATATCCACTCTGATAACACATGTTATGAACCAAAGCTCGAATAGCAAAAATATACCAAGAATGATAGAAATACACAAGAGGTGCATAGAGGATACCAATGTACCAAAATATTCAGTATACTCAAGAGAATACCCTTAAGGTAGGGTTACACCATACAACAATCCTTAATGAGGGATCTACTAAAAAAATCTCCTCAAGGAAGGGTGACACTGTACCCTCAAGGATGGAACAAAGAATTATGGAGAATTGATTCTCTTGTTCCAATCTTCTTTTGGAAAAAGACAATGTAAATCAACCTTTCAAGAAGATCAATCTCCCTCACAAGTAACCATAAAACTTCTAGGAAACGTTTAGCCGAGAAAGTTGTCTAGATTGCACATGCTTAGAAAAGATCCTGGCTGTTTTATAACATGTACAAAAGCAAAGATGCTTGATTTTATTGCTTCTATAGGGAGAGAATCTCTCAAAAGTGTACACTTTTCATTAAACTCTCTTATAATATATGTCGTAATATAAGATGCATGGCTTTAAAAAAAGAATAATTCACTAAAAGTGTATATGTAGGAAATACAATGGAGGAGCTAGAGATACATTTGACCCATTTAGAAGCATTTAGGGAGGAAACTGTTTAGATAATGCAGCATTTGACACTTGTTAAATTTCTAACACAAACACAACAAACCCTGAGCAAACATGCTATCAAAGGTATTGATTTCCATTGCTTATGCAAAAACAAAATGTCAAAATGAAAACCATAGCAAAAGTTTCACGCTAGAAAATAAAAATGCAATGCAAAGTTTCCATACCCAATGATGACTATGAGAAGAATTTCCACAATAGTGTTTTTTATGGCATTGAAGGCTTCTGCTTTCTCTTCTTGTGTTTTGACATCTCCACTAACAATATCAATAATCTTGCCACCATATTTTGGCTACAGTTAAAGAATTAAAAATGTCAGTATCCATAAAGATTCTCATAAGGATCTGCTCTGATGCAAAACCAAATAGAAACGAAAAAGCTCAATATTGCCTTTTAACTATGAAATAAGAAAATCTAACAATCAATATCTTTATCAACGACAATAGTGTTAACAAACAATGCTTCCAATAAACTACGATGTCATATGAATTACACAACATAAAAACGAAGAAATAGAGCCAAAACATAAAAAGGGATACCGACTTCTAAATGACAAAAACAAAAGCTCTTTGCACTGTATAGAAAAGGAAGCAACAAAAATAGTTAGACGAGTGCAAATTTAAGCGGCAATCCATTTGTCCATGAAGTTGAATACCCAAATATAACACTCAAATTTTTGATGTTGCTTGTCTAACCAAACATTGACGCATTTAATGTATATAAGATTAAGTGAAAGACATGTAGGACACAAAAGAACATATTTATGTATGACTTATAGCAAAGAGTACACCCATTGCCCAAGAGGTTGATTAAAAATTCGAATATTGTCCATCTAAATCCCAAAGCAGGTTGGAATATTTAAAATCCCTGTTTTCTCCTCATCCTTATTGTCACATTCTTGGGTCTTTCCTGTTTTCATTTTGCTAACATTTTGTGGTTTAATGTTTGTACCTGTTATCTCATTGTTGTACAAAGCCAATATTTTGCAACTTGAATGCTTTCCTCAAGTCTATAAGAAAAATATTGGACCTTCCTTATTTTCTCTATACTCTTCTTAGCATTACAAAGTGATCTATCATAAATTGTTCACATCTGAACTTCAGTTTCCCTTTGGGTTGTATCATTTGGTTTTCTATCCTAGAACCTTTCTTTTCCATCAGTATGCCATTGAGTTTTCAGATGTGAAACTTATTAAATCGCCATTGTCCTTTAATTTAATGAGGTTTGCTTATTTCGAGCTTATTTCCAGATTTATGTATATGTTATAATCTAAACTTTATTCCAACTAGTAAAAATTCCTTGATTGACACTTAAATTGAGCATGTCCTTAATCTTTATATGAATGATTTAACTTTATTGGAGATTCAGTACGCGTTCCCATTGTTTAGTTTTTCAACTGTCTAATCTTTTTCAGTCCCACTGACAATTTTTGGCCACTTTTGGACATTAATTCAAACATTAAACTAAATTATATTTCATTTAAACTTAAACTAAATCATATTTCATTTAAACTTCTCATTAGAAAAATTAAAATGAAATACAATGATAGTGCATATTGATACATAAATGACCATATGGATATATACATTTCAACTATATATATTGATCGATAATTAGTTACTCATTAACTAATGGTTAGTTATAAACTACCCCAACTGTATGTAACTCCTGTATAATAAAAAAAGATGCACACGCATTTCAATGTGTGCCTTCAAGTTTCTCTTCATTATTTCAATAATTATATTTGCTAACATTGGTATCAGAGCCAATATTTGAGGAAGCCCTTGGAGTAGGGTACGAACGGCGATTTTTGAAGAGGATTTTATTAAATCAAAGGCAGTCTTTGAGTGTGCACACTAGGGCACTCCTGTTCACAGGAAAATACAATCAAAGCTCAAAGACATGTAAGCTTTGCAGGCAGTGTCAAACCAGAAGAAAGCCTTGGTCTTTTTGCAAGGATCTTGAGGAGCAAGAACGAAACAGCAAATAACCAAATCGCAGCGGACGCAAAGAAAAATTGTGCAGATGTTAGAGCACAGGAAAACCAATAAACAGCAGTGCAGGAATGAACATGATTGTGTTAACCAGGAGTTGCCGTTTTAAAAGGGTTACAGAATGATACGAAACATGAAGTATGAGGTTGTGATTTTAAGTTCAAAGTTGCAGACGTGATCAGAGATACCATGCTAGGGCAAGGGAAGAAAAAAATATTGCAGACTCTCACGATTTCGAAAGGAATTTCGGACCATCGCAATTTGCAGGCTATAGTTGCAATTTCCAGAACAAAATAATTGCACTAGGGCACAACTGGATTTGTAGATGTGAGCATACCAGATGATACACATTTTTTTGTACTCTAACGTCGCATTCTTTGCAATTTTTTAAGCAATTTCCCAATTTTTTAGCTAGGGTAGGAATATACAGTCCAGTTTTGTGCTTTCACATTGTAAGTAATTTGACAATCAGATTTTCAGATAGTAGCAAATTTAGATTATAGACTTTTCATTTCCCTATTGCATTGATTCCAAGGTCAATTGTCAAATATTGTGTGTATAATGACCAATATCCAGAATTTAGTTCTACATGAAGCACAAAAATTGACTAGCCAAAATTACAATGTCTAGAGTCATAACATTTTAACAATTGCAGGATATTGTGATTGTGATACAATTATTCTCGACAAGGACTCAAGATCAGCTACAATTTTTTCTGATCATGACAAATGTCATAAGGAGGCTCTACTATTGTTGAAATTACCTGTTACAGATGATTTGATGCCTAAGGTCTGGAATGCCACTATGGCAAGTGTGCTTTCCAAGAAAATTTGGTCCTATACCTAAAGAATTTACTATTTTCTACAAAGATGAATGAGGGTGGGTACCTGTTAGAACATGTTCTTCGGATGAAAGATCTCCGAGAGCAACTCGCTGCCATAAACAAAAAGGTGGATGATGACGACTTGATTGCTCTTGTTCTAAACAGCTTGACACCCATCTATGAATCATTTGTAAAGACTTTATACTTGATGGCAGAAAGCCAGACAATGACCTTTGATCAGGTCAATTCATATTTGCAACAAAAGGAACACAGGCAGACACAAACTAGCGAGTCTAGTTCTAGACAAACATAGAGTGCATTTGCTACTCAAGTGAAGGGGGAGTGGAATCGTAATCCTAAAGGATCTACTTCCAAATATCAGGGTAAATGCAATAATTCCCATAAGGTAGGGCATGTCAAAAAGGATTGTCGGGAGCAACAGTATACTCTTTCTCACAAAAAAAAGTTGAAGGTGCAGACAAATGTGGTAGTAGTTGAAGTTGAATAGGATTATGAAGGAGTTTATGTTCTCGTGGGATCATGCTCAAATAAAAGTGCTACCAATTGCTAGTTCTTTGATTCCGATGCATCCAAATGTTTTACGTGTCATACGGATTGGTATCTCAAATTTACTACAAACACAAGTTTTTCTGAATCAATTTCATTAGGTGATGGAAAATCGGATATTTTAGAAGGGATAGGAGATATACAAATAGTATTGAATAATGCTATAAAATTCATCATCAAAAATGTTCGATATGTTCCTAAAATGAATAAAAAAATCCTATCTAATAGCTAGTTAACTGAAAAATCCCCAACATTTTAGTGAATTTCTCTAGGAAGAAATGTATTGTATCTGATGTAAAACGTGACAGAGTAGTAGCTTTGGGCATTGGCCAAGGTGGTTTGTATAGGCCTATTGATCCTGCCACAATCAACTTGCATGCATTAGTTGTGGAGGGTAATAACAACATTTTGTGGCATGAGAGATTTGGACATCTCAACTTTCAATACAAAGCCAAACTAAGCAAAACCAACATGGTTCTTGGTTTTCTTACCATCCAAGAAAAACATAATATGTGTAGGGTGCTTGGCTAGCAAATAAAAGTGTAAGCCATTTCCGATTGAAGGTGTCAGGTGTGCAGTGGGGCTCTTAGATCTCATTAATGCAAATCCTGCAAGCCATCCTAGAAATCACCTACAATCCTCAGAGCAAGGTATTATTTGTTGCTAATGGATGATTTCTCTAAGAAGATGTGGGTTTACTTCTTGACAAAGAAGTCTGGCTGTTTTGCAGCATTTAAAAAGTTCTAAGCGTTGGTGGAAAACCAAACAAGTAGACGGATCAAGATACTAAAATCCAACAATGGGGGTGATTCACTTCCAAGCAGTTCAATGATTACTGCAGCAAGGAAGGTATAAATCAACAATTCACAACCCCATACACTTCCATAGTTTAATGGGGTGGTTGAGACTTGAGAGGTGTAATCGAATTATTATGGAGATGATTTGGTGTATGATGCGCAATAGGGGGCATGTCATACAAATAATTGGGAGAAGCAGTGAACACGACAATGTATAATTTGAATACGAGTCCTTGCAAAGCTTTGCAGCATGTCATACCTGAGGAAGCTTGGTCCAAAATCAACCCTGGGATGACACCTCATCTTTTTGGTTCTGTCGTATCCATTTTAGTTCCTGCTAGAAAAAAAAGTAAACTAGATTCCAAGAGTACAACATATTTCTTTGCTAGCTATAGTGACCAATCTAAGTCCTATAGACTTATTGATATTTCCACTAGCTAGATAATTGTTAGTCAAGATGTTGATTTGAAGGAAACATAATCCTTCTTTGTTTGTAAATAGCAAACTATCTCTCACGTATCTAAATCTAGCATTATCGTTCTTTTGAAATATGAGGAATCTAGTTCATCTGGTAGTCCTCAGACTCCAGTGCAACAATGTGTGGCTAATATTTCTAATACTCAACTAGTATACTAGCAACACCAACCTATGTTGGTCAACAGTGCGAATGATTTTCAGCCAATATAGGATTCTTCTATACAACAGAAGCCTAAGTGTTTTTAGTTCATTGCACAGGATTTGTGGGATGATGAAAGGCCTCAATCAAATGCACAACCCTGGAGGATCGGAAAGAAAGTTGTTGATTCAGCTAAGTATGTTCAATTTGCTCTTGCTTCTAATCTTTTCATGGTACCTAAACCACAAAGATATTTTGAACCAAAAGGCAAACTTGAATGGGAGGCTGCCATGCAAATAGAATATGATGCCTTGATGAAAAACAATACCTGAAAATTGTTGAAATTACATCCAAGTAAACAACCCCATTGGATGCAAATTGGTGTATAAAGTCAAATGCAAAGTTGATGGCACTTTGAACAAGTACAAGGCTCGTCTTGTTGAGAAAAGCTTTTCACAATATGAGGGAATAGACTATGAGGAGACTTTTGCTCTCACTATGAAGATGGTCGCATTTTGGATGTTTCTTTCCATAGCTACTCAATTTGGATGGAAAGTGTTTCAAATGGATGTCAAGAGTGCTTTCCTAAACGAAAAATTGGACGAGTTGGTCTACATGGTGCAGCTAGAAGGTTTTCAAGGACCTAGTAGTGATCATCTAGTTTTCAGGTTGATTTAGTCTTTATATGGGCTTAAGCAAGCTCCACGAGCCTGGTTTATTAAGATTGATTAGCATCTACAAGATTCTAGATTCAGGAGTCTTTCTGACGCAAATCTTTATGTCAAAAGCCATGGTGATGACATTGTGATACTTATTGTCTATGTTGATGATCTTTCCATCATGGGTAGTGGGCCACTACAATTTAGCGAATAAAATCAGATTTGTGGGTTTCTTTTGACATGATCGAACTAGGCCTCCGATACTATTGCTTAGGTGTAGAATTTTGGCAACATGACCATCTCATTTTCATAGCTCAAGTCAAGAATGCTACATGTCTCTTGAGGATATTTAGAATTAAAAATTGCAAGCTCTCTTCTACACCTATGGAGGTCCAGCTAAAGTTGTCAACCCATGACTCATCACTCCTACGCCATTGCTTACGTGTAGAATGTTGGCAACATGACCATCTCATTTTCATAGCTTAAATCAAGTGCCACAAGTCTCTTGAAAAAGTTTGGAATGATAGATTGCAATCTGTCTTCTACACCTATAGAGATTTGACTATAGTTGTCAACCCATGATAATTCATCACTCCTACACTACTGCTTAGATGTAGAATTCTGGCAATCTCGCCATCTCATTTTCATAGCTCAGGTCAAGTATGCCACGAGTCTCTTGAAAAAGTTTGAAATGACAGATTGCCATCCCTCTTCTATGCCTATGGAGGTCGGGTTGAAGTTGTCATCCCATGATGATTCAATACCGGTCAATGAATCACTCCACAAACAATTGGTGGGCAGCCTAATAGATCTTGCTTCCACATAAACAAATCTATGTTTTGTTGTTAACTATCTTCTCAAATTTTGTCTCAACTGAAGCTCAATCATTGGATAGTAGGAACTCATGTTTTGAGATATGTCAAAGGAACTCTAGACTTTGGCTTCCTATATTAAAGGGTAGAAAATTGCAGATTGACAGGTTATACAAACTCTGATTGGGGAAGATCAATTGATACTCAAAGGTCTACCAACAAGTACATATTTTCCTTTGGTTCAAATGTTGTTTCATGGTAGAGCAAGCTTCAACATACTATGGCTATATCTACAATCGAAGTAGAATACAAGGCAACAGTAAGTCTTAGTTGTGAAGCAGTTAGGCTACATCGAATTTTGATTAATTTTCAACTTCTTTAGCCTACACCTACTCCACTTTCCATTTTCTGTGACAATCAGGGTACATTGAAGTTGATGAAAAATCCGGTATTCCATACTCGCACCAAACACATTGAGATCCATCATCAATACATTTGACAGTTGGTAAATTCTGGTTATATTTCTCTTGACTTTTGTGCCTCTAAAGAGCAACCTGCAGATCTAATGACTAAACCTCTTGGTCCTATTTTGTTCATAAAATTTTGGGACAAACTTAGAATTGTCTTTAGTTTAGCCATTATGTAATGTCCCCAAATGGGACAAATTAATGCAAAAGGGGTTTTCCCCAAAATCCATAAATCTGAAAATGCAATCAACAAACCCTAAATTGCAAAACAAGCTCTCAAAACCCTTAATGAACCCTAAGAACCCTAGGTGCCAAAATGATAGAGTTTTATGGGTAAAATCTAGCCAACAACTTATTCTAGAATAGCTGAAAATGTGTAGAAAAATTCAGAATTTAATTTGCACAAATAAATACCTTTTTTACCCATTTTTTAAAGCTCAAATCACAATAAGATGGCAGAAAATTCTGATTTATTATCAAAATTACATTTGTTGTTCAGAGTGAAATTCCTCTTCAAACCCCAGCCAAAAATAGCCACGATTCTCCGAAAAATACCAAAAAAAATTCAGCGACCTATTTGGGCATAGAAAATGACAAAATAGCCCCTCTAGGTCAATCGTCCCACTTCCAAAGTGCTGGGAAAAATAGTAGAAAATTATAAAAAATATTTTGTCTTCCGCAAGTGAAAAATCTTTCAAAACCCTGTCAAATAATTAAATAATAATTCTGCAAATTATTATTTAATTTTTCTCCTTCAAACTCTTCACAAATCGTCTCAAAACTTCACATAAATAATCAAAAAAATAGCAAATAAAATCAGATTATTTAATTTGTGAATTTTAGACCAATTGAAGCATTCAAACCCTAGATCCAAGCTCTCCAAATGGTTCACTCCACTTTCAAAAAAAGCATAATAAATTAGCAAACTCAAGCTGCATGGAAAAGACCACGAAACCCTCATAAATATACACACAAACCCTCTAAAGCGATTCGCCCCACTCCTTAGAGCAAGAACAAGATTTCCTTTAGCAATGGTGGTGGCAAAAGACACATTTTAGATTGATCAATCATCAAAAGTAGCGAACCTCTATTGGGCATGCATCCCAGTAGTTTTCTTCAAACATAAAGAACAAATTATCAAAATTCAGCATATCCTCCATTGTAGCCTTCGCCATGTTTTTATAACTTCAAAAGAGGGTGAACCACTTTGGAAAGATAAAACACCTTTCTTTTTCCTTGCTTTAGCTCCCATACCGACATCTCTTTTTTTAATAATATATTAATTGTCTTAATTTAAATTACTTTTAAGGCAAATAGACTAATAATTAATTCATTTAAGCAATTTAATGGTAAAAACTACTTTTTAAATATTCTATTAATCAATTAATTAATAATTGTCTTATGATAAAAATCACTATTTCAACAATTAATAAAATAATATTCCCCAAAAATGGCTCCTTTAGTCTATGGGGAATAGACTAAAGGTCTTCAAGACATGTTTATTCATGATGTGTAAATGGAGACATCACAGTCCTCCCCACCCAAAATTGTTTGTCCTCAAATAATTGCAAAATCCAAGTAGTGTGCCAACACACCTTATCAAGCAATGTCCACATTTACCTGTTTTTCGATGAAAAAAATCCTCAAATGGCTTACTTATACTGTTGTACTTGTACTTTGAGGGCTACCCCCTCATGCTAGAAGTGTCATCATAGCCTTCTGAAGGCTCTATATGCTCCCAAACATTCCCACAAGAAGGTTGTACCCTCCCATTGTGAATGCTTCTTACATCACCTTCTCAAAGTGACAATATACATGTTTTCAAAATCTTGTATGAGCTGGACCAAATCAGCTTTTTTTTTATGGTAACATGGCTGTATGTGCAAGTAGATTACTGATTTTTCATGTGAACAAACATGGAAATAAACATGCTCATACTTTTTTTGACCCAAGAGCTAGAACATGTCATAAAATTCAGAATTTTCCCCTTCCATACATGGCTGTGTTTGACTTCTTAAATCTGATTTTTTCGAATGACAAAGTTTAGAATTAATATATGCATTCATCCATCCTCCTATGAGCTGAAGCATGCCTTGATTTTGCAATTTTGTGATCATGTTAAGTGGTTGGAATTGCCCCTTTGACTCAAATTTTTGAGAAAAAAAAATCAAACTTCATACCATTTTTTCCAGCTTTCTTCCTTGGCTGCCACATGCAAGATAAGTTGTTCTTTGCATAGAGTAATGAACATGAATGCATCCAAATAAATTACAAATTTTTTGAGAAGGAAAACCAATTTTCCACCTCCTTGATCTCATGACTCAAATTTTTATTTCCAACAATCATTGGGCTCAATACACATGGAAACAAATAGTGTTTTTCATACCTTGTGGGCTTTTCCAGCTTAGAAAAGCCCTGGTTCTTTGCTGCCCTTATCCATTTCTTCTTGAGAAAGACTCTTTCCATGGTTTCTGATGTTACCTCCAATGCATAACAAAACTCAGATTTAGTCATACTAATTTAGTGGAAGGCTGAATTTTCTTTGAAGTCATTGGCTATCCATGATCAAAATTTGCAGCCTCTTGCCATGGCCTAAAAATCACACTTGCATCCCCCAACAATTCAAAACCTTGATCTACTTTCTTATCCATTTCAAACAATGGATTGTCCATACAAAGGAAATCACTTGCATTCCACAACAAGTTCGAACCTTCAAATAATGGATTGTCCATACAATGCTCAATTTCTATCTTTGTATTTTTTGGTTTTTCCGGAAAACACCCCAAATCAAAGTCTTTTTGCAGTCTAAGGAGTTAATCAATCACTTGTTCAATTTCCTTAGCCGTTGCCTCATCCTTTTGCTCCCTTAATTGTTTTGCCATCACAATCTGATTTTCTGTATCTAGAAGTGCCCTTTGACTACATTTTAAAGAGTCCTTGGTTGATTCTAGCTCAAAGGTGAGCTCCTCCACCTCAAGCTTCATTGCCTTATGTGCATTTAAAGCCTCATCTGCAACTTTGATGGCCACATCCTTGTCCTTGATCATGTGAAGATAATTTGATTTTGTTGTCTCCATTGCAACTTTGATTGTGTGCAAGTCCATCATAATGACCGTTCTCTTCAAACACTCCCCTTTCACATGGTGCATTAATTCATCAAGAATCTTTTTTGTGCCATTCCACCTTGTTAGGGTTTGTACTTCCCTCTCACTTGTGATTAACAATTGTTCTTCCCAATCTCCCTCATTCACTCTAGACTCGTGCAATGAAAATGAACAATTATTAGAATCATTGCAAGAATCAATATTTCTATCCACAACATACTTCTTTACCGGGTCATCCATGAATACCTCGGTTTTTGTCTTCTTCTCTTTGAATTTCAAACTTTGTGATACTTAGCATTTCTCCGTGTTGTCCAATCATTTGCAGCCCTCTTTGCTGCTTCAAAAACTCAATTTTTTTATGCTCTCAATCTTCCACTCTAGGCGGCCCCAAAATGTCATATTTTTGTTGATTACCTCTCAAATCTGATTTTTCTGTTTGGTTGATTCCTCCATAGGAATCCTCATGAAGGGCTATCCATCCACTCTTTTTGTCTTCTACTTGCAACCCTTGTTGCTTATAAATTTTTTATTCTTGTGGCACAAAAATTTCGGTTAATGGTTGCTCACAAACTTTTGATTTGTCTTCTACATGTTCCAGTATCAAATATGGCCTTAATTTTTTCTCACAAATATTTGCAACATTTTCAAACAACATTTGGACAACTGAAAATTTATTCTTTTCTAACTTTAAACCTGCTAATAAGATAGACAACAATGGCTTGGAAAGATCATCACTTTCATTGTATGTTAAGGTCATCACCTTTTGTATGGAAGTTATCATACCTTCTATAGGATTTTTACTTGTAGTCGTAAGGAAATGTTGGAACATTTTAAGACTAAATGTATCACACTTTAAATCCAATATTAGCACACAAAATTTAACCTTTGCCATATATTTCAGAATAGTAATCCTCTTATTAAAAGAACTTGTGATGTCACCAAAACCTTCAAAACTTTCCACCATCAACTAAAATATTTCATTCATGATGTCATTATATGGTTGTCCCAAAGCTATTATCCTTGTAATTTCACTAATACAAGTGATATCTACAAGTCTCACATTCGAATCTGAATGTCTCAAAATCTTAGGTCTAGCCAAATAAACCACCAAAGAATTCATTGCCCATAACATAGACTTAGAATTTAATTGTCCTATCATGGACAAAACATTTTGTTGCTTCCTCCAAAATATTGAGCAAAACATTTTTTAAATGATGTGGATGCTCAAGTTTTTTTCCCAATCTGTGAGGCTTTGTTTTGAATTCATCTTTCCTCATTAACTCCATGATTCATAAACTATGCATCCAAATATGCAAACACAAACCCTCACAGGGTAAACAAGGTCGATGCTCTGATACCATTGTAATGTCCCCAAATGAGACGAATTAATGCAAAAGAAGTTTCCTCCAAAATCCGCAAATCTGAAAATGCAATCAGCAAACCCTAGATTGCAAAACAAACTCTCAAAACTCTTAATGAACCCTAGAAACCCTAGGCACCAAAATATAAGGTTTCATGGGTAAAATCCAGCCAAAAACATACTCTGAAATAACTGAAAATGTGCAAATAAAATTCAGAATTTAATTTGCACAAATAAGTTCATTTTTTACCCAAATTTTTAAGCTCAAACACCACAATAAGATAGCAGAAAATTCTAATTTATTATGAAAATTACAACTGTTGTTCAGAGTGAAATTCCTCTTCAAACCCTGTCAAAAATAGCCATGATCCTCCGAAAAATTCCAACGACCTATTTGGACATAGAAAAGGCCAAAATAGCCCCTCTAGGTCAATCGTCCCACTTCCAAAGTGCTAGGAAAAATAGCAAAAAATTATAGAAAATATTTTTGCCTTCTGCAAGTGAAAAATCTTTCGAAAACCTGTCAAATAATTAAATAATAATTTTGCAAATTATTATTTAATTTTTCTCTTTCAAACCCTTCACAAATAGTCGTAAAACTTCACATAAATAATCAAAAAAATTAGCATATAAAATCATATTATTTAATTTGTGAATTTTAGACCAATTGAAGCCTTAAAACCCTAGATCCAAGCTCCCAAAACGGTTCGTTTCACTTTCAAAAATAGCATAATAAATTAGCAAACTCAAAATGTAAGGAAAAGACCACGAAACCCTCATAAACATGCACACAAACGCTCCAAAGCAATTTGCCCCACTCCTTAGAGCAAGAACAAGATCTCCTTTAGCAATGGTGGTGTCAAAAGACACCTTTTAAATTGATCAATCACCAACAATAATGAACCTCTATTGGACATGCATCCCAATAGTTTTTTTCAAGCATGAAGAACAAATTATCAAAATTCAACATATCCTTCATTGTAGCATTCGCCATGTATTTATAACTTCCAACGAAGGTGAATCACTTTAGGAAGATAAAACACCTTTGTTTTTTCCATGCCGACATCTTTTTGAATAATATATTAATTAATTGTCTTAATTAAAATTACTTTTAAGGCAAATAAATTTAATAATTAATTCATTTAAGCACTTTAATGGTAAAAGCCACTTTTTAAATATTCTATTAATTAATTAATAATTGTCTTATGATAAAAATCACTATTTCAACAATTAATAAAATAATATTCCCCAAAAAGGGCTCCTTTAGTCTATGGGGAATAGACTAAAGGGCTTAAAGGCCTATTTACTCATGATGTAGAAATGGAGACATCACACATTACGAGGGTGGATTAAATATATTGATTAATAATTAGTTACTTATTAACTAATGGTTAGTTATAAACTACCCCAACTATAACTCCTTTCTACATAATAAAAGAAGGATGTACATGCATTTCAACGTGTGCCTTCCAGTTTCTTTTCATTCTTTCAGTGTTTATATTTGCTAACAATTTCAATGTTCACACATCGTAATATGGCATAATCACAATAAAAAAGTACAAATATCCTATAAGAAAGAAAAAAAGCATGGAGCATACCATAAGCCAAGCTTACATATTTTATGTTGTCCTCAACTTCCATGCACTGAGAAAATGCTTTGATATTAAATACACCAATCTCATAATCATCATTAAAATCCTCTGGATACAAATGCTTGACAATGTTGGTCTCTTGTGATGGTCTACCACTTTGATCTTCATCAACTTCATGCTTCATTGAAGGATCCTTCTCTCATAGGGCTATTTGTACTAAGTTCTTATAGTTCAAGTTTTAATTGCGTTAGGTTTATCCCCTTGTTATGCTAACATTTTTTTGTGCTTAGTGTTTATTTACATTTCATAACCTAGTAGTACTTCTCTAATGTAGCTGAACACACTTTTTGAGTTCCATTTACCTACTTTGATAATTTTTGGAAATTAATCCTTGCAACAAATGCTTGACAACGTTGGTCTCTTGTGATGGTCTACCGCTTTGATCTTCATGAACTTCATGCTTCATTGAAGGGTCCTCCTCTCACAGGGCCATTTGTACTTAGTTCTTATATTTCAGGGTTTAACTACTTTAGGTTTACCCCCTCTTGTTATGTTGACATTTTTAAGCACTTAGTGTTTATTTACTTTTCATAACCTAGTAGTACTTCTCTAATTTAGCTGAATGTGCTTTTTGAATTCCATTTATCTTCGTTGATAATTTTTGGAAATTAACAAAATTTCGTTCTTTCTTCTAGCTTACGAATGATGTTATGTATCACTCCAACCAATATATGTTGAATCTTTGCACCCTCCACATCCATCTCTATGACCCTCCAACATCAATAGCCTATTACATGGTCAGTTGGTTCAACTACTTGAATGTCTTCCAATGCTGAAGACATAAAGCCTCATGAACTGCAACTAGCATTTGAACTAGAAGACCAAATCCTCTTAGCTGTGGAGGAACTAGCATTTGAATGAGCACACAAACAAAAGCTGGAAAAAATTTGTAGCTTTACCCCCATGCATGCTCCTCCACCAAATCAACTTATCAAATGCCATAGTATGTCCATCCTACCTTAGGATTTTTTTTTGAAAGAGAGTGAAAAAATCAAAACTATGATATTGAAATTTCATGGCCACCTTCGCACTATAGATATTCACAATAGCATCATAAAACACCTACTTTACCTCCTCTTCATCAATAAGTACCACTCTTTCAGGGCTCTCTGCATACAATTTTGAGATAAGTGCATAGATTATGATGTTCACTGGTATATTTATAGTCCCACCTATGTTGAATTGCATTGAATCCTTTTTGTGTAGAACCTTTGTCTAGAATCTCTCTCAAAAATGGCAGGCTTCACTTACCGACATGCTATGAAAGGTCTCATAAATGTCTAAGAAAAGGTGAATCTTTATTTACATAATGAAAGAGCTCTACTATTGGGGCTATGAAATACATTACATATCCATGATCTGCCCACCAATCATCATTTTACAACAAATCTTTGCTTTCTTTCCCTCCTCAAAACTAGAGTCTCCCCACCTATATCACTTGCTACCACAACCAAAGTCTGCATTGGTCACTGCACCTTAAGCAACCTCTTTAACAAGAAGTAGCTAATATATCTGGTCTCAATAAAGATTTGTGCATCCCTAGCTGTGTTGGCCAATAGTGAAATTAGCTCATTTTCCCTGTGTGTTTTAGTAGTATTATTCAGTGCATGAACACATGGGATTCAAAAATATATATTTGTACTTGCTATGCAACAATACTCCTGTCGATCTACAAATTAAAAATTATTGATGCATCAGTTACAACCTGCACATATTGGAGGGTGCACACTGACCCCCTTTAAATAGCTTAAGAAGATCAAACAGGAAAGCAACATCCTTGTGCATTCTAAAATTATCAACCTTGAAGAAGGGAACAATGGAAGAAGTGATCATAGGGTTGATGAGCGGACACTTTTTATAACTACCCAACTGTCCATAGCAAAACACACTGCCCATACCCAAGTCTGTCTCATCTCCTCCATTTTCATGTGAATATTAGATGCTTGCTTTCCCAGCAAGCTTGTCCTCAACTTTGACCACCTGGTAGAACAAAAGAAACCACAACAATTGCAATGTTCATCACCATCTCCTTATAAAAGGGAAGTGGGTAGCATTCAAAGCAATGCCATTGGCATAGAAGAAATTGGAAATGGCATCCCCTCGACTTTGCATGTTATATGTTGCTACTAACAAGTTTCTACCACTGGTGACCTTTCTTTAAGAATAACTTGACCCTACATGTTGAGGCTCTACAAAACCGTCACCGTCTCTCCCTTATTTTTCACTCCAATGGTGTTGTAAAGTGATACGTTTGCAGGAAAAAGTGCTCTTACAGTTTGCTGCCATTCGCAGTCACATGTTATCGCACCTTTGGATAGTGATACCCAAAGAATGGTTCTCTACTCTGTTATAACTCCCCATTCAACAATGGTCACACGTATTGTCTACCTAGCCACGTGACCCACAAGTAATTTTTCCTCCACTTATGGAGCATTTGGCAAAAATTGTAGGAATTTTTCGTGAAAAGGCCCCTTTGCATTTCCTTGGATGGATTACTTGTCCCACTTTCAACTGTCCAGCATGTTGTTTCTTAATCAAATGCCTCCAATTGAGGATCACTTCCTATGCTGCTTGAATGACTCAATTTTTGGATGTAGATGAAATGGTTTTGTTACTTTTTGAAGGTGCAGGATTTTAAGTACATATCTCAGGGAGAAGAACAAAAGCTCCAAAATTGGAGATCAGAATAAGGTAGGAATAGGCTTTACTCACTCCCCAAACCGAAAATCCAAGTGAAAATACTGTTGGAGCACTCTTCGGGCCATGTTTCAGAAATAATAGGATGCTTCTCTGCTTCTGTCAAGCTTTTTAATTCTGCCTCTTGCTTGACTTATATCAAAAGAAAAAAAATATGCATGTTTTGACCCCATTTTAGAGTTTGACCTTGTAATAAATATATGGAAGGCATTGTGGGGGCTACTACAGGATTTTAGATTTATTTTCTAGAGACAATTTTCTTGTTTATTTGGGGAGATGACCCCCATGGCAGCAAATGTCCACTGCCATGTCCCCAGCATCTGACATGTTCAAAAGATGGCAAGGGATGTTCCCCACTCCTGGTGAAGTGATAGGTTTTCAGGAAAAAATAACCTTAGAATTTTCTGCCGTTTGCAGCCTAAATAGTTCAGATTTTTGGATGAGAGATAATTTGCCACATATTCAAGGGTTATCTACCTTGTTATAAATCCCCTGGTCAGCGATATTGCATACCTAGTCACATGACCCACTGGTGCTTTTGCCTCCACTTATGTGGAGCTTGGTGCAAATTGAACTCCAGTTCTTTTGGGTCAAAAGGCCCCTTTAAATCCCCATTCAAGGGTCGTCAGTGACATCGCATACCTAGTCACATGACCCACTAGTGCTTTTGCCTCCAATTATGTGGAGCTTAGTGCAAATTGAACTCCAAATCTTTTGGGTCAAATGGCCCCTTTGCATTTGAGGTATTGCCTTGGATGGAAAAATTGTCCACCTTTCAACTGTTCTGCATGTTGCTTCTTAATTTAATGCCTCCAATTGAGAATCACTTCCTACGCTGCTTGAATGTTCATTTTTCGATGGTATATGATGTGTTTTCGAAACTTTTTGAAGACATGGGATGTTAAGTCTGAATCTCAGCGAGAAGAACAAAAACTCAAAAATTGGAAATCGAAAGAAGGTTGGGATAAACTTTACTCACTCCAAAGCCAAAAATCAAAATGAAAACACATGGGAAACACTATCTAGGCGACATTTCAGAAAGAATATGATACTTCTTTGTTTCTGTAAAAAAAGCTTCCACCTCTTCCTTTTCTCTGCTCCAAAGAAAAACTCTGCATGTTTTGACCGCATTTTGATGTTTTCCTCTGAGTTACCGGTTTGTTTTGGGTTTTGGTGCAAGTTCGAAGAACCTGGTTCGCCGGTATGGCAATTTTTTTTTCCTTGGGTTCGCTTTTGGCTTCATGTATACAAAAAATATATTAAAAAATATATATATAGAAATTCTAACCTAATACATAGGAAATTAGTGCCATTGTCATTAACCACATAGTATGCATATTGATAAGTTGATAACCATTAAACAAAAATGATAAATATTAAAATATCAATAATTACCCTAGGACTGTAATTAATTACATCAAAATGTAAAAGTTAATTTTCATAGTCATATTGCTCTTCATCGAGAGCATCAACATCATGTTGTCGTTCATTAGAACCACATGGACTATCACTAATAATCAAAAATATAACTTACAATGATGATCATTGATAATTGTCTTTACCTGCCCATAAATTGAATTCTTTTTTCCAAAATCTTTCTATTTGTGTTTCAAACCACTCCCAAGCCATTGTCATTTTGATGTTTTCTTTCTACATTCATGAACAACTTGTTCCATGCGATAGTACGTGTGAAGTTTGAATAGATAAATATACATTAAGGATTTTGTAATTCCATTTGAACTAAATTTGGCATTAAAGCCTTTGATGTTGGATTTCCAACTCAAAAATATGAGACATTGGCAGTTTAGGTTTGAAGAGTGATTGAAATGACAATAATTATAAGGTTTTGGAGCCAACTTTGCAGTAAGAGTTAGAGAGATGGATCATTTATGGCTCACGAAGGGGTGATTCATACCCAAATTCAATCCAACAAGCAGCATAGAACATGGATATAAATGCAGCCCAAAAATATTGGTCCTTTGATTTTGAACTTTTCCTTCCATCTCCAAACTAGTGATGTTAGATCAAGCCTTGAGTTGATCCATTTCCTGGAGGCCATATTTTGATAACGAATATAGAGTTTAAGAGTCTTGAATGGCATCTAAGTTAAATGCCTATGAAATAAAACTCACTCATTAGAAAATAATTAAAAAACATGCTTTTTTCTGCAGTAGCCTGCTGTTGCATTGAACCCTGGGCGTTGGGACAATGCACCGAACCCCGAACCAGAACCTGGTTTGCACCCAACCTCCCAACATTGGGAAAATTGGACGAACTTGTAACGTTGATTTTCCCTTGTACTAAACATATGAAAGGCACTGGGGCACACTATCTGGGCCAAGTTTTAGAAAGAATATGATGCTTCTTTGTTTATATTTAAAAAAAAATCGAACTCTTCCTTTTTTTCTGCTCCAAAGTAAAACTTTGCATGTTTTGACCCCATTTTGAAGTTTTTCCTTGTACTAAACATATGAAAGGCACTGTAGGGCCTACTACAAGCCTTAGGAATTATTTGTTGGAGATACTTTTCCTGGTTTCAGGGGGAGATATCCCCCATGGCAATAGATGTCCCTGGCATTTGACATATCCCAAAGAGCGCAAGGGATATCCCCCTCTCCTGCTGAAGTGATATGTTTGCAGGAAAATTATCCTTACAGTTTTCTGCCATTTGCAGCCTAAAATGTTTCAAATTTTGTAATGAGAGTTAGCTTGTCAACTATTATCAAGCCTTGGATAAAGATGCCCAAAGAATGGTTCTCTACTCTGTTATAACTCCCCACAAAAGACTGGTCATAGATATTGCATACCTAGTCACATGAACCAGCTAGTGTGTTTACCTCCACTTATGTGGAACTTGGTGTAAACTGAACTAAGGTTTTTCCAGGTCAAAAGGCCCCTTTGTATTTTGTGATAAAGCATAGTTCCACGGCGTTTCGGGGACGGGGGGCCGCTGGGACGCGTTTCCGGGATGGGGGGACGGGGGACCTAAGTTTGGGGATGGCGGGTGGTGTGGGTGGGCAGAGAAGCGATGCTAAAATACATATAGTACTTGAAAAATTCGTTATAAAAAAATGTATAAGGATTAAGTATCTATATATTGCATTGAACATCAACAATTTAACATTGTGATTTAATCATTTCAGTTTCAAGTTTGATCTATTGAACAATGAACATTAACAATTTAACATTAAACAATAAACATTGATAATTCAACATTGAATTTTCAAAATTTCATAATGATGATTCATGGTTACAATCAAGTATCAACAATGTTCAAAAACAAAATACAATAGTGAAATACTAAAAGTAAATTGTAAATCTTTTTGTCAAACTCACCAATGGACCTCTTTTCTTTTTCCAGTCTGTAGTTTCGATGGCAACCTTGGAAAAAAAACTAGACAGAAAACTTGAAATGCACATACCCTGAAAGCTAGTGTTCATACTAATTTTCATATTCACAAGAGCTCCAGATTAAAAAATTACAAGTAAATACAAATGACTCAATGGCTAATCATCCCCAATGTGGAACTCCTCATCACTAGAATTGTTGGACTCCACACGCTCAAGCTAATACCAACCAGCCCTGTCTGTGTAGCATCATCATCAATATGTGTTGGCTCCTCTGGCTCTACATCCCATCTGGCTATTGGACTCTCCTTGTACACAAGTGTGTTGCGGTCAATGAGACGCAAGGCACTATGTAGTATGTACAACCACAAGCTTCTCTGCCCTCTTAAAGGTAACCATGTTCCTCTTCATGGACTGAATCCAGTTATAAGTAGACTAGTTCCTCCCAACAGCAGAAGAACTAGAAACCTAGGACAACAAACGAAAGGCTTTTGGGAGGCCTTAGGGGTGGGGGTGGGTCCCACTAGCAATTAGGGTTAGGGTAGAAAGCATAAAAATCCAAAAAAAAAAAATTAATTTGAAAAAAAAACACTTTATGACTTTGTCTTGCATGGGGGAAGTCTGGACTCCCTGAGACTTCTGGACGTCCAGGGGACGCCCAGAAGTCTCAAGGACGTCCCTCCAAAAAGGGGACGTCCCCTCTCAGAGGGAGACGTCCCCGGGACGATGGCGGAACTTGACAGAGGTGGCAGGACGGCTGGGGGACATCCCCATCCCCGAAACCTGGGGTTTTTTTGGGGGGGGTGCGTCCCCGTGGAACTATGTGATAAGGCCTTAGATTGAGAACTTGTCCCACTTTCAAATGTCCCGTATGTTGATTCTTCATTTAATGCCTCAAATTGAGAACCACTTCTTATGCTGCTTGAATGGCCTAGGTCTTGGATATTTGATGATCTGCTTTTGAGGCTTTATTTTTGATAGAAACTTCAAGAAAATTGTATAAGAAGTAGGAAATGGGTACATTACATCAAAAACTGATTCATGAAATACCTCCAATAGAGAATCACTTCCTTTGTTGCTTGAATGGCCAAGTTTTTGGATGTTTGATGGTCTGGTTTTGAGGTTTTGTTTTTGACAGAAACTTCAAGAGAATTGTATGAAAAGAAGGAAATGGGTACATTACTGATCAAAAATTGTTTCATGCAAAGTGAAAAATTGCTATGAATCAGGAAAAGCTACTTGTTCAATTTGATTTTACAGTGAGCATAGAGTAAAGAAGCATAGATAAGTACTAAATTCGTCAAGTATCCTTTCAAAGTGTCTACTCTGCATCATCTAACTAAACATCAAATAAAATCTTTCGAGGATCCCATACAATGTTTTTCCAAAGACACATTGAACTTCTTCACAACAAGTCTTAACCATCTATCATCAACAGAATAATTTTAAAAAGGCTTATCACAGTTTATCATTTTTCAAGCATCCACTAATGGAAACCAAAAATCCCTCCTTTTACCCTTCATTGTGTAAATCTAAAGAACCCGACAACATCATGGATTCTTGGGAACGTATCGCAAACATTCACTATAGCCCTCTCCATGTCTTCATTGGCACCCTTCAGGATATCCAACGTTGCGTGTCCATACAATGCAACAGGGCAAATCAGGGCCAAGTGCATCACCATCCAATTGAAAGCCATCTCCGAGCTAGTCTCTTGCACTGCCTATCTATTGGAGGAAGAATGAACCATCATGATGTTCCGCATGTCTTTTCCTAATAATATGAGTAAACACAATGGCTTCAATGGCTTTCAACCCTTTACCAATGATCCTAGTCAGTTTTTGTTGGTTCTCGCAGCTAGTGACAAGGTGTTGATTGTTGGCAACAATGTATCGGTTGTTGGCAACCAGATGTTGGTTGTTATTGGCTAGGTTGACAATACAGCCTTTGAGGAACTTGGAATGGGGGTTTGTAGGGAGTTGACCCAGTTTATTATTAATTTCATTCATGGTGGCATCAATGGAGGAGAGGAAGTTCGCAAGAATGGCAACCCTTATGTGGCTTTGACGGTAAAGTTATAACTACCACTCACCCCTCGAGGTGTGACCCGGTATGCTAACTTTCATTAATTTTGGTTGGACCCTGTAAGCCCAAGGTCAAAGGAAGGGTTTCTGTTTGGGTTTGTTCAAGTTCAAAGGTTTGGACCAAGGAGTTGCTTGAAAGGCAACTAGCCAGAAAATGAGAAGCAAGATGATTGGCCATATTGCAAGCAACATTCCTAGTATTTTGGTTCTTGAGACCTATCTCTTCTATACTCTACACCTAAACATGCATCTTTGAGGTAGGAGGGGAAAGAATGGCTTCATTACGACTGCTGTACAATTGATTACACCTGGAAGCTTGAAAAAGTATTGGAATGGCATTATTGAATCAAATATTTGGCCACCCATAGAAAACCCTTTGCCTGCTGAGAATCTATACTTGTGTGCTGATTGTTTCCCATGCTTTGGTCCACAAGGTTTTCCATAAGCCCCTGAGTCTTAAGGGATGCCATTATTTCCTGATTTTACCACCTCCCCTTCCTATATTTCCTAGTTTGATTGCTATTGAGCCTTTTACTGAAGACATCATTGAAAAATCTGCATCTTTCTCTTCCTTCATCTCCTCCAGTAAAACAATAGCAATGATTTATATAGATTGTTGCATGCAACCTGAGGCTCCTACATAAATCCATGGAAGAGCGAAAAATAGATAAATCTTGGGTTCCTTACATCAACGTCCTTAATAACTCGATTTGACAATCAGATTCATCAATATTCACTGGATTTGAGGAATTTATTTCCTGTTCAGGGTTAGATTTGCTTGTAATCATCATCATTGTTTGGGTTGAAATCATTCGTGTTAGGTTTAACCATAGTTATCTAAGTCTCAGGGATGGGGGGACAAGGGGATGGGGGCCTAACAGGGACGAAGCACCACTATTTTGAAATATTCCTTGTTTATATTTTATCAAAGCTCTGAATTTTTTGTAATTTCTCTGCATATAAATACTGATATAAACCCTAAATAATAATAAATCACTAAAATATGCAAATCTTAAAATACCCAACTGCAATTTTTATTCAAATATGCTGAATATGAATTTATTACATCAAACCCTAACCTGAAACTGCATAAAAAGTATGAAAATTGAATTTTTACTGAAACCCCAGCTGAAAGTGGAAGTTTGGGAGTACGGCACCCTACTAGAAGGTACGACAGATTTCTGACAGCAATAATAAACCCCTGTGAGTCCGATGTCAGCAGAATTTTCCCCAAAAAGAATGATGTCAACGCTGGAAGTGTACTGTAGGTGGTACAACAGACTGTAATTGCAAGTACAACAGTAAATAGTGATGTGAATAACGACACTGTGAATAGTAATGTCATGAATAGTGACGTCAAGCTGAAATGTCACTGCGAGAGGATATTTTCATAATTTTATGAACTATTGCAGTCCATACACAGCCATAAATCAACCTTTTGTACCTGTGTGATGGATTTTCTATAAATCTGGAACCTCTAGTCTAATCTCTGAATGGAATTACCAAATAGGTTTGAAGGTTTTCGTCCCCAAGCCTATGCACATGAAAGTTTTTGTCCTATGTGTAAAATATTGAAGTTGCTACTCCAAATTTGCAAAACAAGGGTTTTGTAAAAGTGTTTCACTGAATGAATGATTGACCCCTCGCATTTTCCAATCAATTTTTTTAATAAGCTCTTTTTATCCAAAATCCTAAAAGTAATTAATATTACTTTTGATAGAATATTTACCTTTGTCCATCCTTATAATTAGTAATTACCTTTTTGGCCATATATCCAACATTTGTTTTTTGGCCCCATTCAATAATAATACACTATCTTTTTTTTTCCAAGTTATAACTTAAAGTACCTTTTTGGGCAACTTAATGAATTATTATAACATTATTTCCCTTTTTTAATCCCCACTTGGCCCATGGGAAATAAAAATAGGCTTCGGCTCCTTCAATTTAATTAATTCGTAAAAGGGGACATTACATACTTCTTGAGAGGTCACCCATCCCAGTATTACTCCAGCTCAAGTGTGCTTAACCATGGAGTTTCCCCCACCCTGCTTAGCTTGCTAACCCACTTGCAAAACCTTCATCCAATATTGTGATTTTTATACAAGTGGTGTTTCCACAATGCGTCATTATATAATATGATTTTTCGGGACTCAGCTACATAGTTTCGAGCCAATCTACACTGACCCATATTTCATAAGTATTGGTTCACAAAAACCCATCTCTCACGAGCATGAATGGTCCACTTGGCACTTATTGCATCTAGGTGATGCTCACAAAAGTGAAGCACCGAGACTTCCCGGGAGGTCACCCATCCCAACACCACTCCAGCTCATGCGCACTTAACCATGTAGTTTCGCCCACACAATCAAGCCACATCTTAGCTTGCTAACCCATTTGCAAACCTTCAGCAAGTATTGTGCCGTATGAATTATTCATTATGAAGCTCCCTAGCTCTATTATTTTTATACAAGTGGTGTTTCTACAATGCATTATTATATAATATGATTTTTCGAGTTTCAGCTGCAGAGTTTCTAGTCAATCTACAGCATTAGTAGTTAAAAAGAACCTATTTCTCATAAGCATGAATGGTTCACTTGGCACTCATTACATCTAGGTGATACTCACAGGGGTGAAGCATCAGAACTTCCTGGGAGGTCACCCATCCTAGTATTTGATATGATCTTGATATTCAATATATGCATATATACCCTTAAAGTAGGGAAACACCATATAATACTCCTTTAGGAAGGAATAACTCCACAATGTCTCTTTGAGGGGACAACCTCCAATATCCTCTTACAATAGAAGACTCAATGCTTACTTGATATCTTTACCATGATAATCATCTCCTATATATATACATCTATCTAACCCATGGATGAATAACCTCATAATCCCAATGTATTACTTCCACAAGTTACTCTATTATCCTAATATATTGTACCCATATAACTAACTAAGGGGATGTGTGCCACATGTCGGCATCTCCATCAACCCATATACATCAATATATCATATCCCTAGGTACATAGCATTACTTCCCTCTTTGACATGTTTTGTCCCCGAAACATAGGAAGAAACCAAATAATGAGTGTGCTTCAAATCATTGCACACTTGTCTCCAACCTCAATCATCTAACCATCCATATGTGATCTTGACAGGTGATATCTCTCCAAGCTTGTGTCCAAAATCCATTGTGTTCCTCTGATTTCGTTCATGATCATAATTATATTGCTTTGGTGTCCAAGCATAATTATTCCTCTTTTTATTCCATGTACCATATTTTGTTGCGAGTACTCTGATTCCAACCCTGACCATAGTAGGTATTCTTCCATGCATAGTCATAGTGATTTCCCCATTCATTCCATGTGCCATAGTATTTTTTTTGTGGATTCCATGCATATCCAAAATGATTGGAAATTTGATTTCCTGTATAGACAAAATGATTGTTTTTAATGACACTTCCTCACTTGGTTCCATGATTGTTTCCTCTCATGATGATGTGGGTGTCTATATACCTCAACCTTTTCCAATACTTTGACATTATCCACCTTTACTTCTACCTCTTCTAACTTTTCTTTCTTTGTCTCTTGAGTGGATGAAGTGTTCATTTGTAGTGTCTTTATCTATATCATCTAAATCTTTATCATGATCATCATCACCTGTTTTAATCTCATCCTCATGATCTACCTGGATTGTTATTGGTGCCTTTTTCACTATGATATCTTGTAAAGTGATATTTTTCTTATACCAAAACTTCATGAACTTTTTATGAACATTAATATTCATTGTTCCCAAAGTCTCTAACCATGGATATCCAAGAACTATATCCACATCATCCATATCCAAAGCATAAAAATCTGAATGCAAAACATATTTTTTCATAATGAGCTTCAGATCTTCAAACATTGAAATATTCTTACCATCTACTTGAACCTCTTTAATATTCTTCGTTTGAACATGTAGATGCTTGGACACATTCATGTTGATGAAGTTATATTCTTTGGTAAGGTTTATGGACACAATAACCCTTTTCTTTTGAATGCATCCATGAAATTGAAAAATTGACTCAGATTTTTTTGGAGCCAAATAATTTGAACCTCTATCATCCAATTCTTCTTCTTCTTCTTCTTCTTCTTCTTCTTCTTCTTCTTCTATTGCTTCTTCTACTTCTTGTTCTTCTGTTGATTCTTCTATTTCTTCTTCTTTTTCTGCTTCTACTACTTCTTGTTTTATAGCCCAATGATCTAAAAAGATCTGTTCCATTTCTTTCCATGAAGAAAACCTTTCTATACAGAGCAATTGATCAAACCAATGTAGTGCAGGCCCAGACCAAAAAAGAAGTAATCGTCTTTGCCCAAAAGTTTTTGTAAAATGATTCTCCAAAAGGATCCACCATTCTCTAGCATCAATATCATCTTCCCCTAAAAATGTTTGCAACTCCATGATCCACAAAAAAAATTAAAGTTCATAACACCTTAAAATGTCAAAATTGATCCATAAAATCGCAACAAATCACTTCAAACACCTCAAAAAATTCTGAAATTTTGACTGTGCATCTCTTATATCTGCTTACATCTCTAGTAAAAATTTTGAATAAAAATTTCCTATATTTCGGAAGATATAGTGAAATTATTATAAACCCTAAAATAGCAATAACTCCCTCAAAACGAATCAAAAAATCTCGATTTTTTTATTGACTTATTTGAAATATTATCCATATCCAGTAAAAAATTTGTGGAAAAATTCGCAACCAATCAAAAGTTATTGACGATTCAAAAAAAACTAGGGTTTTGCTCCACAAATTGCCCAAATCGAAGCTCTAATACCACTTGATATGATCTTGATATTCAATATATGCATAAATACCCTTAAGGTAGGGAAACACCATATAATACTCCTTTAAGAAGGAATAACTCCACGATGTCTCTTCGAGGGGACAACCTCCAATATCCTCTTACAATAGAAGACTCAATGCTTAACTGATATCTTTACCATGATAATCAACTCCTATATATATACATCTATCTAACCCATGGATGGATAACCTCCTAATCCCAATGTAGGCCGACCATTACCCAATGTATTGCTTCCACAAGTTACTCTATTATCCTAATATATTGTACCCATATAGCTAAGGGGATGTGTGCCACATGTCGACATCTCCATCAACCCATATACATCAATATATCATATCCCTAGGTACATAGTAGTATTATTCCAGCTCAAGCGCGCTTCACTATGGAGTGTCCCCCACAATTAAGCCCTGCTTAGCCCAATCGCAAAACCTTCAACAAGGATTGTGCCTAAAGAAATGTTCATTGCAAAGCTCCCTAGCTCTCCATTGCGGAGCTCACTAGCTCTTTCATTTTTATATTGATTGGATCTAGTCAAAAAGCTCTTTATTTCTAGCCATGGTTAGAATGAATGATGGTTTGGGACATCTCTAAGGCTACAATTATTTTAATTCTAAGAGGAAGTTCAGTTGATAGTTGAAAAGGCTAGCTCAGTCGTGAGTTGAAAAGGCTTGAGAGTAGGTGGGTGTCGCTGTTCAACTGCAATGTTTGTTAGCATATCAACTACATGGTTATTATTTCTTCATTGGTGTTGAACTCTAGCGTTTTACATTGTATGCAGAATATCAATTATTTGAAAGTACCCCTTTCAGTTTAATATTTCTTTACTGATGTTGAACTCTAGCATTTTGCATTGTATGCAGAATGTCAATTATCACAAGGATGCCGGGGTAGTTCCCATTCCAGTTGATTGATGCAGCAGCTGTGGAACTGCCCCTTGAGTTTTCTCTTTCTTTACAAGCCTTATCAATATGACCTATAATGATTCTATTGTTACAATAAGGAACTGATTTATATCCTTTTCTCTTGCTAATTGAACTCTATGTACAGCAAAGAGTTCGACAAAATTGTTTGTTTGATTTCCTATACCTTGGTAGTAGCTCATGATTGCGTCTCCTTGAGAAATTCTTGTTATTCCTTCTCTCCCAACCTGAGCTAACTTGTTTTTGGCGGCACCATCAAAATTCAATTTCTAGTAACCCTAAGGCAGTGGGGCTCACTCTTGTCTGGGTCACTCATACCTGAGGAGTTGCAGGTTCCTGGAGTAGAGCTTCTTCCTGATCTGAGCTTTCATAATGCCAATGGTGATGATGGCTTGGTGTTTAGCGTCTTCAAAAATCCTCGCGTTTTTCCCCTTCCATATGTACCATAACAACGAACCCAAAGTGCAATTACTCATACAATTTTACATTTTCATCTCTGAAGATAATTTTGTCCGCTTGAAAAAATATTCTGTAATGTAATTAAGACAAGGGACAGGGCTTGCAAATAGTGCTGCCAAAGCCTTCGATATAATCTGTGCAAAAGGGCATTCGAGAAATAAGTGGCATATGGTTTCAGCATCCCTCATGCAGTTAGGATAAACTGACAGACCACACCATGCTCCTCTTCGCAGATTGTTGGCTGTACGGATTTTACATGTAGAAATAGCCATATAAATGTCTTTATTGTTGGCCAAGGTTGGGTACCCCATAGTTGATTCCATTTTCTGTTCTAAGGCAGTGTAGCATTGCTAAGGGTAAGAATCAAGATATGCAGATGCAACAGCAATTTACAGAATTGGTATCATGCCAAATGATTTTGTCTGCTTCCTTAAGAGTGAAATACATGCCTATCGGCAAGTGTCTGAATGCGGCCATTAGCCTAGGCAAGGGTCTGACTCCCGGCATTTTAGTAATCACAGAATTCCAGGTTTTGTCCAGGTTGGAAGCTACCTGATAATAGCCAGCAATTTTTTTATAATCCTGAGCTTGCAAAGCTTGTTGTAGATCATCAAATTCTCTTGATTTGAGAAGAGGGTATCCATTCCAGCTGTGCTCCCAGAATATGATTTTTTCCCCATCTCTAATCTGCCAAGTAAGTTAGTAACATGCTTAACTAGAACATTCCTCAACAGATGTTTACAATTGTGGGTTCCAAGTAGCCATGAGTCCATCATCATTACCCTAAGAAATAATCACCAGAGTGTTTTGCACTAGGGGAAGGTTGGATTTTTTCAGCAAATGCTAGGCCACTCTCATTGACAAGGCATCATTGAAAGTTTTGATGTCCCTGATATTGAAACCACCCTCCTTTTTAGTTTTGCAAACTTGTGCCCATGAGACAAGGATGTTTGAAATAGTCGTCGACCCCTCTCCACAGAAAATTGCTTTGAAGAGTGAAGATCTGTTCTGCTAACTGGAGGGGATTTGGGAGGAGAGAGAAGATAAATTGGCACAGCTTGTAATGCAACTTGTAAGAGCAGAATTCGACCGGAAAATGAGAGCCAGCAATTAGTCCATTTACCCAATTTGCGTTCAGTTAATTTATCACTGGTTTCCACAACTCCTTCGTGTTTTGAACATGGAGAGGGAAGCCAAGCTATTTTGTTGGAAGGGAGCCTTGTTTGAAATAAAGAACATTTAAAATTTCTCTTCTTTTTCTGGGAGGAGTATTGACAAATATGACATTGGATTTGTGGCTATTGACCATCTGCCCAGAGATGCTAATTGGAATTTGTTCAGGAGATTATTAACTTGTTTTATCTCACTGACAATTAACGTGGAAAAGAGTAGTGTATATCCACAAAATGGAAGTTGGTGAAGCGTTGTCGCCCATTTACTGCTGGTAGCCCATATATACATGTAGAAGATTTGATACAATTGTTAATCCATTCTACTACAGCTTCATTGAAGCCAGAATCCAGCATAGTTTGTCAAAACAGATCCCATTTGTGTGGATCAAATGCTCTGGACATATCCAATTTGATCACAATCCTTCGTCTTTTCTGTATTTTGAGGGCGTGTAGAAACTCTTGGACAGCCATAATGTTGTCAGTTGTTTATTTCCCATGTACAAAAGTTGATTGAGTGTCCAAGATCAAATAGGGTAGCATGGATTTCAACCTCACGGCAATGAGCTCTTATATGATTTTATAGACCATGTTACAAAGGGCAATTGAATGGACCATTTCATGGGCCGCCTTAGGGTTGAGGGATAATTTTGTGGCATTGAGACTTCTGAGCATCATTTTGCTTTTGCAAGATTCTTCCACCACAGCAACCAGATTATCCTTGAACAAGTACAAAAGAATTGGTAAAAGAGGGCATGGAAATCGTCAAGCCTTGGAGCTTTATCCCTATTGAAGGAAAGAACAATCTCCTTAACTTCAGCCTCGGTAACTGGTTTCACAATGCTATTGTTGTCTGTTCCATTGTAAGCATGGGAATGTTTCATAACATCTTCCACTGGGCCCTTGTCTTTTGTGTGGTCTTCGGCTCTTCCCGTAGGATTATTTTGAAGTAGTTGGTACCATAAGCTAAGATGTCCAGGCTTCTTTGTAGATTTTTTCAATTTATGGTCCCCTCTCCCTATTAAAACTATGTTACCAGTTCGTGACTTTTTGCAGAAGAACCAAGGTCTAGTTCGCATGGGGTTCTGGTGCTGGTTCGGTTCACTGTCAAAAATCCCCAGGCTTCGTCCTTGGGCACCCGAGTTCGCCTGGGCTCTTCTGCCAAAAGAACCCAAGCAAACCTGGATGCCCCAGGACAAACCATGGGCGAACCCAGGCAGAATTTAAAGTCAAAAACAGTCAAAATGGGCAAGAGGGAAGAACCCAGGCGAACCCAAGTGCCAAAGGACAAACCCTGGGGTGAAACCGCGCAGAATTTATTTTATTTTATAACTGCTTCGTTTTTGCTGATTCTTGAGTGTTCATTTCAATTCCAGAGCTAGAGCCCTCATAATAAAACACATCCTGCTTCAATTCTGCAGAGCTAGAGCCATCATAATAAAACACGTCCTGCTTCGATTCTGCAGAGCTAGAGCCCTCATAATAAAACACGTCCTGCTTCGATTCTGCAGAGCTAGAGCACTCATAATAAAACACGTCTTGCTTCATTTCTGCAGAGCTTGTCTCCATCAATTCCACAGACGAATTCCATAATATAACTGCGATTTTATAACAGGCTCTAGCTGCTTCGTTTCTGCTGATTCCTGAGTGTGGTGTCAAGAGTGGAGGTGTGTGGGTGGAGGGAGCATGCACACTTGAGAGTGCTGTGTTGAGGAGCGACTGTGTGGCATGTAAAGGAGCACTGAGCAGCCTGAGTAAGTAGGTTTTTTTTTTATGCTTCAATTTGTATTACATTAATATGTAACTTTTATTTTATCTTTTTTATTTTTTGTTTTTTGTTTTTATTTTTTGTTTTATCTTTATATATTTAAATTTATTTTTTATATTTTTAACAAGTTATTTTATATGTATAATGTATTTTATATTTTGTTTTACATTTTTATAGATGTTTTAAAGTTTATTTTCTTTATTTATATATTTTTTATTATTTTGTGATTATTTTCATATTTTGTTTTTTATATCAATATGCATGCTATGTGGTCAATGACAATGTCACTGATTTTCTATTTATCGGGTTAGAATTTTTTTATTTTTATATATTTTTTGTACGGACAAACCCAAGACGTACCCAAGGCAAAAAAAATCGCCATACCAGCAAACCCGGTTTCTTCAAACCCGAACCTGAACCCAAAACAAACCAGTAACTTAGTATGAAAAGGTCAACTGTATGCTGTATCAGTTGATAGACTACCTTTTTTCATTATTCCTTGAAAAAGTACATCATTATTAGGTTCTTTATGCCAGTCGAGTGGTGCTTTTACAGACTTTTGTGCTATCCTTTATTTTTATTTGTTGGGCTGCACTTGCATGCTGTCTATTCACTACTGGTTTGTGGAAGTATTGAGTACTTGAATCCCCATTCTTCACCTACTGTTCCTGTAACCTATACCTCCAATACATTTCCTCCCTTTGATGAGCTGTGGATAGGGTCTGGATAAGAACTTTTGCCTAGATAGCTATTTCATTGATGAATACATGATCTTTGATTTGTTTCTATATAACAGCTAACACATCTTTGATAGCTGTTGCTTGTGCAAGTGTTTTTCCAAATTCCATTTTGTGCCATTGGTTGAGCCTGATTCTGAGATGATTTCATTTACCCATGAATCTGTACATCTCATGTCCCAGGATCCTACTTGCCTCAATCCACCGAAATTCTATTTGGTGACGGAAGTTCCGATCAGACATCAACATACTTTCAAACCGGGATTGAGGCTTGTGCAGAGGCTGATTTTGTTTTATTGTTCCATGAAAAATGGGCCAATGATCAGAGAGAGTAATGTCACTTACTCAAGTACTAACTTGTATTTGTGTCCTTTGCCTTTGATCAGATATCATGATTATGTCGATCTTCCCTGCTATGTAATTCTTCCTTTTCTTCCATTGCACCATGTGGGTAACCTTTGATTTCCATCACGTATGTGTTTTCTTCCATCTTCGAGAGGGCATCCACAAATTGAAGCCCCTGCCTTCATTTGTTTCCACAGAACTATTTATAATGTTGAAATCTCCCATAAGGATCAGGTTGCATGGCTGATTAAGAATAATCCAAGCCTGGAGTTGATCCAGCAAAGTAACTTTATTTTTCCCATAAGGAGGGATATATACATACTAAAGAGAAGGTTTCTTGGAATTGATAAGAAAAGAAAGTAATCATCATCCCGCATGTAAGTGGTTGATGGGTTCCTGGAAGCATCTCAATGGAATGAAGTTCGAGAACTAGGGTCAAAGACTATTTGCTTGTTTCGCCTTATGCCGACATATATGAACTATTTTTTGGCTTTTGCTCTGATGATTTCTTGTAGAATGATCATATCAATGTGTACAGTTGGCGTCTTTTCCCTTAGAAAGTGGTGTTTGTTGAGCATGCCTATGCCTCTAATATTCCATGAGAGGATCCACATTATCTGAATTGGGAGGTGTCGGGTCACAGTGCTCTGATCTGATGTGCTATTTTTCTTTTTCTTCTCCCAGGTCTGATCCTTTTTTTCCATGGCTCTTATCAGGGTTGCCTCAAATATATTCCCCTTTGGATCAATGGAGGGCTTTCTTTTTTCATGTTGTTAGTTATCTGAAATAATACATGCATTAGACCATCTAGGAGTTTAGGATTATCTTTGCTACCCTTACCTCTCGTCAATGCCTTCAAGGTATCTGCTACTGATGTAAATTGAATTGTGGTCTTTGACTTCTCCAACTGTTTTGTTCCAGCCTTGGAATGGCTGCCCTGTGTCTCTTTTGTAGGAGTGGTGTTACCTTCTTCAGTTTCTTGAACTGTTTCCATATCCTCGGTATCTATTTCAGCAAGTGTTTCAAATGGATTGGCGTGGGTGATTGGCAGGGTAGCCTCAGTTGTTCCCTTTTTTCTAGCATATGCATGTTGGAATTTATCATTTGCCATTGGTGTTTTATCTTGTTTGTACAGATTTTCTACAGCTTGAAAAGGGCCTGATCTATTGCATCTGCTAGGGAATGGGTGTAAGTATGATTCACTTGTTCTTGTTGTGATGTAGTTGAAGCTTCCCTTGAGAGTTCAGTAGGAAATATGCTGGCTATATTACACTGTTCATGGAAAAACCTGCAAATGAATAGGATGTTCTCATAATCAAAGGATTGTTCCCATTTGATGCCTTCCATGTCCAAGATAATTATGTCTGTATAAATTCTCTAGATGTATGTTAACACAAATCCTTGTGTGGTTTAAGATGTCATGGTCTTTTGCATATTAAGATGAATTTATATGTTGCCCCATGGCATTGCCAATCCTTCTAAGAGTGTGTCTTCCCAATACTTTCTAGGAAGCAGCAAGAGTCTCACCCGCATAGGGATAGCGCCCAGTAGGTCTTCTGTGGAGTTGAAAGCAAGAGACCAGTGTTTCATGAACAATCAAGATTTCTGCATGAACCTTGTACCCACTTGGCAGGCCTGATCTTTTTCTTGCTTTGTGGAAAATAATTCCAAGAAATACCCTTTTGGCATCATCAAGATGTCCACTAAGCCAGCAGGTCCCCTGAACCCCATCTTTTGAGGGTCTTTGGGCTAGGGAAACCCCCATGAACCTGCATATTACGGCCCTTTCTATTAAGAACCAAACACTGTTTTCCATTTCATCCATGGAAAGCTGAAGCTTTGGAGGTATTTCCATTCTGAGGTAACACCCATTTACCTTCTTTGAGGGGAAGGTGGAACTTCAGAATGTTCTTTGAGCATGGTGATGGATGAAATTCAACAACTCATCCTTTCAGAGCTGATTTTTAAGCTTTTTGAAGATGTGGGATTAAGTGCAAAAGATCAAAAATTGGAGATCAAAAGAACGTAAGAATAAACTTTACTCACTCCCCAAACCAAGAATCAAAATGAAGACTCATTTGGGACAATCTCTGACCTAATTTTGGTCATTCGTGAACATTAATATAATTTCTTTCTTTCTTTCTTTCTGAGCCAAGTTTTAGAAAGAATACAATGTTTCTTTGCTTCTTTAAAAAAAAAAATCTTGTCTCTGTTACCAAGAATTTGGCCTTGTATTAAATATATGTAAGGCCCTGTGGGACCTACTACATGCCTTTATGATGCAGGAGCATCCAGTGTCGATGAGCAATCTTGCATCAACCAAAAATATGTCATCTGCATGTGTGTGTGTTTGTGAATTTGCCAGCGGTATCACCATTGGTTCGCTTGTCAAAGATGATCAAGACAGACCCGAGAACATCTGCAGAGGTACACCACTCCAGGGACACATCAATTGCAGAAGGTATCAATCATCTTTCAGGGTTCATTCTGACCCCTTCTTGGCAGATGACAAAAACTGACAGTAAAAACAAGCGCAACCACCAGTCTGCATTCACCAGAGGTTACATAACTGCCCTGGAGGTTTCAAAACCACCAGTCTCCAACAAGCAGCGGTTTCACTTGCATTGGTTACAAAAAAAAGAGTAACTATCAAGAATGATGAAACTTGCCATTTGGACAGTTTTCCAACAACAGGGGAACTCGAAGACTCACTCCAGACTGCAGTGAAAAGGCAGAATAGATTCATATCAGATAAAGAGTTAACTTCAGATGGTTAACAAATAGAGTTAGAGTGAGAGTGAGAGTTAGAGTTGGGAGGTGTGGAAGTAACTTCAGAGAGGGAGTGTGGGTGTGTGACTGTAAGAGAGCAGGGAGTAGCAAGAACTGCCCAAGTCCATTGAAGGACTGTGTTGTACTGAATTTCATCTTCATGTTTTGTATTTCAATTAACAGAACTAGTGTGTGTGTGTGTAGAATTCCCTGTAATACTGCCATATGAATGCAATAAAGTGAGTTTAATCTCAAGTCTGAGAGTGTTGTGTTCAAGTGTGTGTCCATTGGAGAGTATTGAGTCTAGGCTGTGGGGAGAGTCTGCCATTAATTTGGTCCCCTCTTGCCTGACCTGCATCACTTTATATTTATTTGTTACTTTCCTTGGTTAACTGGGGAGAGATATCTCCCATGTCAGCAGATGTCCCTGGCATTGTGAAGTGACATGTTTGCAGGAGAATTTACCCTTACAGCTTTTTGACATTTGCAGCCCAAGAAGTTCAGACTTTTGAATGAGAGTTAGCTCATCACATATTATCACACCTTGAATAGCGATACCCAAAGAATGGTTTTCTACTCTGTTATAACTCCCCATTCAAGTATGGTCACAAATATTGCATATCCAGTCACATGACCCAACAGCATGTTTTCCTCTGCTTATGGAGACCGTGCAAATTGAAGACAGGCTTTTTCAGTCAAAAGGCCCTCTTGCGTTTTGAGATAAATTCTTGGATGGACAACTTGTCCCACTTTCAACTGCCCCGCGTAATGCTTCTTCATTTAATGCCTCCAATTTAAAATCACTTCCTATCTACTTGAATAGCTCATTTTTTGGACGGTAGATGCTTTTGTTTTGAGGTTTTTTGAAGATGCAGGGTTTTAAGTGCAAATCTTGGGGAGAAGAACAAACAGTCAGAAATGGTCGATCGGAAAGAGGGAGGAATAAACTTTACTCGCCCCCCAAGCTGAAAATCCAAGTGAAGACATATTTGGGGCCCTCCCCTGGCCAAGATTCAGAAAGAATATGATGTTTCTTTGCTTCTGTAAAAAAAATCTTCCACCTCTTGCTTGTTTATGCTCCAAAGAGAAATCTCTGCATGTTTCGACCCCATTTCAGAGGTATCCTAACATATCCTAAAGATGGAAAGGGATGTACCCACTACTATTGAAGTGATTTGGTTGTACGAAAAATTACCCTTATGGTTTTCTGCCATCTGCAACCTAGAAAATTCAGATATTTGGATAAGAGTTAACTTGTCACGTATTATCACACCTTCAATGGTGATGCCCCAATAATGTTCTCTACTCTGTTATAACTCCCCAATCAAGGATCGAAACATATATTTCATACTTAATCACATGACCCATTAATACTTTTTCCTGCAATTATGGGGAACTTGGTGCAGATTGAAGATGGGTTTTTTTAGATCAAAAGGCCCCTTTGCATTTTGAGATATAGCCTTGCATGGACAACTTATCCCACTTTCAAGTTTCAACTGTCACACATGTTGCTTCTTCATTTAATACATCCGATTCAGACTCACTTTCAATGCTGCTTGGATGGCTCATGTTTTGGACTGTAATTTGTCGATGGTGTAGTTTTGAATATTTTTGTACATGCAGGATTTATGTGCAAATCTTTGGGAGAAGAACAAAAAATTTAAAAAGGTCAGAAAATAGGAATAAACTTTGCTCACTCCCCAAGGCAATAACCCAAGCAAAGACATATATGGGGCTATCTATGGACCAAGTTCCAGAAAGAATATGATGCTTCTTTGCTTTTGTAATCTATTTTCTTCTGCCTCTTGCTTGTTTCTGCTCCAAAGAAAAAGCATCTGTATGTTTTGACCCCATTTTGGAGTTTTTCTGTTTTAAACAAATGGAAGGCAATATGGGGCCAACTACAGATCTTTAGATTTATTTTTTAGAGATAGTTTTCTTGGTTATTTTGGAAGATATCCCCCATGGCAGCAGATGTCCCCAGCCTTGACCCCTATATCTAACATATCCTAAAGATGGCAAGGGATGTCTCCCACTCCTCGTGAAGTGATATGCTTGCAGGAAAAATCACCCTTGCAGTTTTCTGCCATCTACAGCTTAAGAAGTTCCGCTTTTTGGATGAGAATTAACTTGTCACATATTATCACACGTTGGATAGTGATGTCCGCAGAATGGTTCTCTGCTCTCGTAACTCCTAATTCAAAGATGGTCATAGATATTACAAACCTGATTACATGACTCACTAGTGCTTTTTCCTCCACTTATAGAGAGTTTGGTGCAAATTGGAGATGGGTTTTTTGGGTCAAAAGGCCCGTTTCAATTTTTAGATAAAGCCTTGGATGGCCAACTTGTCCCCACTTTTAACTGTCTCACACGTCGTTTCTTCATTTATTGTCTCCAACTGAGAATCACTTCCTATGCTGCTTGAATGGCTCATTTTTTGTGATGGTGTGGTTTTGAAGATTGTAGAAGAAGCGGGATTTTGAGTGCAATTCTTAGGGAGAAGAACAAAAACCTGAAAATTGGAGATCAAAAGCAGGTAGGAATAAACTTTACTTCCCCCCCAAGCCAAAAATCCAAGCGAAGCCACTGTTAAGAGTCTAAGAGACTCTCCAGATCAAGTTTCAGAAAGAATTTGATTCTTCTCTGCTTCTGTAAATTTTTATCTTCCAACTCTTACTTGTTTCTGCTTCAAATGAAAACAAATCTGCATGTTTTGACCCCATTTTTTAGTTTGGCCTTGTATTAAACATATGAAAGGCACCGTGGGGCCTACTACAGGCCTTAATATTTATTTTTTGGAGATGCTTTTTGTGGTTATTTGGGGAGATGTTCCCCATGGCAGCAAGATGTCCCCTGCCATTTCCCGGCATCTAGCATATCTCAAATATTGGCATCATACTCTCTGGGAGACTTCCCATGTCTCAAGAACGCAAAGGAAGTTGGACATGTCCTCTTGTAACACTAGTTTCTTTAATTCGTTTCTATGAGGTGAAATTAAGGACTAATGTTGTAAACAAGGGCATGTACAAAGTTGATGGAAACCAAGATACTATTCTGGTATGTTTTGTTGGCTATTGCTGGTTCTTATCTTATATGTATACCATGTTTTATTATGAATATATGAATGCATACGCCCTAGATGCATGGATTAGAATAAAGGATAAGCTCTATGTTGGCAGCACCCTCTTTTACTGTTGATTGGAGTGAATCATGGCTGCCCAAGTACTGTTGAGCTTAGTTAACAGTGGTTCTGTTTCAACCCTCTTTGAAGGTAATGTTGGAAATCATCACAAGACTGTGAGACCATTAACTTTTTCAACTAATGGACTATAGCTTCATTTAAACTCTCGTTATAGGGAAAGTTGGCTACCCAGCCATGTTAAGATATTGGGACATGGATATGCCAGAGATGGTTGGAGTCATAATTTAGTGAACTCGAGTTGCAATGGGATGTTTGCAATGAACATTAAATGGTCTATCAAGGTTTCCCACCATAGGTTTGATTCCCCCCCTAGGATTTTCTTGCTTGGCCCTCTTAGTCCAGGCCATCCTCCTATGGACATAATCAGATACTGTATCGGCCCTTCCATTGCAGATGATGATGATACTCACCATGTTCCTGCCCCAGGCTCTGGTACAGATTACTGTCAATCTTGGTCTCCATTCTCCTGAAATCATTGGTTGCTTCTTTTGCAAGGGGCCTTCCTTTCACATGGCTATATCTATTATTTGGCATCACCTTTCTGACCGGCCTGGAGTTTACTTTGGGTTCGACCCCTGTAGTTAGGATCTTATTATTTTAGTTTTAGTTAGATTTTCAGTTGCTGCAGTTCCTTTTTTGCATTCCTACTTGCTATTGTAACTGGTTATACTTTGGAGTCCCATTGACCTACTTCGGTCATTTGTGAGACATTAATATATTTTTTTCCCTTGCTTTCCTTGGTCTAAGAGTTTGATAGGAAGACTAATTCATCATATCCCCATAGTGCCTGGTAGGCTAACACTGCATATTAAATATATGGGAAAACATATCTTGTTTTCATGTGTATATACAGGTGAAAGGAAGATGACCTGTAACAAGATCTGAGCATTTGCAATGAAGAATGACATGGTAATCAAATGAACTATCCCTTTCCGGATTGGACAAAAATTTTGCTATTGTTTGGTTGTATAGACGTCCCGTTTCATCAAACAGTAATGATGGGTGTGCATGTAAATAACAAGGCAATGAGCAAACAGACTTGAACAGCAACTGGGCACTTCTCAGACTTAGCATTTCAAAGGACAGCAGTATAATTAAACATTGCGGCCATTATTAAATTGACTAACACAGCAGTATAATCTTACATCATTCGTTCTAGATTCATTATGCCAATGCTAGCAATGAATAATAAGACTCAGCATCAACAGAAATGTTATGACAGCAAAATGAAGGAAATTTCTGAGTTTAATAAAGTCTGTAATGCTGGAACAGCAAACCCAGATTTGCATACAGCAGGTCATATACTCAATTTACTAACAAATATGAAAACTCAGACTAAGATAATCACAAGATACAAGTAAAGATTGTGCCCAGACCTGGAGAATATGCTGACTGAGACCAAAAAGTGATTCTAATTACATGTGGAAAGACTCGAAGTCGATACAAACTCCAGGGAAACGCCTCCAGTATGCTAAAACCAGTCCAAACGACCCTTATAGATCATGCTCAAACTGATAACGTGTGCCAAGAACATCACCAGCTGTAGCGTCTAGTGCCAAGAGCTTCACATCCTCACACCCCGTGATATTTAGTTTGAGCTGCCTCCTTGTAAGCCCGATCCCTTGTATCTTATTTGCATCAGCTGTTGATAGAATCGGCTCTTATAATTATTTGTCTTATTTCACCATGTGTATCCCTCAAGGCAATCGCTACCTTCCAAAGACCTTGCCACGTCTTGTTATTGCCCAGAATTACAGTCGTCCAAAAAAACTACTATCAAGTTATATGGGGTTTCCGTCCCATTTCACTAAGGGATTTCGTCCTAGTGATAACTTCAGCATAGCACAATGAAAGAAATACAAATCAACACAATTTCTGAATGCCCCTCCCAAACAAGTCGATCTTTTTTATAAATAAAAGTTGCCATCTTTTCCCAGCTTTAAAGCAATCTATCCTTCAATAAAAATCCACTTTCTTCTTTCATCAAAAATCACTCGATCTTATCCTTCAAAGAACTCGTCCTTTATGAGAATAAAATTTAGGCAACTTTTAATTTATTTAGTTACAAGTATGAAACGCCTAGTGAAATGGTGGGCCCACTTTAAGTCATAAAGAATAATTAAATAAACTTTTCGGACTATAGCTTTTACCCTCGATTTAATTATTCTCATATTCCCTTGAATTTGATTTATTTCTAATCTCAGGAATAAAAAGATTAGAAAATCTCTTCAAGTGACATTAAAAGAAGAGGGACATTACATCAAAGATTCAAATCAAGCGAAACTAGGATAAACTAAACTCTGAATTTTTCTCCAAATTTACAAGGGAGAAACAAAAATGAGTTTGCAATCATCAAGCTATTGAATTTGGAAAATGATAATCTCACTTTACATTTAAATCTTTTTATTTTTGCAAAAAGTGTACATAATATTTTGAATTTCAAAGTTTCCTTGCCGAAAGTAATCAGAGCCTTACTCATAATAACATATTAAAGATTGTAAAGGCTCAATTCTCTTAGTTGTCTGCAGAGTTTTGTTTAACATTTATTCATGTTGAAAAACACTAAAAGCAACAAATTTGAAACCTGAATTTCTGGGCTCATCAAAGATAAATTATCGTGCAGTAAGCAATCTAAAAAAAATCATGCTAAAGGTTAACTATAGGCAGACTTCACTGGAAGGAAAAATTACATACAACTAAAATGTTTGTCGTCGATGCAATTATAAGCGCCACAGTTGCTATAGCCAATTTTCCTGCTTCCGGCCGTGCCTTAAAGATCAAAACATAAGGAATCCAACAGTAAAAAATAGTACCTCGTCACCAGGAATGAGACGTCTTTAACCTAGAAAAAGAAACTGCAAAAAAAAACTCAAGTGGATGCAAAGAAAAGTGGGAATTAGAGTGATCTGGCCAATTAATAAGCATCACAAGAAAAGTACCAGTCGTAATATACGGCAGAATCCCACATTTGCAGCCTGAATTAAAAACCATACAGGTTGTTAAAATGGACTCCACTCATAAGTATCAGCAGCCCAATGAAGCAGTAATTTTTCTAAGATGACATTGTTCATACATGGTATAATACGTTATTCAATAAAAAAGAGAAAACGAACATTATTTTTCCTGTAGTTCCTTAAATGGAGGAATTTTCTTAATGAGCGTTGGAAACATTTCAGAAATAAGGAAATCAAATTATAAATTTGTGTGAATAACATTTCTTAAGACAGATGCTTAAGAAGAAAATATGTAAGCACAAGTGACTCTTTTTTCTGGTTTCCTTCTCTGCTATATATTCTTTTGATGTTTCATCCTATTAGTTCCCAACCTGTTTTCATATTTGATATAAAACAAAGTCATATTGCAATCATTAGCACTTCAAGACCCAAAAGCACTCAGTAGAATCATACTGTACTGCTAGAGTTATGGAGACTGTTTCCTTCTAGCAATGAGAAGCCAGCAAACAAAAAGGACAAACAGGTGAAAAAAATAGATTTCCTTGAGGACGATGCCAAAGGCATTGTAGCCACCTTTGTGTCCTGGATCAAGCTAGTTCAGATTTGCTTTAAGGCATAAAGGATAGTTGATGCAAGTTATTAAAAAAAAGCAAAAAATTGTCACAAGGAGCCTGCATTAAAGCAAAAACATTAAGTCCTATAATTGATTGGAAAGAATTAAATAAGCCTTCATAAGAAAGTTTGCTCCAAAAATCAACAAGCTTGAGGCCTACAATCAATGGATTTACATCATAAAGTCTTAAAATAACACAGCCATAAGATTAAAGGCACGTCTTCCTCACATTCCAAAAGAATATTATTTTATATGCTATGCGGATGGCCTCAAACCCCACACATCTGAGATGATCTCACTGTTTTCAAGCAAGATTTCAAGGAGAAGGCAGTCACTATTGCTATGAACGTAGATAATACTAAACAAGTGTGCAATGGAAGAAACTACAGAAGGACAAAATGCAAAAGAAGCATGTTACATATTCTTGGGATTTTCTGGCTTCCTGTAAAGAATGCATCTTTTAGAGGTTTCTCCAAAAGTACCCATAAACCAAGTATTGGAGGTAATAGAAGGAAGAAAGCACAAGAGCAATATTTCAGATGTAGAGGACCCCATTTCAAGAGGGACTGTCTGTAACTGCAGCAGGAACATTACAAGTATTTTAATCATGCTTTTTGAACATGCTAATGACCTAGCCCCTTTTGAATGATATCGAATAATCTTTCTAGTACTTACGAAAATTCATGGTTGTTTTTTCTGGATGGCATTAAGATTTTCAGCAGGCCAAAGAATGAGCATTTAGAACACCTTGCGCTGGTACTAACTTATGAAATTCAAAAGTAGAAAAGTTACAGCTTATGAAAGTCAAAAGATGAATGCATCTAAGTAGAGGGGCATCTTAAATTTGACCAAGAATCATCACCACTAATCTGTAATATAAAAACAAGAAATTATTATTTAAAGAACAATAACTTTGGGGTTATAATTGCTCATAAAACTCTGGTCTCTTTTCTATTGAAGGAATTAGGATTTCTGCAGTATCTTTGGACCCCAATTTGTGACAAGTATCGGCCAAAATCTTTATATACATCAATAAAACATTGTCTTTAACATCGTTTCCAAAATAATACTGTCTATGCAATATCTCTCATACTGGGAATATTGAGAGACATATTGAATAAGTATGCACGGCACGGCATGCTGCCAGCTTCCTCATTTTCATTTTTTTTAATGATTATCGATGCAATTGTTACCTTAATGCCACTCCATTAAGGTGTAAAGTTTTGCACAAGTTATGTGACTATTCCTAGACTTAAGCCATAATTGTGGCCATGTACATTGAAGAAACATGAAGGATATAGCCCACCACGGGAAGACATGCAACATCTGATATGTTTTAAAAAGTGAAACAAAACCTTGCAGTGGAAGTGTGCAAGCCTTTACTACTCCCAGCCTCCATGTGATACAGGAAAACATTTTTATGGATTTGGTTATGCATCTACCCAAGACAAGCAAAATGATCAAATTATGAAGGAGCTGAAATAACTAACCAGAACAGCCAGCTTTATCCCATGTTATAGATGACACAAGGCAGAGAATATAGAAAGAATTTTGCTTGCAAAAATCTTTATTCGATATTCTCATAAGTAATGTGAATGACAGGAATCCTTCAAAACAATTTGCTCAATGTTTTGTGGACGCAATTAAATTTCCCAGAAATGAATGGGAAATTAAAGTGCCAATTGATTAATAGAAGGCATGCTCCAATTACCGGCAGCAACAAACTTTGAGGGAAGAGAGACTTCCTTTTATTGAATTCGCTAAACACTAGAGTCAACCATAGGTAGAACTTGCTTTGGAACAATGTACAAATATGACCCTCTCGTTTTGGTCAAATTGAGAAAAATGTCTCGTTGGAGATTTTCCAAAAGAAGTAGGAAAAATTAAACCATCATAAGAACATGGAGGAGGCTCAAACCAAAGCCAAGCTATACCAAGACCAACATCAGATATCAAATGTACTTGAGGGTCAAGTCTATCATCTCCCTCTCCACATGCAGGTATCCAAGACTTCCACTCTGGTAATGTGAACCACTTAAAATGGTCAAAAATCAATGTAATAGTTTATAGACTGAGGTTGCCATCCCATCGTAAATATATACCCACGCCCCCTCTAGACCCTCATTTAAAATGTTGTGCATTTGAGCTTCTAGCTTGAAGCTTAAAAAAATAAAAATAAGGCCCAAATGGTTCCGATAAAAAGGTTAAACGGGGGCCTAATAATCAAAAATAAAATATAATAACAGCAAAAAAAGAGGGCACAGACCTTCGCCTAATCACATGCAGCGAGGCACCTACCTTGGAGAATTCCAAAAGCCCATAAAGAACAAAAAAATTAGAGATAAAGTTATTCAAATGCCTCCCCATAACCCATCAGTCACAGGCATTTGAAAAGAATTTTGAGGGCTTATAAGAATCCTTGGGCAATATCCTTTCAGCCATGGACTGTGACAAGTCTGCAGCTGATTGGAGAAAGAACAATACCAGGAATGTGTTGTGCATTTGAACTTCTAGCTTGAAGCTTAAAAAATAAAAATAAGGCCCAAACAGTTCCGAGAAAAAGGTTAATCGGGGACCTAATAATCAAAAATAAAATATAATAACAGCAAAATAAGAGGGCACGGACCTCGGCCTAATCACGTGCAGCGAGGCACCTACCTTGGAGAAGTCCAAAAGCCCATAAAGAACAAAAAAATTTAGAGATAAAGTTATTCAAATGCCTCCCCATAACCCATCAGTCACAGGCATTTGAAAAGACTTTTGAGTGCTTATAAGAATCCCCGGGCAATATCCTTTCAGCCATGGACTGTGACAAGTATGCAGTTGATTGGGAGAAGAACAATACCAGGAATCTAACACAAGGAATTCCTAGTTTGCTAAGGACTGTATAATTGAATACTAGATATCTGCAGGCTGTTGAAGGATAACAAAATTTTAGCCTTCATTTGATTAAAATTTCTTTGTAGCATATTTTGGTGCTAGAGGTCGTACACGCAATGGTAGAGGTTAACGCTAAATACATAGGTTTCTTTCTGCTGTTCCATTTCACTCTACCAGCTGTAAAGTTGTCGTAATCAGCCCATTTAGAGGCTAAATTTTTCAAAAGAAATTCTTATAGTGTTTTCTCACTTATTCATGTAATTCCTACTTGATGAATTAAGAATTCTTGTTTATTTTCCTTTTATAGCATTTTATTTGTCTCATTAGCTATGACTGGTTTTGAATCTTTCTTCTATGCATCTCATGATTTCCAGTGAGGTAAGAGTGGTTCACAATTGCCACATTAATCGTACAGAAGGGTGTGAAGCCATAAGCATAGAACAGAATGAAAGTAAACCCCATTTGGCATCTAGACGCGAGAACAGAACAGAAACCAATACCCTCGTTTTGGAGAATCTCGGTCTTGGGATGAAGAATGGAATGGAGGATGGAAGTATGGAATGAGTGCTCTACTGTTGGTCGAGTGGAACTCCTCTCCCTCAACCCCCCTCCCCACAACTCCATCTATTTGTAGTTGCCGGCCCAACTCCATCTATCTTCCCATCTATACAAATGCAGGCAGGATGGTGGGCAAGAGCCAACTATAGATAGTCACCCATATGGTCGAGAGGAAAATGCTGTCACGTCAATCAAGCTCCTCTACCCTACCCCTATATTAGTAGAGGGAGTAGATAGTTTCTCTCCCTTATGGACAAGGCCCTTCAGACCCTCAACCCTACCCCTACCCATACTTTAATAGCATTAGTCAAGGGAGTAGAGGCATCGGCCAAGTGCCGACTAGACTATCTATAGTCACCCTCTCCCTATCAATCAAGTGCCTCCATATATAGATAGAGGGCCCTCAACCTCTAGATTCAGTTAAGTACCTAAAGGTCATGTCATCTCCTGGTGGTTGAGTGCCTAATGGCCTATCAACACGAGGGTGGTTATAAGGCTGCATCAGCTACAGGGATATACAACTGGTATATGGCTATATATGTGTTGAACACTATCCCAATGCCTCTACTCCTCTACCACTATTATCTTATAAAAAGTGGCATGGGCAGGTGGAGGAGTAGGGGTAGAGGAGAGGGTCCTCTCCTTTGATCTCCCTCCCAATAGGGGTCAGCGCAAGGGAAAACCCTGGCCTCCCAAGTAATTCAAGTCTCTCCCACTCAACCTCTCAAATAAAGCATATAGATGTCAACATAAGGGAGCCCTATAGGCATCTAGCTGCCCCTGACCTCCTTATCCCAATAGGGGTCGGCATGGGGGAAGATCTAGACCTCCCAAACATAGCATATAGATGTTAGCATGAGGGGACCCTATAGACATCTAGCTGCCCTCTACTTCCCTATCCTAATAGGGATCAGCTCGGGGGGGAAGGGCGGGCGGGTCAGCCTCCCAAGCATAAATGTCATCAGCATGAGTCCCTTCCCCTCCAAATAGCCAAATGCACATATAGGGTAGGCAAGGGGGAGGCCCGAATAGAGATATAGGGGCAGGGGAGTGCCACCTATCTATATATAGGGCCCTAAAGGCCCTCCAAACATCTAATATAGTTAGTAAGTTTGCTATAGTATTTATTGTTAAATCCATATGCAAGTGGGTAAGTGGAATTATTCAAAAAGGCGGATACAAATTAATTAAGAGGAGGTGGGCAGTTGGAAAAATTAAATGTTTTTTAAAATATTATTAGCCTATATATATATATAAGCATTCATAAATATTGTATTTTGGCAATCTTTTCTTTCAATTTGGGCATCAATTGATAAATTTCACGTAGATGTTCAATAAACCACACATTGCATTATTTGAGGAAGCTCACATATATAGCCTATTACATCTCCTACAATGGAGGAAGGTAGGCATAACAAATATTAGATGGGAAGCTACAAATAGGATTGACCCAAATAACAACACAACATAACAACTTGAGCAACCATAGTTTGTTTCTCGTTTCAACAAACTATTACAATATTAAACAATAAGCTTAATTATTCTAATTTCCTCCCTTAATGACTGAACTGGAAACAAGTCCAAGCTTATCTCGAAATTTTACAAATGTGTCTTCACTCAAACGTTTAGTCATTATATCAGCTAGTTGTCCAAAGGTAGGACAATAATAAAGATGTGTCTTCAATATTAACCAAATGTCAGATGTAGTGGTGATGAACCTCAATGTGCTTAGCCCTGGCATGAAAAACTAGATTCTTCACCAACTTAAGTACAGTCTGGTTGTCGAAGAAGATAGGTATAGGTGCTGATGAATCAAGTTGAAGATCCTCCAATACAGATTGAATCCACATCAACTCTTGACCTACACCAACAACTGCTTAATACTCTGTTTCAGCAGAAGACAATGCAACTGTACTCTGAAGCTTTTACTCTGCCATGAAAATGTTATTGAACCAAGATTGAAAACATACCCTGTTGTAGATTTTCTAAAATCAACTCATCCTACCCAATCTGAATCAGTATACCCTGTTAAGCTCAAAATCAACAAAGTTCTTTTATAAAATGCCAAAATCAAGAGTGCCCTTGACATATCTAAGAGAAACCATTTTGCAGCTTGCCAATGTTCTTCAAGTGGTTTAGCCATGAAACGAGAAAGATAACTCACTGCAAAACACAAATCTGATCTACTAGTACGATAGTTCAAACTACCTACTAATTGCCGATACATTGTTTCATTGACAAGTGGTGAATCAGTGTTAGTTGAGAGTTTTGTCGCAACTTCCATAGGTGTAACTGCTAGATTACAATTACAATCATTCATTCTAAATTTGTCTAACAAGGATATGGCATATTTGGTTTGGGATACAAAAATTGTATAGCCAAAATTGTAACATTGTCAAAACTCTATACCTAGACAGTATTGAGGCAAGCCTAGATCAATCATTTCAAACACAGACCAAATGTTTGCTTTCATCTATTTAATCAAATCAGTACTACTTTCGGTGAAGGCAAGATCATCAACATACATAACTATAATCACTATGTCATCACCAACCAATTTAACATAGAGAGTATATTCTGCATCACATCTTTTAAAACCAAACTCTAAGATATTTATTAATTTGAAATACTAGGCTTGAGGAGCTTACTTAAGTCCATACAAGGACATCACTAACCTACAAACAAGATGTTCTTTTCCAAGAATCTAAAATCCCAGTGGTTGTACCATGTACACCTCTCCCTATAAGTCTCCATTCAGGAAAGCATTGTTTACATCCATTTGATATACCTGCCAACCAAACTAAACAACAATAGAAATAACCATTTTGAATGTTACCATTTTTGTTGTAGGAGCAAATGTTTATTCATAATCTACTCCTTGTGCATATTCCTTAGCAACAAGACGAGCTTTATACTTATCTAAAGAACCATCTAAAGTACATTTTATTTTATAAATCTATTTGCAACCAATCGATTTCTTACCTTGGGGTAGATCAAGCAAAACCCAAGTTCCATTTTTTATTAATGCTTCATACTCCACCTTCATGGTAGATTCCCATTTAGGCTTTCCTTTAACATCTTCATAAGTATTTGGCTCAAAAAATTGTGAAACAACTGAATTGAGAGGAAAATTTCCCTGCTCAAGATTTTGCACCGCTTGTTTCATTGTTTAGCATCTTCATAAGGATTTTGGATGCTCATCTTGCCAAAAATTCTGTAGTGTGCTATAAAACCACTTTGGCCTTTTACGTTGACTAGTTAAATCACTATGTGTTTCACTAGATCCTTCCATGGAGCTAGACTTCTCTGGTGTTTGCCTTTTTAATTCTTGTTCCATTTTAGTACTAAAACTTGACTCACATTCATCATTTCGAATCCCAAGATTACTAGTATCAGTAGGGTTACCATCCTTTGAGAAATATGAAATTTTTTCGTCTATTTTGACATCTCTATTTACAATTACTTTATTTGTAGAGATATCTAGTAACCTAAATGCTTTGGAATTTTCATTGTAGCCAACAAACATGTACTTATTACTCTGCATTTAAACCACTCATTTTATCTTTAGGAATTAATGCAAATGCAATACAACCAAAAATACGAAAATCACTTACATCTGGTTTTCTTCCTAATCATGCTTCATTTGGAGTAAGATTTTGCAAAGCTTTACATAGACTCTTGTTTAAGATGAACACTACAATATTGACGGATTTTGCCAAGTACCAAAAAGGTACATTTTTGCTTTGCACCATTAAACATGCCATCTCCATGATATTCTTGTTTTTCCTTTCCACAACCCCATTTTGTTGTGGAGTGTAAGTTGTATATTGTCTATGTATACCCTCTTGTGTGCAATATGCATTGAATTGTTTGGAGAAAAATCCTCCTCCATTATTAGCTCTAAATGCTTTTGACATTTTTACCTGTTTGATTCTCAACCAATGTTTTCCATGCAACAAAGTTAGCAAAAAAAACTAATTTTTTCTTTAGAGAATACACCCACATTTTTCAAGAACAATCATCTACTATCAACAAGAAATAAAGAGCTTCAGATATAGCGTTAGTTTTCATAGGACCATGAAGATCTACATGTACCAATTCTAACACACTCTCTGCACTCCATGCTTTACCAGTAGGAAAAAGTTGCCTTATCCGTTTACCCAACTGACATCATGTACAAACATCTTGATTTTCTTGAAAGGATAAGAGTCCATTCACCATTTGATTCTTACTCAAGACATTCACACTAGTATCTAAGATGACCATATCTTTCATGCCAAAGAGTACAAGTTTGCTCAATTGCTGCTAAAGCATATTGTTCTACCGTTTTAGGATCTACAAGTTTGTACAAACCCCTCATACCAATAGCAACTATTTCATCATTCAATGTAGTTAATTTGCATTTGTTTGCTTCAAACTTGAGTACCAGTTGTTTGTTTTTGGTGATTTCACTAATGGATAAGAGATTCTTGTTCATATCAAGTACATATCTAAGATTAAAAAATATGTATTTGTACTCATTATTCAATATGATTTGCACATCCCCACATCCCTTAATATCATGTGTCCATCCATCACCTAAAAAAATAGTGTCATTACTACTAGAATCTTCAGTGAAGTTTACAAAACCAATCTTGATGACACGTGTCGAGTCATGATGCTCCTGAGTCGAAGTACCAAGTGCAAAACTCACCGGATTGGTCATGTGATGTTGCGAAGGCAAAGTCAGTAGATGTTCCCCTTCCTACTTCTGCAATATTAGCATGTTTAGACTTCTTGTTTGCATTAGTCATGTCTTGTCGCTTACGGCAATCTTTCTTAAAATGTCTTGATTGCTTACAATAAAAACATTTACATTTTGTTTTCTCGGATGCACTAACATGTGTTTTTGAAGAGTCCATGTTTGTCAACCATTGTTTTCCCTTGCTTTTGACCGTGCCAAGAATGCACTTTCTGTAGATGTTGATGTTGAAACAATAGAATATTCATGCCTTCTTCCTTTTGCATGAGAAGTGTTGACAATTTCTCAAAGTCTAGTGTTTGTCTCTACAATCATATGTAATGACTCCACAAAAGTATCATATAATGATGACAAATTCTACATGATGAGCAATTAAGTCTTGCTCTTCCACAGGGTTTACCACCGCTTTTAACGGTCATAGATATCTTTCAGCTACAATAAGAATTCAAAGATAGACCCACCTTCCTACATTTTAGTTGAAAACAACAAATTCTTAAAATATAAAACCATTCTGACTTTGGAAGCCTAATATTTTGTTGTAAGATGTTTCCATAACCCTGATGCAATGATCGTATTTTTAATTTATGGTATCAAGTTATCAACTACTGAAAGTTTTAACAACATTAAGGCTTCTCGATGACGTTTATCATAGTCATCAAGTCCATTATCTGGTCTATCTTCTTTAGCAAATATAATTTGAGCGATATTTTGATATCATAGATTGTAAATATCTTAAGACTCCATAAACTAAAAAAAAAAACTGTTAAATTTTGAGAATATGGCAACATTAAGTGTTGTAAAATAGTCATTTTACCTAGTTTTTTGCTAGACAATTAAATAAAGAAAACCATAGAAGGAATAACTGGCGAGTAACCGTCGGTTGGTCGGTTACTCACATGGATTTTCCTTGGGCGAATAACCACCACTCGTCACTGCAGGTGTATGAAAAAAAAAATTGCTAGGTGAGTAACCACAGTTACTCACTGGGACTGTGAAACGCATCTCCCATGCAGAAAGAACATAGGCAGCATACGAAAACGCATAACCCCCCAAACGCTCCTCAAACGGGGTAAAAACGCGGATTCGAGTCTTATATAATGCAACACACCTCCTCACTCTTCACTCACACAAGATTTCGAGTGTTTTAAGGCGGATTGAGAAGATTTGAGCAAAAAATTTTCAAGTTAGTTCATTTTTTTATTTTTATTTATTTTTTAATTTTTCAAGCATAGAATTGAATTCTAAATTAATTGAAAACATGTTAGAGACATATTTGTGATGATTCGCATACAAATTTTAGGCATTCCATTTTAAATGCATGCATTCCATGAATTTTCGTCAAATTCCATGCATTTTTTTAATTTCCAAGCCTGTAAATTAATTCTAATGCAATTGAAAACATATTTGTGATGCTTAGTATATGAATTTGATCGTTAAAATTGTAAATCGCAAATACATTTTAGTTTCCATTGTATAGTTTACATTGTACAATTATCATTTATTTATCGTATTTTAATTAATATTTTGTTTTTATTTTTTTAATTTTTTATGTTGATTTTAACATTGTTTTGCTTTGCAAGTTATCCATTAGCAAGCAATGGCATCCACTAGTGCATCAAGCTCAGATTCAGTCAGTGGCAGTCAATCGGCTCCCCCCATGCTCGCACAATAGCATATAAGTATGCTACGCGGGTTGGAACGTCTCAGGTGATTTCAATTTGCAACTTTTGTTCGAAGCGGGTGTCAGAAGGCATCAATTGCTTGAAGTACCACCTTTCATGCATTCATTGTCGTGATGTTACGTCTTGTCCCAATGTCACTGAAAAGGTAAAATGAGAGATGATAGCGGAGCTTGCTTTATTGGATGAAAAGAAATTAGAAAGGGCAACGATGCAAGCAGCCCTAACAAGGACCATTAGTGGGGCATTAGCAAAGGAAGAAGCGGCAGTGATGACAGAGATTGTGGACTCTAATCGTGGTCCACGCAAGTGCCATGCCCATGGTACATCTACAGGACCTTCAGCTCAGTTACACTCATTTGTGCCTAGAAACACTCCTGTGACACAACCTTCATTCAAAGCTACAAGATGGAACAAACAGGGGCATGCAAAAGCAGATAAAGCATGCACAAATTTTTTTTACTTCAACAACCTTCCCTTCAACATGGCAAGCAACTCATACGGAGAATATTTGGTTACAGCTTTGTCAGTTGCAAAAAAAGGGTACAAGACACCCTCTCGAAACGAAGACTTGAATGGGAAGTTGCTGAAGAATGTTGTTGAAGAAGCAAAGTTGATGGTCGAAGATCAAAAGAGATTGGATGCACCATTCTTTCTGATGGATGGACAGATGGAAGGAACCGCACCCCGATCAACTTTCCAGCGTCTTCAAATGGTGAGCTTGTATTTTTGAAATCTATTGATGCATCAAATAAAATTAAAAATGTAGGAACTTTGAGTTTGATGCTAGAGGAGGTGGTCTTAGAGGTGGGCATCATCAATGTTGTCCAAATTATTACAGACAATGCAGCAGCATATGTGGTGGCTGGGAGGCTTCTCATGGAGAGACATGCAACTCTCTTTTGGACATTAACTTTCTAGCGTCTTCAAATCATGAGCTTGTATTTTTTAAATCTATTGATGCATCAAATAAAATTAAAAATGTAAAAACTTTGAGTTTGATGCTAGAGGAGGTGGTCTTAGAGGTGGGCATCGAGAATGTTGTCCAAATTATTACAAACAATGCAGCAGCATATGTGGCGGCTGGGAGACTTATGGAGAGACATGCAACTCTCTTTTGGACACCTTGTGCGGCACATTGCCTTAACCTTATTTTGGAGGACATTGGCAAACTAGATTGGGTGAGACCAATTGTGGAAGATGCCAGAGAAATAACGAAGTATATCTATAATCACCCTTGGGTTCTCAGCTTGATGAGAGAGCACACCAAGGGAAAGGAGCTTATTCGAGCAAGGGTCACGAGGTTTGCAATGAACTCCCTTACATTGCAAAGTATTTGTAGTTTGTTGACTCCTTTGAAGCAAATGTTTGTCTTTCAAACATGGATGGAGTCCTCTTATTCAAAGAAAGTTGATGGAGCGAAGGTTTCGAAGATAGTTTTCAGTAAGGCCTTCGAAACAAAAGCTACAGAGATTGTTAAGATAACTTGAAATTGCAAATTAAAATTTGAAGTTGTTTCCCTTGTTTTCAATTTTTTAAAGTTAAAGTTTTTCTTTTATAATTTATCTATAAGTTTGTAACACTAAGTCTAACTTTAATTTGCTTGTAACTTTGTAGCTTTCAGAGCCTTTGGTGAGGGTTTTGCAATTGGTTGATGGAGAGCAAAACCCTATGGGATATATTTATGAGGCCACGGATAGGGCCAAAGAGGCAGTGGAGCATTATTATAGAGGGGATCGTGTCAGATTTGATCCCATTTGGGAGTTGATTGATCAGAGGTGGAACAATCAACTCTACCAACCCATCCATGCAACGAGGTACTACCTTAACCCCAAGTTTTTCTACTCCGATGGCTTCACAGATGCTAGTGAAAAGGTTATGGACTCTCAACATGCATTGAGAGTATGACCCTTGACATTGAGGTGAGGGACCTCATTATTTTAGAGCTGCAGAACTACAAGCAAGCAAAGGGAAAGCTCTTTTCTTCAACACTAGCCATCCGAGGGAGAACCACGCAGTCACCAAGAAATACAAAATGAAATATTTACTTGTAGTTGTACTTGTTACCATGTATTACATATTTACAAATTTACAATTATTAATTTCTTACAAAGTTTTGAATATCTTGTTTGCAAGGTCGTGGTGGGAAGATTGGAGTGGAAATACCCCAAATCTTCAAAGGCTAGCCCTCAAGATGTTATTTCAGCCTTGTAGCACTTCTGGATGTGAGCGCAATTAGAGTTTGTTTGACTCCATTCACACGAAGAAGCGCAACAAGTTGAGTCAACAACTCAATGACTTGGTGTTTGTGCAATACAACCTTCGACTTCGCACAAAGAAGTTGGAAAATGCATCAGAGGAGCCTATCGATCTAGATGAGATCAATCCCTACAGCGATTGGATTGCACAAGAGGAAGAGGCCCCCATGTTCACAGAGAAAGAAATTGATAATTTCGAGAGGCAAGCTATGGAGGGTGCCGCTGAAGCAAGAGCAAAGATTGGATTCGAGGACATCCTTGGAGATGACGCAGAGGCAGAGGTGGAGGTGGAGCCATAAGCGCAGGTGCAGCCTTCTAGATAGAGCGAGGCGGGTCAGCCGAATGGGAGGACTAGAGTTTCACAACCTCCCTTATTTTTCCAGAGGGCAGGAAAGAGAAAATTATAGATGATTGTAATTTATACTTGTAGTCTTGTAGATTCTTGTATAAGACTACAAGTCTATTTGTAGTATTGTACTTTGAGTTTGAGACTTTGTTGTATTCGCATGATTATGCGATTTTGTACATTCTATCACTATGTATTCAAATCTAATAGAAACTACTTTTCCTATGTTTTACAGACTCATTGCATCTATTTTGTTTCTATAATTTCTAGAAATATAATGTTATTTTTTAAAAAATGTTAGTATTTTTTGCTTTTTTTTTTGCCTTTACCGGTTATTGTCGGTTAGTCAACAGAGTGGGGCAAGTAACCGCCGGTTGCCCATTTTGGGCCCTCGACGAGTACTCGCCCCACTCGGTTATTCCAACTATGGGGAAAACTATACAGAGTTTTACAAAAAATTCTTGTGCACACTAATTCTATCCTAAAACTGAACAATGTTGTTAGTTTTCAACCAAAAAATCCTTATAGTTTATGAGAAATTTAATTACCCAGTTTCTGTAAAATTGTCTACAATTAATCAATTTTCATAAAATTGCCTAAAAAACACGAAAATCAAATTTCAAGTTTTACACATATTTTTGCAAAACATACAAACAAGAACTAAAAACGAACAATGTGGCAAAAAAATTGTGTTTCTATGCTTCACAATTTTTCATGTGCATAATCAATCGTCGTTGTTCAGGGTTTTCTAGGCAAAAATTTCAGAAGTTTACTAAGGATAATAAAATTTTAAATCATATACTTTTTGCCCTAGAATTGTATGCACTTATTAAAATTTTGGTTTATAAAAATGATAATTCTCTTATCCAATCAAAAATGACCTATGTAGCTGCAAATAATTGCGTTCTACTTCAACTTCTACATATGGCACTTTCTCTACTCCCCAACATTTCCTCCACCAGCGATTTTCTTCTTTCAGGCAATTGGAATGTTGTTGTACCAGCTTCTACCTCAGACCATGGTGTTCCATTGTCATCAATGGAGAGGGTTGCACCTTCCTTAAGCAAAAAAACGACCAAAACATTGGAATGGCATAGTACTTGCCTCAGAACCACGTTCCCTTCTTGTAGAAGGCTAGAACTGCAAACTAAACACCTTTCCACATATATGAAAGGCAGATTAGAGACTAAATGCCTCTCCTTAGATTTCCACGCACCTCTATCACGCCTTTCCACCTCATTGCAGACTATCACACTTCCCTTGGGCTGCACCTTCCTTCTACCTGGTTCAACCGATGTCTTTCTGAAGCGCCACACACTTGGGATGTCACACACATTCCTACGCCCGCTCTGATGAAGACAAAACTCAACTTAAGGCTGGCATGCCTCGAGCAAGATTCTCAAGGAAAGGCTCTCTCTTGCCTGATGAAAAATAATGTATGCAAGTCTTAGGGTGCGTTGGCTCTCCAAACACTTCCTTCTCCTCACACACAATCACCTCAGACAATTTCTCTACCTCAAAGCCTTCCTCCATGATCAAACCTTAGACTCAAACTACCATAGTAAATTTCATGTAGACGGAAGAATCAATAAATCATGCACTCAATTGTTTGAGAAGCTCACATATATAGCCTATTACATCTCCTACAATGGAGGTAGTCATAACGAATATTAAATGGGAAGCTACAAATAGGCTTGACCTGAATAACAACATAACAACTTAAGCAACCATAGTTAGTTTGACTCCTTTCAACAAACTATTACAGTATTAAAAAATAAGCTTAATTATTCTAATATCAGCTCCAGCCTCTAGGCTTTAATACATTTATCGTGTATTCCACACCCTAATCTCTTGCTGTCCAGATCCCTAAAGTAAAACCGCCGATACAATTTCTGCTGTCAATTTTCTGCTGTAAAAAATATCCTGTAAAGTTTTTGCTGTAAGCTTTCTGCTGTCAATTTTTTGCTGCTAAATTTTTGGTGTTAAATTTCTGCTGTAAATTTCTTACTTTCAAATCTTGAACTCTCAATCATAGATTCAGGAACATAGGAATTTGAAGTTGCCATTGTACATTCAGTAGTTTCACTTGATAACAAAGTATAAAAGGGGCATCACCAACAAAGTGGTAGATCTTCTTAGTCTTCCTCCATGGGTGCTTAGCATTTTGAATACTCAGTGTGCAACCTATGATGAGTGGAACAGTCTCTACTCCGCGGTTAATGAGTTTGATCCAGTTGTTGAGGCTTTGCAGTAACCAACAATGGTGAAGCAAACACCTCTCCATGAATAAAATTTATGAGATGGGTTGTGTAAGTTCACTCAACTTTGCATTCCCATGGATCCTTCTAGCTAACTTTTGCTAATGGAAGCTCACTGATCCTCCTATGGTACTTTTATTGGCCTTCTTTACAGAAGCAGGTTGAGTATTTCATCAATCGGTGCTCTCTTTGCAGTCAGTCTAAGCCTTCCAAATGTAAGTTTGGATCATATCAACCATTACCAGTAACTTCTCTACTGTGGGAATCCATTTCCATGAACTTCATTATTGGTTTGGTGAACACTTGGTGACAACATGATTGCATCTTTGTGGTTATCTGGCGGCTTTCCAAAATGGCCATCTTTATGATGTGCTACAAAACCATTCATGCTCCACAAGTTGCAGACTTGCTCTACAAGCATGTTTGCAGCAATTTCAGGCTACAACTCACTATCATTTCAGACCATGACTCACACTTCGTTAGTCAATTTTGGAACTCGTTGTGGAAGCATTAGATTCGTTAGTTGTGCTGCTCCACTTCATTTGATCCACAAACTGATGGCCAGATTGGGGTTGTTAATCATACTTTAGTCCATGCCCTCTGCATTTCTAATCAGAAGAAAAGGCAGTGGGACACCTATCTGCATGTCATTCAGCATATAGTTAAGACCAGGCTACCCATGTTACAGGGCATTCTTCTTTTGAAGTTTGTCGTGGCTTCCAACCTTTGGGGCCGCCTTATGAGATTCCAGTTGCTCTCAAATACATCCCACCAGCAGGAGGAGCATGACAAAGCTTTGTTGTTAATGCAAAATTTGGTCAAGCTTCACACAACACTTCAAGACATTCTACAACAAACTGACACAGTCACAGTTAGGGAGTCCAATGAAGAACTGCCGTGGCCACGCAGCTAATTGAATCACACTCAAACACTAAAGACTTGGAGCAAAAAGTTTAATTGTATTATATGAATGAAATGGGGATTACAGATAACACACTTTCAGAGATTAAGCTTGATTACAATGCTAGTTGGAGGCTTAATTACAATGGAACTTTAAGGTTGTGGCCTACTAGCTCTCAGCTTACTACACTGTTCTCTCAGAAATCCGAGAGAGTTTCCTCGTGATTCTTGATTCTCTCTCTCCTCTCCTGCATCTCTACATGTACGATTCAAACTTCTAGATGTTTCCTGGCTTGGCAGCCTGATGTTCCTGCCTACTTTTGAAATCGGATGCACGTTGGGCAGTTAGACGTCTAGCGGTTTTAAATTTAAATCTGTTTGCTCCCATCTTGGAACCTTCTAGCTCTCCCACCACTTGTCATAGGCCTATGTTTAGTCATAGGCTTGTGTGTTAGGGCTATGGTCAACGTCTCGCTTTTGCCCTTGTTTCTCTGCCACATGTCAGTCCACCTATGCATTTGACTTTTGGCACATGTCTTCTTATTCATGCACTTATGCTTGCACGGATGATGTGCACAACATCAGCCATATGTGAGCATTGTTTACTCCTACACCTCACAACCTTTTGCATAACCACCTTTATGCAATGGCATGTAAACTTGCATGTAGGTCTCCCTTGCATGTTGTGTTCTCGCGCGTGCCTTCTTTATTTATGCCTATGAATCAACTTCTACGCTTGTTCCTCTGCCCCCTTTGCACCTCTACTTCACAAAACAAAACTTAAGTGTTTGCAAGATTGTTTTCCACATCTGGGATGCTCCTGCATCACAAACTTGAGCCAAATTCAAGGCACTTCATGATTGACATCAAGCACCTCATTCTTTCCAAATTGATGATTGTGTTTTGCTTAACTTGGATAAAAATAGGTTTCACAACAAACAACATCACAAGTTGAAGCCCAACAGATAGGGACCTTACACTATTCTCCAAGTAGTTAGACCTAATGCCTTTCAACTCAATCTTCCAACTCAACTTGTATCCATGATATTCTAAATACGAGCAAGCTCGAGTTGTATGAGCCATCTCACTTGGAAGAGGAGGTTTCTATCAGTTATCTTGAGGCTACCATATTCGATTCTCAAAAACCATTGGCGAGAGATTCTTTGCTCAATGTTTGGACTCGCACCAAATACAAGGGAGAAACCACTACATACCTTGTCAGCCGGAAAGGAACACCACAAAAGAAGGGCCAAGTTATTATTTGAATCAGCTTTCCTAGATAAGTTCCCACATCTCAAGTAGAAATTTTGGATAATTTTTTCTAAGGAGGGAGGAAATGATGAGAACGTCTACTTTAATTAGAAAGTTAACTATAGTTATTTATTAGTCACTATAGTTATTTATTAGTCAAATCCATATACAAGTGAGTTAGTGGAATTATTCAAAGGGTAGATAAAAATAAATTAAAGGGGGTTGAGCATTTGGAAGTTAGTAGAAGGGAGTTGGAAACATTAAATGTCTTTGTAAAAAATTATACAATTCTCTTATGTAAATAAGCATCCAGAAAGAGATACGGTAATATGACAAACATCTATGTTTTAGGTGGAATTTAATGGCCCGTACTGATCACAGATGTACCCTCTAGCTAGTGGTTAAGACATTCACATGTTTGTGACAAAAAAAAAAACCTACATTAAACATTTAGTGATTGCCAATGGGTTTGAAATGGATGTTATCATAGTTATTCCTTAAGCCTTGGACAGAAGTGTATGCATGGTAATTGTATAGCTTAATGCAGAGTGCATACCATTTATTTGGTATATAAGGGAAGCATAAATGGAAAATCCAGCTAGAGGTGATGGAAAACTCAGTGTCTTATTGTGTCTGGTTTGGTATTTATTTATTCTAGCATTGGTAAGGAAGCTCAAAGGCACTCAGAATAATCATCATGGAGAGCTGGAGCTATAGGTGAGCCATTGTCAAATATGTAGCAGTAAGGATCATAAATGGCACCGACCATAGAAGTGGGTTTCTAATAGAAGGGTTGGGATGGTCATAAATCTTTCGATACTGATGCGGTTACGGGGTGTTGCAATGGCTAGATGATGGGTCACATGTCTCAAGGTCTGCCTAGAATTGCAATGTAAGCTGACATGCTATATAACATGCACATCTCGCACTGTGGTACTAGGTTTGGAAGAGCGGTCCTAAGGAAACAATGGTTCCTTTAAAAATTTTACATAGTGTTTTCAAATATCTCACAACCAAATTTATATCTTGGTGACTTTTGTTCATATTTGTTCACTGCCTTGTCCAAGTATTTTTATGAAGTTCACTTCTCTTAAATTCTACATAGGTCTTTCATCCAGACTTGGATGTATAGACATTTTATATTCAAAACTGGCTATCTAACTGATTTCATTAATTTCACTTAGTACAATCGTCACTGGTACTTAGCATTGTGGAATTCATTCCATATTAGTAAGGGCATCATATCAGATATAGCACCTTAATTACTAATTGAAGGTTCCAAAGTTGAAAGGTGTGAATAACACAGAGATACCAATACCAGTGCAGAAATATGCACAAGTGGAAAAATAAGGCTTTCAAGTTTCAAGTTCTACCACAAATCACTAAATACAGAAATGCTCCTGAATGAAATAACTTAAATGACTGGACAATTATCAATGTTTGAAGAGATTCAACAAAAAAAATTGCTCTTCCAAAAGTGGAAGATCATTCCTTAAGCTACTCTATGTTGGCTACATTTTGACACGGGTTTCAGATCTCAAGTTTTCAACTAGTGTAAAAACGTTTACAAAATCTCTTTGTATAATATAAGGTATTCTCCTTTTCACGAAATTTGTATTACCTTATTATAAGCATATCGAACTCAGAGTCTATTTTCATTTGGCCACTAAACTGAGTGGAAAAGCACACCATCTCACAGACACCAATCAAGGAGAATCTTACCTGTACAGCATCACCGTGTTCAAGATCCGATACAGATGCATTATTCTGTTCAACAGTAATTCGTTTGTCATCTGTCTGTGCACAAAAATATAAAACAATTGTGATTTCAGTTTTTCTGACAATGTGGAACAAAATACATATCTTGCAGAGATGATGTTAGTCCTTCTACAATCCATGTGCAATTTAAAAAATTCTCCCGACGTAAGAATCATGGAAAAAATACCTAGCATAGTACTTGCTGATGCAGCCATTAATATCAAAACTGAAAAAGATATACTTGTTCTGTACTAAAACAGACAAATACAATAAATTTTAAAAAGTGGATTGAACACAATTCTACACAGAGATGCTTTGAAAATGAGAATCTGAGGAAATATCTCAAAATTCTAATTTAAAAAAGCGTATCACATGTTGCAACACAGCTAACAGAGGAAAACCAAATTAGAAAGTGATAAAGATTTGGTTCCCAAAGCTCATAATAATCTAGATAAAGGAAGGAAACCCTGTGCAGCATTCAAATGGTCTTGCTAGTGAGGCCCATATGACACTAAAATATTTAACAAAGTGCAACCTGCTCCAGCACAATCAACATACACAGAAAAGTTGATAACTCACATTATAAGGTTAGAATGCTTTCTGGGAATACAGTTATCTCAAGCTTCTTATGTATTAGTCTAGTGGACCAATGAATATCATGGGTGCATTTTCAGCATGTGAGAACCACCAGAGGCTTATTTGCATGATTGTCACTCCCAGCCCTGTAAGCATGCTAGACTTCTCTCGTCCCTATCAGCCCAAGAAATATGACGTACAACTATGCGTACACATACAAAAGTGCGTTAAGGGAACAAGACACGCTCTTACTTCACAATAAGCCCCTCAATGCTAGCCACTAAAAACAATCCTGCTGTAATAGCTCTCCAAACCTTAGACAAGAGTTTAAACAAATATAAAGTTTCTGCCCTGCCAATGTACCCTGTCTTCAAAGTAGAGTAAACCACCTCAAGGCAAGTGTAATCCACAACTTTACTAAGGTATATTGATAATGCTCACCTATCAAGACCAAAAAAAAGATGAAACCAGTATTAGAATACAGCAAGGTTAGTTAATGAAAGTATAATGCATTTAAAATAGCTTGGGGGAGCCGACATTTTTTATGTCCTTGATGAAGCAAGTGCATTTGAAACAATGGTTCAACGATTCTCAGAAGAACTAGGCAAGCATGGAAATTTGTTTCTAACTACGACTGGCCCATGTGATGCTTGTGATCTGAGCTGCAAGGCCAATGACTATTTCCCTCGTCTAGAGGACAGCTGGGTATGATGGGTAATTTGCCGATGTAGTTGTCAAGCAAGCGGATCTAAAGCTTGGAAATAATTGGAGTGCTTTGAAATGCATCCAAAGTTTGACAGTAGCAGATAAAGCCATCTACTCTGAGCTCTGCATGGTTATCATCAACTTATCAATTACAAGTGTCTTTTTAAAATGTAAATGGAGGTTCCAGAGCTTATTTGGAGGTATCGGAGATGCAATAAGAGGACCCCTCTACTGTTATGAAACTAAAGACCTCTATGACAAGGTTAGGCATAAATTCCATATTTTCCCTCAACTAACTAGGAGGTGGGAGATCCAAGACCCTGAGCAACAATATCTGTGTATGTGTCAAAATATATGGAAGATTAGAAGTGCCTTCAAACTGACAGATTGCATTGGTTACTTCTTCAACAGAGTCTATCATCCAAGGCAAGATTGAATAATTTCAATGACAATGCTTGTGTTACATACAAAAGAAGAAGAAATATTGTTGCATATCTTTTGGCAGCACAAAGAAGCTAGATAATATGGGCTATGGATTCAAGAAGACTACGGCAGACTTTTTGTGGATCCTTTACACTGGAAGAGATCTCTTCTACATGATAGTTTGATGACCAGGGGATATGAGAAGGAAAAGCTCCTACTGTGTTATTTGTTGCAATCGAATTTATTTTCTTTGTAAAAAGTATAAGTCTACTTTCAAGGGAGATCAGTCTCCTTTGGAATTAGGAGAGCTGAACATACTATGCCTAAATTTGAGGCTTTTATTGAAATATTGGCTCCTTGCAAGTTGGTTCAAAGCAGAGATGCTGAATCTTCTTTCTTTTGTGGAGTGTACCTCCCAAATGTGACCAGCAATACCTTTATGAGCATTATTTTTTTGATCTAATATAAGATGCATGGTTCCAAAAAAAGGAACCATCCCAAGAAAAGCCTCCCACAAAAGGTTACATCTAGAACTTCAGGGGAGAGGATTCAGCAACAGGATATCAGTTTAGCCATACCAAACCATAAATACTCTTCCACTATGGATAATTATAATATATAACAAGCATATATCATATATATTAAAAAATGCTAGGTCTAAGGGCCACTGAAAACCAATGTAGATCTATAGGACAACCAATAGTCAAGAAAAAGCAAGCCTGAAATCATATTTACGGTTACCAAAAATATCCTTAACTCCATGAGAAAAAAAAAGGTCAAGATAACCTAAGTTAGGCCTGCCAACTCCAGAAATGGAGTGGCAATTCATACAACTCCTAAAGATAACATGCTAAGTTTGAGAGGGGGATTACTTGCTCCCAAGTCTCTTATGGTTCCTCTAGATACCAAAATGCCAAAAAAAATATTGCAGCAAACTTGTTACGGGTCTCATATGGTATATAAATGTACTATAACTTGTCATTCACATATGTCAATAGTTAAATATATGTTTTAAGCCTTGAAGTTATATGGTATGAAATTTTATTGGCATGTCAATAGACATGTGATCAGGTGAGTGTTAAAGTTAACAACTGTTTTTAGTGGTTGGGTTGTTCAGCCATCTCAACCACCAGATTATCAGTATATATTGAGACGTCAGGATGAATTTGATTCAAAATTTTGGCCAGGATTCTCAGAGACTAAACAGTTCTTTCAGTCTGTTTCCATCTACAAGTCATTCAAATAATGAGACGTCTCATTCTATAATCTTTTACCTTTTTCTACGCATGATTCTTCTACTGTTATAACTTATAATTTATGGCTAAATCACATATAAATAACAAACATAAAATTAAGTAAAGCATACCCCTGCAAAGAAAATTTCTGGTGTTATCATGTTCCTTCATACTGTACTATGCAAAACAAGGACTAAACATACTTCTAGGATACAAACTGCTTTAAGGACTAAAAATAAAAGCGGCAAAACTTGTATAGACCTTATCTTTATTTTTAGGCATTAGTGCATTGAAATATAACATCAATAAATTAGAGCAAAGGAAGAAAAAGAAAATAGTTAATTCTTCCCAAAATGAATGACCTAAGAGGTAATATCTAATAAATTGGCTGTGGAAATGCGTTGTAAGTTCACCTGCAAGGTCCCTGATATATAAAGTTAAATTATCGATACTGTGACACAGTACCGAATGTGTGACAACTGTGGACACCAAAAAGTGACCTTTCTACATGGTTTGACCGTTGGTATTTGCAGAATGGTCGCATTCATTTTGAAGCATGCCTCTTATATTTGAATAGGAAAAAGTAAACAGACACAAATTTGTAATGCACTTTGGAATATTTTGGCATTTTCATTTGATCTATTGTAAGTGGATGTGTGTTTTATGTCAAGAGCAGAATGTGAGGAGATATTTGTAATGTGTAAGGAATGCTATGACCACGTGAAAATATTTGTTGTATGCAAAAGTGAAACCATAAAGGACATTTAGACTTTTCGGAATTTTTTATAAATTTGTTAAATGAGAAAGCAAAACTTTTTAGTGTGGCATTGTTACTTCCGTGAACTAAAGGTGCCATTGCATTCGTAATACTAAATCTTAGACATAACATGCAAACATGTTATAACTATTCCCAAATTAAACCCAATCTATATAGAGGTTTCTAATAGTAAACCCTAAAACTACCAAATTTGTGGGAAGGTATTTGTTGCGTTATAAGAGACCATGTAAAGACATGATAAAATAAGATGAATTTCAGAAGTGTGTTTACTTGTTTAGAATACTGAACTCCTCTTCCAAATGAGATTTAGTCTATTTCAAAAAAAATGATATTAAAGAGAAAGCTAACTTTAATTAAAAAAAAAATAGGTGAAAATAAAAAACATTTAATTTTATTAAAAATCCAATTGCACATGGCACAACTGATTTATTGTTTGTCCATGTCACGCTATTATGGCCTTCTTCCAACCATTTATTATTAACTGTTTTTAATCCAATCCATATATTCATTGTAAAGAACATCTACAACAGCATCATTAAATGGTCATATATTCAGTATGGTGACCAAACAAGCCTGTAACCACTTTATTGAAGAGACTGGTGAAATCCATGTGAAGAAGATGAAATCAATAATCATAATCTTTTTAATGTCTCAATCACCTAATTTGGTCATTTGTGGATGTAAATATAATCTCCTTCTTTCTATAATGGCCAAATGAGTTATTATTTTGCACCTTTGATAATCGTTGTATTTATTAGTTTGCCTTTGCTCTGGTGGCTTCTCTTTTTGCCTTTTTGGCATTCAATCTTGTAGGAGACATTAGCCCCACTGTGCACAAGCGAATTTACTAGTATTTGCTGGAAAATTGTACCGTTATTGGTCTCTTGTAGCATATTCTTTAGTAAAATTATTTTTATCAATAAAAGTTTAATATGCATCAAAATTCATATTGGAAGTTCGAAAGTGGAACATAACAAATTCAAAGTTGTAAATCGTTCAAAGTTCAGGTGTGATGAACAAAAAATTGAAGCATCAAATTTGGCATTCTGTATTAGGTTGTGAAGAAGCCTTGTAAAGTAAAGCAGTCATGGTTCTGTGTTTTTTCAGTCCCAGAAGCTATAGGACTCTTATGAAAATATGTGAAGATCAACTCTAATGTAATAGGCCCCTAGCATGGTGCTGGCCTGTGACGCTCGGCATAGTTTTCAATTGGTATAGAATAGTGGAACTTGTTTTTGCATTTTGGTAACTTTAATTCCAGAAAATCTTTTGCTTATTAAAAAAAGAAAATGTTCAGACTTAAAGTTCTTTTCTTAAATTTAATACCACAATTTGTATCTAAAAAAAGGAATAACGTGTCTCCAGTGTTAATAGTGAGGTTCAAAAAGCAGCATAAAACAGTCAAAATTAAGTCGATAACATTCAAACTTCAAACTGAAGGCTCTTTTTTTTACATTAGCTACAATTTGCATCTCCTGGCAACAGATTTTTTCTCTAATAACAGATTTTTTCTATAATATTAAAGAACAATGTATTTCTGGCTAAAAAAGGTTCATGCATCCAATTCAAGTTGGCTGAGCTGTGGTCTAGCAGTAAATTGATTGGAGTTTATCACTACTAGCTCAGGTTCAATTTTCAGGGCAGCTTACCGGCTAGGAATTTCCCTGGTGGATTGACCGTCCTTGGCCAAGGGAAAGGGGTTCACCTAAGCAAAAAAAGATGCAACAATTTCAAAACTTACAAATAACAGCGTAGTTAAAACTGGATATGAAACCAATACACCTAAGATTTTAATGATATGTAAACAAGACTAAAATAGATCTCGTAAATATAAACCTGGCATAACAAATTGAGAGATAAAACTGTGTTAAATTGTTAATAAACCTGAAATTTCACTAAATTAGAATGAACAAGGTAGAATAGAACACATTTAGAACTAAAAACAAAGCTACCAAGAGTCCAGCGCTTCCGAGTTTAGATAAAGATAATAATAATAATAATAAATTTTTGAAAAACTATTTAAATAATCTAAAAATCGCTACACGGTTTTGTCCAGAAGCAATTCACCTACAACATATGGACAGTGGAAATATTATCTCTTTTATTTAAATGAATATAATTAATAAACCTCTTAGATGCATCGAAATTTCAGAGTTAACAACGCTAATACATTTTATCTCTTAAATGCATATAATTAAAATAGATTTTAGCAACTTCAAAAGAAGTTAAAGACAAATTAGAATGCACATTGCTCTACAGACCAGTTTTGACTCAGGGAAGTTAAAAAGTCGTCATCAATAGTTATGACGAGTAAAAAAGCAAAATTCTAAGCTTAACAAAATCTAACTAAATTTCAACCTAAATAATGTCGGTGCATTAAAAACATGTACAACGTAACAATAAATGGGCTAGAACTTCACATTCAGAGCTAAAAACAGAAACCTCCCCCCTACCGCGCGCAACGAAGATTAAAGAAAGAAAAAATAGAGATAAACTCTAAGAAAACAAATAAAATGCATTTGGTCGTATAAATATATCAAACCCAACGCTGAAGCGGAAAAAAAAGGCAGAAAACTTACGCCATTACTGGTAAGAAGTGGAGTTCTCTCGCTAGCAAGCGCTCCGTTGCCTACGCCTCTTGCCATTGTTTAATCGCCTTCAGACTTTCTTTTCTTTCTTACCATGGAAATTTTAAAGGATCCGTTCGTGCCCTAGATATGAGACTTGGGATTATCCAAGTGAAACGTGACAAGTATCTTCCAGAATATTATTGTGCGGGCTATCCGAAAGAAAAAAGCACAGTGGCATCTAATGCTTGGAAGATTTTGGGGGAGAGGGGAGCGCGTGCGGGGAGAAAGAAAAAGTGGCGCTACTTTAGCAGGAAATGTCAATGTTGTTACAGAGCCATTCTTGTACATAGCAAGAAGGGGGGGGCACCGTGTGTCACGCCACGTTGAATGTGTGTCAAGTGAAATGAGGACAAATAAGTCGGTGCCCAAATTGATCATGGTGCCGTTGGCGCGTACTATGGAATAAGGATAGTCCAAAGGTAATGCTGCAAAGTAAAGTGGCGGCCGGGGTACCATTTAGGGCAACACTCATATTCCTTACTTACTTTTGTATGCGTCTACTCCGAAGCCAGCGAAATCGACGGTTCTCAAGGGGACAGCTAGGTGGTTGCGTAGAATACCAAACCCTCCTCTCGAGATTCTGCTTTACTTGGAACAGGTTTGACAGGGGGATATACCTCAAAAGCACGTAAGACACCAGCATTTTGAGGCCCCCAAACAAGAACATGTTCATTTTTTATTCTATGGAATCACTGAATTATATAGAATGACATTCTTTATGTTCATATTTTGGAAATGAATATATATCGAATTTATAGTGTTGAATAGTATATTTAAATCAAGTAGTTTTTTTGGTTAAGTAGTCATGTATAATCTATGTCATCAAAATTATTTAGGATATGATCTTCATCTCAACCACTTGACATTCTCTGTCTAGTATCTATAGGGATTTATATTTTAATAGATGGATATAAGCAACCATCGTCCTTACTAGTCAGAGTACAACCTCTTCAATGATCATGTCCATATTGAAATAAAAATATTTTTATGGAAATATAGAGCATGTCTATCTTGTATATTGGGAATTGTGAAAATGGAATGGTAATGTATCATGAAATATTATACTTATTTTGATATTAGAATTTAAAAGAGAATGGATATTTCGCAAACTTAATAGATAGCTCTTGTTTTAAGTGGTTAATCTTGTACGGAGCACTCTTGTTAAAAACGAAAATTTTTAGTTTTTTCTTTTCGATAAATTTTTATCGAGTTAATTTATTTAATTACCATTTGCCTCAAAGTTGCAAGGTTATGCCAAAAGGGGTACAATATTTTATTTTATTTTGGTAAAGTGGGGTCTTGTAAGTGTAAGAATGTAAATCAGTAGGAGTAATGCACGCAAAACCAATGATTGATATAATCCTTTCACATGTTGTGCATGAAGCATTAAGTAACAATGATTTGATATTTCTACTGGAAGTGGTGGTGGAAAAAGAGGTAGTATATTACTTCATATGGCATGACAATTAGTTGTGCATGGATGAGACATCACGTTTCACTGTGAGCTTGAGCAATAAAGAAGTAGTAGACAAGAGGAAGACCATATAATACATGAAAGCGATGAAAGAATTCAAGATGAGCTAAAACTGAAATATAGAAATAGATATGGATACACATATTTCCAACCTTTTTACATTATCTCTCTCAATAACACCAACAACAACGATTGTATTCGTAATAGTAGAGAATATTTCTCTTTATTTGTTGAATGGCAAAGAGGTAAAACTGTCAGTAGGAGTAAAATTGTTGCTAATTTTAAGTTGTATGATGGAGTTGGGTTCAAATCCCCACCAAATTTTGCATACTCTCTCATAACATTACGGTGGTATTAAAATTATAACATAAAATATATGTTTTTAATTTAATAATATAACATATTAGATTTACTATAATATATTATATTAAAAATAATAGCTATATTATATTTTTTAAGCAATTGCATATTAATGCCAGTATATATTTTACTAAATAATGTCTTTATATTTTATTAAATACTTATCAATGCGAAGTAGGTGAGGAGTAGCAAAAAAGCAAAACAAATGTTGTGAAAATGTATTTTGTGTATATATTGAGAAGACCTGATTTTATTGTAAATGATGTGGAAGAGGTGTTATCACTTGAAACGTGCATCCGTGTATGAAAGGCTCTCATGTACACTGACATGCACCTTTTCCACGCCTAGCGCCTTGGACTTGTGTGTCAGAGAGTGATTTAGTGTCTCGTTATAACAATGGGATCATTCCCCAAGGTGTGGGACTCTTGCACTCCTTGGGACAAACCTCCAAAGTAGGTCGACTTCCTTCTATTCTAGATGTACCTAGTTTAGGACCAGTGTGCAAACCTACAAAGAGCAAAATGAAATATACAGCTAGCGTTAAACCTAAACTTGTGAAAAGGGAAAGGGGAGATAAAAAGTAAGAGGGTTGTTGCAATGTAAAATGTGATGCATTAAGAATATAGCAAGCACCTCACTCACTTAACGACATAATAAAACTAATAGACTGAATGCAAAATATTCAAATTGGGCACACTACATAAGTATTTTGCATGGATGTAAGGGAACACATCACAACATTAGGAGGGACAATAAACGATCCATAGATAATGCCTACATAGACCTGTGTATACACAACATGAGATATGTAGAGACTTTCAGTTATGTGCAGAGGTGCAAAGGGAGGACAATAATGAGAGGGACAAATGTCCACAAACAAGGATCAACAACCATGAATGCAAATAGAACACAAAGCATGAAGAAAAGTAACTCAGTTCTTATCAATCTCAATGTCTACGGAAATATTACAAACTCAAATAGGCAGAGTTTTGTTGTACCAGGAGGGGGCTCTTGGAGGGAAAATTTTGGTAGCACTACGATGCCTAAAAATGTTGACCCTTTTACAATAAATTAAAGGTTTATATAGCACTGGTAAGGCCTACCATAATCAATTCACCATTGGAGGTGGTAGGTAGGAACTTGAATTTGAAATGATGCTTGAATCCCAAGATTGATTAAGAGCATCAAAATCTTTGCAATAACTACTACAAGCCATGCTTATTCAACCTGGGTCTGACAATTTAATCATGGAAGTAATTGGAAGGTCACTTGTGGAGCCACATGTGTATCTAGGAATGAAGGATGCTTAGGCAATTAAAGGAGGCATGTAACCATGCTCTACCATCTGACAGTCACTTTTGCATTTAACCTCGCTTTGACATGACCACATTCATGTCAAATCAAACTCAACTACCACCATTGCTCACCTGCAACCTGTAGATCCTTCTAGGTTCACTTGGCGTAAAGGCCACATAAGCTTTGCTTAGATCTCACCATGTCATTTATATGCATGCGGTAGGAAAACCTCATGCACAACTATCTTTGGGGACCATGTGCGCTCTAAACTATGTACACACCTTTGACTCAAATATATCTTACACAAAGGTGCATGTGGGAGTCCTTTAGGCTCTGCAAGTCTACAAAAGAGATGGCACATGACTTAGAATTCAGCCTGTGAATTATGAAATTGTACGAACAATCTTCTATGATTAGGCATGATACTTTGATATTTAGGTGCAAGAAGCTTTCAGAAGAAGAGTGCATAAAAAATGAACACCTTGGGTGTGCGCTTATAAATTTGAATATGCACCCTGCGCACCTTGCCCGCACACATTTTAGACTTGAAATGTTATGTGCAAAAGTGCATGTGATACTTTCTTGTAGAAGGCTGAGCACTAAAGTATAGTATTTTAGAGATGTTAGAGAGTTGTGAACCTACGTAAAGAACAATGTGTAGTCTAGAGTGCGATCTACTAATAATGGAAGTATAGATGCAAAATTCTACATTTGAGTGTGGGACCTCATTTTTTGGACCTAAGAAGTCCCCCAAAGAAGAGTGCATAGATAAAATGAAAATATCATGTGTGCACACATAATTGGAGGCTGTATTATATGTATTTTCTTGCTTACCATTGCTTGAAGTTTGGGGACCTTGTGCACATGGCTTGTGCACACATTTAATTCTATATTTAGCATAAGGGTGAAAAAATATTTATGCAGGGGCATACAACAAGGCTCTCTTCATAGGCACATGTAAACACTACGCTGAGGTATAGATTTGCACTGACTATTATCCTCAGGTGCTGGTGGAGAACATCCATATGCAAGCCTATTCTGAGGGACCCATTTTTATGGAAGCATACAAATCTTTTGCATAGCATCATATGAACTTTGCACAGGCTGGGGTTACCTGGAGGGTTAACACTTTTCATGACCTCTATGGGTCACTTGTCTGCTAAGTGAGAATCTAGTGGCCTCTGAAGCAATCCATTGGGCATGGAGTCATTAAAGCCTAAAATCCATCCATCCACCTTGATAGTGTAGTTCATGTGTGCATTTTTATGCCTTAGCTTTGCATGTGCACCTCTGCATGCTTCCTTCACTTTGCACTCTTGTGCACTTTAACTGTCTAGTAGTTCACTTGGCTCACTACTAAACAATTAAAAAATTGGGACCCTCCTCAAAACATAAGAATATATGAGCAGAGAAAACAAAACAACTGTGCGAAAGCACTTAGGAAAAAGGAAAACAACGAACTAATCTACTACTACCTATATGTGCACACAAGTACTTAGGGTAAAGAATAATAGCTAATCTATTATGTACAAACTAAAAATAAGGGCCTTCGTCCTCCTAGGTCAAAACAAAAGCCTTTGAAGTTATTCTTATTGTGTGTAAGCCTGTTACCAAGTAGAAGGCACAGATGAGCAAAGACATGCTTTTCAAGTTGGTAGCATAAATTATCGACTTCTAAGAGGAGGGGATCAAGGGTGAACACCAACTCGAGTCCTTCCTCCTTAATGGGTGATCTCCTTTTATTATTTCGCAACTGCTCCTCTGAATCAAACATGTCTTTTGGAAATTCTTTTATGATATGCCTGGAAGGGTGGAAATGAAATCCACCTACCACTATGATTTCCCCCACATCCTCATGTTGTTTACTTATTTTGGTTGGCCTACTAAGATGTTGAAATCCCCTAATGGTTTAGGATCACTATTACCTTTGGTTATCCCGAGATTCCCTTTCAACTTTGCAAAGCTAGGCATGACAAAGTCCTCCTAGTGTATGCAACAAGATGCTAAATATGCTCCAACACTTGAGATTATGCTCTCATGATTTCCCTCCTTAGGAGATGTCTATTTAACATCAAGGCCTAAACAAAAGTCCTCTATCTCATCTTGAAAAAGGAATTCTTCCAACTACTCTTTACTCATTTGCATGGGAGGACTCGTCTCAGCTTTTCTTATGCTTTTGTCTTCATAGACTAGTAGTTCATTAAGTTTTTTAGCATGCACCTCTTCCTGTATTAAGTCTTCCATTGAGGCAATCAATGGTGCACTCTCCTCATCTTCATCAACAAAGTAAGGTAGTTAGTCAAATGGGGTACCAACTCTTTTCTTTCATCCTCGCCTACTTGTTCAACGTCCTGCTACTTAAATTGACCATACTTCTCTTCTTGTAGCAAGGTTGATTCCTACAGTTTGGTGGTGCAAGGGGGGCTACCAATGATTATATCCTCCTCATCCTCACTTGAGGTACTCCCCTCTTCATTTAAATGATCCTCATCCACTCTCCATATAATGAGTCCTTTAAAAAGGTATATGGTGGGAGGGCGAGGGGGTTCAACTAATGAAGTAAAAGTGGATTTCACAAGGTTGGGCATCCTAAAATTAGGATGTTTGGTACAAAAATGCTGTCATGTTTGAGTTTGAGGCTCTCAAGGATGAATAGGCCTTTAAGTTTGCACAAGTGCAGGCTTTGTTTTTGAAGGGGGACCTCTAAAGCTTGGGATTTAAAAGTTATGAGGTTCATTAAAAGGTACAGAGGGCTTACCTTGCTAGAAGTTAAGGATCTTAAATGCATAAGCTTCTCACCTTAATGGCCAATCTTCACAAGGGAAGCTTGTTTGAAGTTAGGAATAGAAAGGACTACTTGGGTCTTAATTTCTTGTGAGTACGTGAGTCGTTGATGCATATACTCTTCCTTTACTATGATCTGTCTAGCTAAACATTCCTCTTTGTATCTTTGTTGTTCCATCATTTATTATTGGTGGATGTGAGTATAGAAAGTAAACTCCTCCTATCGCCTATTATACTCCATTTCCTTGTCAATCTCCTGCATCTGCTAGTTGAAGTCTAACAAAATATCTCTGATGATTTGTTGAGGCTAGTTTGGAGGATGAGCGAGCTGCCAAAAGGGGTGAGCTAGGGTGGGAGAGAGGCAAACACCATGGGGGGGCTGGTATCTTGTTGGTCCAGGCTAATTTTGGGTGAAGTCGAGAACACTCTTAGCCTGATATGGATGAGAGGAGGGCATAACAATGGCATTTTCATAAAATGGGGGGTTAAAAGACATAATTTTAGGCACTCATATTGCTTAAACCAATAGATGTGACATTTGGAGTCGTCAGGTGCTCTATAGAGTGTCTTCAACACTTGAATCACTAAGATTAACATCAATATCTTAGCCAACTTTTGGACTTGGTCACACTGAGTGTGCTAGAAATCACCTGAAACATGCACCTATGTATGAAAGGCTCTTGCATGTGCTGAATCGTGGCTTTTTCACACCCAACACCTTAGACTTGTGTGTTGAGGAGTAATTTGGTGTCTCATTGTAATAATGGGATTAGCCCCCAAGGCATGGGAATCTTGTGCTCCTTGGGATGAACCTCCAAAGTAGGTCAACTTCCTTTTATTTTAGATGCACCTGGTTTAGGACCAACACGTAGACCTACAAAGAGTAAAATGAAATCTAAATATAATGCTAAACCTAAACTTGTCTAAGGGGAAAAGGGAGAGAAAAGGTAAGAGGGTTGTTGTAATGTAAAAGGTAATGCACCAATAATAGAGCAAGAACCTCACCTGCTTAATGACACAATAAAACTAACATATTGAATGTGAAATCTTTAAATCAAGCACATTGCATAAGTGTTTCCATGGAGGTAAGGGAACACAACATAATGTTTGGAGGAATGACAAATGGTCCATAGATAACACCTACACAGACCCATATATTCACAACATGAGACATGCAAATACTTTTAGTTTTGCATAGAGCTACGAAGGGAGGATGACAATGAGAGGGATGAACATCCATGGACAAGGATCAACAATCATGAATGCACATGGAACAAAGAGCATGAAGAAAAGTAAATCACTTCTTATTAATCTCAAGGTCTAAGGTAATATTATAAACTTGAATAGGTAGAGCTTTGTTAGACTAGGAGGGGGCTCTTGGAGGGCAAATTATGGCAACATTACAATGTCTAGAAATGTCAACCCTTTTACAATAAAATACAGGGTTTATATATCACTGGGAAAGTCCCAAAAATATCAATTTACCATTGGAAGTGGTAGGTAAGAACTTGATTTTAAAATGGTGCTCAGAGCCCAAGATTGATTAAGAGCATCAAAGTCTTTGCAATAACTGCTACAAGCCATAGTTATTCAACTTAGGTCTGATAATTTGATCATGGAAGTAGTTGTACGGTCACTCATGAATCCACATGTGTATTTGGGAATGAAGGACACTTAGGTAGTCAGGGGAGGCATGCAACCATGCTATGTAATCTAATAGTCACTTTTGCATTTAACCTCACTCTGACTCAGCCTCATTCATGTCCAATCGAACTCAACTACCACTATTGTTCACTTACCACCTATAGATCCTTATGGGTTCACTTGGCATGGAGGTTGTATAAGCTTTGGTTAGATCTCACCATGTCATTTATGTGTATGGGGTAGGAAAACCTCGCACGTAGCTATTTTTATGGACTATGTGCACACTAAACTATGCACACTAAGTTATGCACAAAGAGTTTGAGCGGATGGAAGCATGTGCCTTTCTTTGAAGAACATGTCCACATTGAACTATGTGCATGCCTTTGACTTAGATATATCTTGTAGAAAGGTGTGCATGGGAGTCCTACAAGAGCTACAAGTCTATAGAAGAGATAGTGCGTGACTTAGACTTCAACCTATGAATTATGAAGTTGTTAGCACAATCTTCTATGATTAGGTGTGTGACTTAGATATTTAGGTGCAAGAAGATTTCAGAAGAAGAGTGCACAAAAATTAGACACCTTGGTCATGTGCTTATAAATTTGAATCTACATTTTGTGCACCTTGCCCATGCACTTTTTGGGCTTGAGATGTTATGTGTAGAAGTGGATATGAGACTTTATTGTAGAAGGTCAAGTGCTAAAGTATAGTATGGCAAAGATGTTAGAGAGCTGTGAACTTATACAAGGAGCAATTTACAGTCTAGGTGCGGTCTATGAATAATAGAAGCACATATGCAAAATTTTGTGTTTGATCGTGGGACCTCATATTTTGGACCTAAGAAGTCCCTTGAAGAAGAACATAGACAAAATAAAAAATATCACTTTTGATCATTGTTGATGCAGTGGATTGCACCCTCTGAGGGGAGGCTCAACGCTCTTCATCCATGTAACACAATGGACACATCCCTCTTGCTGTGGGTGTCAAACATAAGGGATGAATCTCTAGATTAGGGGCTAGCTCCCCTTGATGCACCCTGAGGTCCTGGATCTCCTACTACTAACAATGGGGGGGATGAAAAGGGGAAAAAAATACTGAAAATGGGACCTAAGCTAAGAGGTGATGCACCAAAAAAATTGGTCTACTCAGCTTTGGCATACACTTTGAACCATGGACAACAAGCATACACTTCATTCAGGTGAGAAAAACTTCCTTGCATCAGTATTTCAGTAGGGGGTCCTATGAAGATATAGGGAGGAAGAAACTATAACAAGAGGTGTTCTGAGACACACTGTTGCGTAGCCTATTCACTTGCCTATACTTCTTCAAACACTTTTTATGACCTACAAGAGAATAAAATCGCTATGCACTAGATATGGTGGAATAAACTTATGAAAGCATGAAAATAAAATGACTTAACACAAGATAAAACCATAGACATATACAAAAGTGCAAGCTCAAATGGAGGTAAAATGCTCTTTTTAATTCAAGGTAAATTCCTACAAGGCTTCGCCATATACGCTGAGAGATATTTTCTCATATGAGAAGTTACAAATATATAGAGAACTAAAAACAAGGTAGCCAACAATTCAAGGAATGGAAACCCATGCTAAGTTAAACACTTCTGCAAAGACCAAAAGACCATGCTGCTATTGTATTCTTCAAATTGTGTATAGGAGAGCCATGATGTAGATGTCCAAGTCATCGCCCTTGCTGTCTTGGGCTTGAAAAACTATAGGATAATCCTAGCAACTGACAAAGCCATCCTTAAGTTGTTGTGGCTGGACCATCCTCTCTTCAATGTTGGGTGCAATTGGTTGTGCATTAATGGCGAAGCATGAAAACAGGGTATGATCTCTATAGTTTAAAAACCAATTTATTTTATTGGTTTTTGATAGATATATTTCACCAAATGTATTAATTTTCCTTACTGAGTTGTCTATGCCACTTGTCTTGGTCTGAGTGGTCATTGATTCTGCCTTTTGACGTTGTCGACTGCTGGAATTGTTTTACGCTTTGTCTTTTTTGCTCTTTACTTTGCCCATGTTTTGTCTCTTCCTTGCGTTATCCTTTGCCTTAGCTTCTTCTTGGCTTGTCTTTGACTTATCTAACCTTATTTGTTTTGGGCTTTTTACCGCACCTTCCTTCAAACATTTTGTTTGAAGGAATTATTTATTTTGATTTCTTCTTTTCCCGAAGGGCACGTGCCCCTTGGGCCTTTTATCTTCATTCTTCACTTTCTCAAGGTGCCCTCTACAAGGGCACTTTGTGCCTCGAAATGCCCCTTCAAAACTTTTGATTTGGTCTTGCCACCGACCAAGGTACCTTCTGCAAGGGCACATACCCTTTAGGAATTTTACAATGACCCTTCGAAAAAGTGAAGAAGTCCTCTTTCTTTTTCCAAGTGCCCTCCAGAAAGACACATACCCTTTAGACTTTTTGCAAACGTCCTTCAAGCCGTCAAAATGTCCTTCAAAGGAAATTTGTTGCCTTTTGTGAACTACTTAGACCATTTTAGGTTCTTCAATCACTTCTACTTATAAAAGTAGACAAGCAAGGCACCTGCACAAACCTGATTTGCACTAGATAGACCATTTCAGACTTCCCAGGACCTTCTACTTTGGGTTTTACATCAACTTTAGCGGATAAGGCAAATAAGTAAATACACTTCAAAAACCCAATTTTGTCTCTCAATACCAAATCAAGTTTTGCGAGTGACTTTACTTATAGCCTTTGTAAGTAAAGTCATTTACAAAGTAAGAATTACACCACCAAGACCAAATCAAGTTTATCAAGTGACTTTACTTATGAAAATTTCACAAGTAAAGTCATTCGGGAAACCTAAAATGCACTATTGTAGGTGAAGTAATTTCTCTTGACAAACCTGAAATACATTTGGTAAAGCAAAATGAAGGAAACACCTGGCTTTTTTATGAGAAAGGTCTGACAGAGAACATTTTTCACATGGCAACAGAGGGATGATCTAGCCAAAACATGGATTGAATGACTTTTGCAAAGAAAAATTAGGGGGTGCTCAATTTTGGCTTACAAGACCAAAAATTGGTCAACAATCACACAATTGGAGTTTGTGCTCTATGTATTTCCTTTCTTACCACTGCTTGAAGTTTAGGGACCTTGTACACATGGCTTATGTGTGCATTTAATTCTATGTTTAACATAAGTTCACAAAAAATTTATGCACATGCACACAATAAGGCTCTCTTCATAGGTTCATGTAGACACTTAGCTAAGGTGTGGATTTATGATGATTATCATCTTCAGGTGCTTGTGGGGAACATTCATGTGCAAGCCTATTTCTGAGGGACCCATTACTGTGCAAGAATGAAAACCTTTTATGCAACATCATATGAACTCTGCACAGGCTAGGGTGACCTGGAGGGTCAACAAGAGGTATTATCTAATTTGCATGGTAGATAATGTGAATGTTTTCCCTGATGGCTCCATTAACTAGCCATACATGTTTGGGGACAAAAATTTCTTGAACTTCTTCTTAGAGGAAGCAAAACAAGAATCCTTTATGATGACATTAACATTGTGCTACTATGACTCAATAATCATTTATGTTTGCTTCATCTCCATCTCCATCCCCAATCATTCACTATCTTGATGCATCTCCATCTTAATTTTCTCTATTCTCATGAAACCCTCACCCAAGGATCAAACCATTGATGTCAATTTTGATAATGAATGTGGATTATTAAGATATAATTTATCTATTTATTTTTTAAAAACTTTTTGTTTCTTTATTTGGACATAATACATCATATCCATTCGCTAAAGGTGCATGTCATTAAAAAGGTAAGAAATTCCACCATGAATTTTTTTGTTTATGGATAAAATTGTTGAGTTGTGGAGCTAAAAGCTTCACTAATGAGCTAATGTGGAGGTTGTTGGGCTTACACAGTAACCGACATCGGTCAGAACCAACCGACATCGGTTAGGGGTCGACCGACATTGATCATCTTCAGACCGACACTGACTTCTATGCGTTTCCAACTTTTCTATTTTTAGAAGAACAGAGTTGAGCCTTTGATTTAGAGGTGGATCTAAGGGTGGTGAATGCATGGCTCATGAACCCTAGTGTTGTAGTATACTATATAGTAGGGTTAGATCCTCATAGCATGTACAATTCAGTAATTGAGTTGATTGTAATTGATTGAGAGAGAGAGAGAGAGAACTCTTGAGGGAGAATTACTGTACATTTGCGAGGTGTGAGGAGAGAGAGATTTCTTCATTGTATTTCCTTCTAGAAGAATTTAATACATATTGGTTGTTTCTTGTATCTCGTATTATTTGTTGTTTTTAATTTCTAGTTACTTATTACTTCTGGTTTCAATTTCGTGTTTAGTTGCTTATATAAAAGTAATCAATTGTACTCTAAGATCCAACAACTGGTATCAGAGCATGTTAGTGTTTGTTGATTACATAATTCACTCACAGGGGTTTTTGATTGGGTGGGAGCAAAGCAATGACAAAAAAAAGTAAACTAAGAATGGAGAAATTCAATGGCAAGAATTATCAATTATGGAGGATGCAGATTGAAGATTATATGTATCAGAAAGATCTATATTTACCGTTGGGTGGGGTTTCAAGGAAGCCCACAGATATGAAAGATGAAGAATGGAATGTTCTTGATAAAAAGGCTCTTGGATTTATATGGTTGAGCCTAGCAGCTTCTGTGTTTTCCAACTTATCACAGGCAAAGACAACGGTAGAGTTAATAGACACTTTGGCAAATTTATATGGAAAACCCTCAGCTTCAAATAAAGTATATCTTATGAAGCAATTATTTAATTTGCAAATGTAGAAAGGTGGATCTATATCTAGTCATCTTAATGATTTCCATACAATAGTAAATCAGTTAAATTCAATCAAAATAGTTTTTGATGATGAATTTAAGGCTCTCTTAATCTTATGCTCTTTACCTGAAAGTTGGCATAGTTTGGTAATGGCAGTTAGTAATACTGCATTTGCTTCAAATATCTTGAAAGTTGATGATGTTGTTAGTGTAATCTTGAATAAAAAAATTCACAGGAAAAACACAGGGAAAACATCAGGTAATGCTTTAAGTGTTGAAAGCAGGGGAAGGCAAAGAGAGAAGGGTAAGCAAGGGAAATCAAAGTCAAAGATGAGAAGTAGATCCAAATCTAGAAATGGAAGAATAACCTGCTGGAATTGTGGAAAGAAAGGGCATGCAAAGAAAGATTGTTGGTTGAAGGATAACAGAGAAAAACATCATGAAAGTAATAAAGAAGCAAAAATTGCAGGTATTGTTGCACATGATGCTCTTATTATTTCTTTGGATAATAAAGTAGAATCATGGGTTTTAGATTATGGTACCTCTTTCCATGCAACCCCAAATAGAGAATTTTTCAATGATTATGTCCATGGAGATTTTAGGGGCTTATGAGCCTTGTAAAATTGTTGGCAAAGAAAAAGTGCAGCTGAAATTGCAGAATGACAACACATGGGTGTTGAAGGATGTCATGCATGTACCCATTCTGAAGAGGAATCTGATTTCTACAGGAAAGTTGGGTGATGAGGGTTGCATAGTAACTCTCATAGCTGAATGTTGGAAAGTTTCCAAGGGTGCACTTGTATTAGCAAAAGGTAAGAGAGTAGGTACACTTTATCTATCTACTTGTATTATTGATTATTCTCCTATTTTATCTACTTCAGATGTAGATGCAATGTTGTGGCACTGTAGGCTTGGTCACATGAGTGAGAAGGGAATGAATGTTCTTAAGTCAAAAGGTAAGCTTTCAGATTTGAAAAGCATAGATCTAGATTTTTGTGAGCATTGTATTTTTGGGAAACAAAAGAAAGTGAGGTTTCTCAAAACTGGGTCAACGAAGAAGAAGCACAAGTTGGAGCTTGTTCACACAGATGTGTGGGGACCATCTCAGGTAGCTTCTATTGGAGGATCAAAGTATTATGTTTCTTTCATTGATGATGCTACAAGAAAGGTATGGGTTTATTGCATAAAGAGGAAATTTGATGTTTTTGACACATTTAAGAAATAGAAAGCTTTGGTTGAGAATGAAATAGGTTTGAGATTGAAGTGCCTTAGATTTGACAATGGTGGTGAGTACTGCAGCAATAAATTCAACAGTTACTGTTCTATGAGTGGAATACGCAGGGAAAGGACGGTTCCAAAGACACGTCAGCAAAATGGAGTTGTTGAAAGGATGAATATAATAATAATGGAGTGTGCACAGAGTATGAGGTTGTATGCTGATTTGCCCTTACAGTTTTAGGCAGAAGCTATAGATACTGCGATTTATCTGATTAACAGAGGACCTTCTACTGCACTAGATGGTGGATTTTCAGAAGAGGCTTGGACAAGTAAAAAGGTAGATCTTTCATTTCTCAAAGTTTTTGGTTCTGAAGCTTTTGTGCACATTGATAAAGAAATTGGAAAGAAGTTGGATGCTAAATCTATGTGGTGCACTTTCATTGGTTATGGTTTTAGAGATTTTAGATTCTGGTTGTGGAATTTAGAAACTAACAAAATTATTAGAAGCTGTGATGTAATTTTTAATGAGAAGGTGATGTACAGTGATCAGCTCAAGAGGCTGAATAATTCAGAGCAAGGCAATCTTGATTTGGAAGAGGTTATGATCCAAAATGAGCTCGCGATTAAAAATCATCACTCACAAAAAACACAGAGACCGACGTCGGTCAGGTGGAAACCGGCGTTGATCAAGAGGAATCGACATCGGTCGGGTACAGACTGGCATCGATCAAAGATGAGCGGGATCGTTCATTATCAGAAGAAAATTTGGGTGGACAGCAAGCTATAAATGAGTCTCAAATGCCCATAAGGAGGTTTGAAAGGGTAAGTAAACCTCCAATTCGTTATTCTCCTTTTTTATACTACTTGTTGCTCACTGATGGTGGAGAACCATAAAGTTTTGATGAGGCAATGCAGGTAGAATCCAAGAAACAGTGAGAGCATGGCATGAATGAGGAAATTGATTCCTTGGAAGAGAACCATACGTGGGATTTGGTTGAGTTGCCAGCCGAAAAGAAAGCACTAAAAAATAAATGGGTATATAGGTTAAAGGAAGGAGAGAATGGACAAATGAGACATAAGGCCATGTTGGTAATAAAAGGATTTGCATAGAAACCAGGTATTGATTTTGGTGAAATTTTTTTTCCTGTAGTAAAGATGACTTCTATTCGGACTGTATTATCTTTAGTTGCTATTGAGGATTTGCATCTTGAGCAGCTTGATGTTAAGACATCATTTCTTCATGGAGATTTGATGAAGAGATATATATGGATCAATCGGAAGGTTTTAAGGTCAAAGGTAAGGAAAAACCTGTGTGCAAGTTGAAGAAAAGCTTATATGGTCTTAAGAAAGCTCCAAGACAATGGTATTTGAGGTTTGACAGGTTTATGACAGAGCATGGCTTTAGTAAATGTCAATCTGACCATTGTGTTTATTTTAACAAATTGGATAATGGTAGTTATATTATCTTGTTACTATATGTAGATGATATGCTTGTTGCAGGTTCACACATGCAGGAAATTATTGAGCTTAAGGTGAAATTAGCTCACACATTTGCCATGAAGGATTTAGGAGCAACAAAAAAAATCTTTGGCATGAGTATTAAGAGAGACAAGAAAAATCATAGTTTGATTTTGTCTCAAGAGGATTATGTGAATAAGGTGTTGGAGAGGTTCTATATGCAGGATGCAAAACCGGTAAGCACACCTATGGCTGGACACTTCAAGTTGAGCAAAGAACAATGTCCTAAATCACATGACGAGGTTGAGTACATGAGTAGAGTTCCATATGCTTCAGTAGTTGGGAGCTTGATGTATGTAATGGTATGTACTAGACTTGATATTGCCCAAGCAGTGGGAGTTGTCAGCAAGTTTATGGCCAATCTAGGAAAGGAATAATGGAAAGCAGTTCATTGGATTCTCAGATATCTAAGAGGGACCGGAAGTAGGCATTTATGCTATGGAGGGTCATACACTTCTCTACATGGGTATGTAGATTCAGATATGGCAGGTGACTTGGATGGTAGGAGAAGCACCACAGGATATGTGTTCACTGTTGGTGGAACGGTGGTTAGCTAGATTTCAAAGTTGTAGAAGGTTGTTGCCTTGTCTACTATAGAGGTAGAATACATTGTAGTCATAGAGGCTAGCAAGGAAATGATTTGGATGACTCGGTTCATGGAAGAGTTGGGAAAGGAGCAAGAGAGTTGCAGATTGTACAGTGATAGTCAAAGTGCAATTTATTTGGCAAAGAATTCAACCTTTCATTCAAGAACCAAACATATACAGCTTAAGTACCACTTCATTAGATAGGTATTGGAGGATGGATAGTTGAAGCTGGAAAAGATTTATATGGATAAGAACCTTGCTGATATGTTAACAAAGCCAGTAATAAAAGAGAAGTTGAATCTTCATTCAACTTTTGTTGGTCTTCAAGATTGAACTTGAAGAAGGAGAAACAAGCTAGAGATGTTTAGAGGATGTTGTTGTATAGGTACAGGTGCAGCTATTTATCTCCAAGTGGGAGATTGTTGAGTTGTGGAGCTAAAAGCTTCACTAATGAGCTAATGTGGAGGTTATTGGGCTTACATAGTAACCGACATCAGTTAGAACCAACCGACATCGGTTAGGAGTCGATTGGCATCGATTGACATCAGTTAGGGGTTGACTAACATCGATCATTTTCAGCCCGACACCGACTTCTGTGCATTTCCAGCTTTTCTATTTTTAGAAGAACGGATTTGAGCCTTTGATTTAGAGGTGGATCTAAGGGTGGTGAATGCATGGCTCATGAACCCTAGTGTTGTAGTATACTATATAGTAGGGTTAGATCCTCATAGCATGTACAATTCAATAATTGAGTTGATTGTAATTGATTGAGAGAGAGAGAACTCTTGAGGGAGAATTACTGTACATCTGTGAGGTGTGAGGAGAGAGAGATTTCTTCATTGTATTTCCTTCTATAAGAGTTTAATACAGATTGGTTGTTTCTTGTATCTCCTATTATTTGCTATTTCTGATTTCTAGTTACTTATTACTTCTGGTTTCAATTTCGTGTTTAGTTGCTTATACAAAAGTAATCAATTGTACTCTAAGATCCTAACAAAAACACAAATAAAACCATCAAGGTACTTATGGGAATACAAAATCATGGTGTGCATGAAGTGTAGATGGTACAAGGAAAACACACGAACCAGACCCTATCTGTTCACAATAATCTTGTAACTACATGTAATCTACAAAACTATTTTTAATGTCACATTGTTGGGCACTATCAAGATTAAAATTTATTAAGCAGTTTTCAAATAGACCAAAAAACAAGTATGTTATGCCTGTTGTATACTAGAAGAAACACATTTGGGTGTTTTATCCATGCATAGGCAAGCAAGTCTATTAACAGTTCAAACTTTAAGTTATCTATGGTTGTGAAATATCTTGCAACAATCAACGATAAATGAAGTGATAAATAAAAAATTAACTGTAATTACATAAAATCAAGGGTTTGCAATGTAATCATTTTTGAGAAATTCCATATCATCAATAATTGTTATATTAAATATCTACTTGAAATTAATTACTTTTTACCCTATTTCTTGACCAACAATTCACCCCATACTCAATTGAAGAAAGGCTATAGTATATTACCCTTTTAACTATACGATGTGGGCACCCCCTAATGTGTGATAATTAAACCTACCAACCATGTCTACCACTTGCGACTAATCGACAATCAACCACCTTTTCTCTCAACTACAACTCCTCCACCATAACATTCACACTGTATCACCAACAATGTTCCCTTATGCACCCACATGGCATGCACTTTGAAAAATCTTTGGTACTCACATCAATCGCAACAAAAGCAACAAGATAGACTCCATAACCTCAATGTATTACCCCAAAATCAATGAAATTTTGTTGTTGATTCAATATGAAAATTAGACGTGGAGTCCTTCCATAATCAAATACAAACTAGTCAATAAAATATGTTACCACTTTACAAGTTGCAAACCCCTTTGTAATGGGTGTAGGTTATGTAAATTCAATAATTGCCTTGAAGTCAGGGCATGTTTAGTAATAATATATCTAAATTAATCATATTAATTCTATGTTTAATATGACTTACATGGATTACGTGTGCATTTAATTCTATGTTTAGCAAAAAGGCATATAAATATTTAAGCAAGGGCATACAATAAGGCTCTCTTCATAGGCACGCGTAAACACTTAGCCGAGGTGCAGATTTGCGCAGACTGTCATCCTCAGGTGCTTGTGGGGAACATCCATGCACAAGCTTATTTATGGGGGACCCATTAATATGCAAGCATGAAAACCTTCTTCACAACATCATATGAACTTTGCATAAGCTAGGGTGACCTGGAGGGTCAACAAGAAGTATTACCTAATTTGCATGGTAGACAATGTGAACATTTTCCTCGATGGCTCCATTAACTAACCATACATGTTTGGGGACTAAAATTCCTTGAACTTCTTCTTGGAGGAAGTGGAAGCAGAATCCTTAGTGATGATGTGAGAATTGTGCTACTATGACTCAATAATCATCTATGTCTACTGCATCTCCATTTCCATCCCTAGTTATTCGTTGTCTTAATGCATCTCCATCTTCATTTGCTCTATTCTCATGAAACCCTCACCCAAGGATCAAACCATTGATGTTAGTTTTGACAACGACTGTCGATTATTAAGATATAATTTATTTGTTTATTTTTAAAAAACTTTTCTTTTCTTTATTTGGATATAATACATCATATCGATTTGCTAAAGGCGCATGTCATTAAAAAGGTAAGAAATTCCACCATAAATTTTTTTGTTTATGGATAAAACACAAAGAAAACCATCAAGATACTCGTGGAAATGCAAAATCATGGTGTGCATGAAGTGTAGATGGCACAAGGAAAACACATGAACCAGACCCTATCTCTTCACAATAATCTTGTAATTGCATGTAATCTATTAAACTATTTTTAATGTCATATTATTGGGCACTATTAAGATAAAAATTTATTAAGCAGTTTTCAAATAGACAAAAAAACAAACATGTTATGCCTATTGTATACTAGAAGAAGCAGATTTGGGTGTTTTATCCATGCATACATAAGCAAGTCTATTAACGGTTCAAACTCTAAGTTATCTATGGTTTTGAAATACCCTACAACAATCAACTATAAATAAAGTGATAAACAACAATTAACATAAATTACACAAAAGCAAGGTTTTGCAATGTAATCATTTATGAGAAATTCCATATCATTTGTAATCTTATTATCATTTATGATGTCACATATACCAAATAAGATCTCATATAGATGTTTAATCATGTTTTGCACACAAGAGCCAAGGGCCACACACAATAGACAAACAAGATTTAATCTACTATGTATGAGTAATAATATCAATGGAACATAGAATTAAAAATGTAGTACACAACATATGTATTTAATGTAGCCATATCCTAATAAATACCATGTCCATATATACAAGTGTAATATAAAGATGTTATAAAGACATTTGTAAATAGTATATAACTCAAAATTATAAAGGTTATGAAATCATAACACCTATAAATACTGTAATATATGGATAAGATGCCCCTAGGTTAGCAAAGCTACTAGGTAGAAGCAAGTCTGACATCTCATTCCCTATGAAGTTTACATGTCCTACATAATACTCATGAATACCATTGAAATGCATGTGTGATAGAAAAAAAAGTATGATATCCATCAATCATGAGATAAATAACATATGACAGTGATGTAAATCATATGTCTAATCATGCTTAGGTCTTGATTTTAGATTTTTGATATATTTTAAATGTTTTTATAATTTTACATATTTGATTTTTTTTGCATTTGAAAACTATAAATTAATAGAAACTAATGATAAGCGAGGATTCAAAATTAGAAGAAGGGAAAAAGATCTGAATAATTTGCAACACATATTAATGCAAATCGTGCACTAGAAATGATTACATGCCCATGTATGAGAAGTATTCCCTTGTTGTAGATATGTTTGCATTTAAAAAACTTGTAGGAACAAAAAGGGCAGATGGTTGATTTGTACATCCTCATTTTGTCAAATGTCCACTTGTCAAACTATGCCACATGTATGAACAATATAATATAGAAAAAGAAATAATATGCATCAATAAATAGTGTTTTGCATACTAAAACTTAGTATAATATCTAAAAATTAGATATATTAAGGCTTTACATGTTCGATTTTTGAATTCTGGAGGAAAATTTACCCAAGACAGGATCGACCAACTAAGAACAGTAGTGGCAATCATTCATGTCCCCAATTGATCGATTATGTCTTTGAGATAAAATGAAATTTGATTGGTGCAAACCAGGATAACAAAGAGATAAATGGCATAGTTGATCACTGTTTTGAATAATTTAGATTTAGAAAATGAAAAAGAAGCGTGAAAAAGAGTTAGAAAAGAGCCAAGGGCTTGAAAGAATTGATTAAGTTAATAAAGTGTGCAAGTAAATGAAGAACATGATGCAACAATCAAGAAATTATGTACTATCATATTATGATATTATAAGCCAAATATATTGTAAAGGGGAAGATTTTGTGTAGGTCTTGTATCATGTATGTTATAATCATCAATTATATTACCATATTCATCCTGCATAATAGTCATGTCATTCCAATCATCTTACGAGTAAGATTTATCATAACGATAATCATCATCTTGATCCTATAATTATGGTATGCCACTTTTGTCCTATTTTATTTATTTGTATGTATGTATGTATGTATAACCAATTGCTCTATATTGTGTGTAGACACCTAAATTCTATTAATTTATTATCTTAAATAATTTTGTTTAAAATCAACATGCTAACTTAATCACCATTTCAATTAAAAAATTTCCACTAATATCATTTCCCTCTTTTTTTTTAATAATTGATTGATCGATATTAGCCAATTAATCATGCACATATTTCATAAAACTAATTACATTCTAAAATTTTCACCCCATCGAGACATCTTCCATATTTCTCTCATCCAAGTGTTGAGTCATCCAACTACCTCCTTAACTTCCTCAATCAATTTTTGAGTCACTATTGAACATTTCAACTAACATGGTGAGTCACTCAACTACCTTGACCCATTCATGATGAGTCATTCAACTACTAACTAATTTTTATCATTTCTCTCAATACATAAGAATTAGTCATCATCCATTGAGATTGGGACTCAAATCAAACCATTGATATTTATCATTATAAAATAAATCCGTATTATTCACAATCATTCATCTCCCCATCCACAAGTCTATAAATTGAAGTGTTATCCTTCATTTTCATCAAACATCTTCAAGTTATCTAATTGTTATCAAATTCAACCTACACATCCATTAAGAATCCAATCTATTTTCACCCATATGCTACCCAATTCATCTTTGTTTGGAGAATGAATTGAGCACCCACATACAATGAAGTAAGAGCAAATCACATGTTCACAATGGAGAAGGTGATGAGTATATTTTACATGTTTTGTAATTATATTGTTATTTAAGTTTTCTTTCATTATTATTACTCAGTATGATATTTTAGTTTAGATTCAGAATATGATTTGCATTAGTTTTATTTCCTAGCTTTGCTTAAATTCTGAATATTTAGGTATCACTTTCTTGCACATTTAGTGAGACTTTCCTAAAAAGGGCTAATTTGGATCTAAGTTAATTGTTATTTTTTAATTTTTCCCTAAGCTAATTTATTGTATTTTTAAACATGCGACTGCTAAAATAAAAATAAATTTTAATTTAAAACCAAGTTTTTTTGATTTTTTGCAAGTTGGTTGGGCTTTAGACTAAAACTAACCTGTTAAAATTTCATGTAAATTTGAATTGTATTTTAGGAGAGATCATAAAATCCATGATTGATTTTATTGTGAAGTTTTTTATTTAAAAACACATGACTATTAAATTGGTGATATTTTTGTTTATAATCTTGAGTTTTTTTATTTTTTGTAGATTTTTTAGAATTTACACTAACAACACACTATCAAAATTTCGTGTAAACCCAAATCATAGTTTAAGAGATATCATTGAAATTATGGCTATTATTTCTATTTGTATTTTTTCGTTTTTCTAACTTTTAATTTTTTATAGTTTTTTCTTAATATTTTGGCTGACTTGCAGGTTCCTTGAATTACCTAGCTCATTGTAGATAAACTACTAATAGTTTTTATGTAGGATCATTTGCCAAAGAATTAAAAAGTGAAACCAAAAAATATTTTTTATTTCACTTGTTTTTTACTAAACTTTGTGCATTTCAAGTTTTTATTTTTCAAATAGTAATTAAATCACATTTCTAGTTATTGTAAAACTTTTCTATTTGCATAAAAAGGGTTGTGTATGTTCTTTTCTTGGTGTCACATTGGCAACGATACTCAGAGATAAATTTTTTTATGACTTTGTTGTATTTAGGTTACAATTGTGTGTATGCTTTTTCTTTGGTGTCACATTAGTGATGATACGTGTCACATTAGTGATGATACTTGAAACTCATTGACCAGTGTTGACATTTTTTTACTTTGTACAAATTATATCAAGTGTGGATTTCACCACCATACAGTAGGCCAAACCCCATGTACTAGTGAGATATTTAGATGAAGGATCAATTATTTTTAATGCCTAAGCAATGTTATGTTTTAAACATAACATGATGTGAGAGACTTTCATGATCCAATACTCAGGGTTTAAATAATAACCTCAAAATTTGTTTTTTTTGACATTAACCTACTAAAACTTTATGGTTGGGTTGGGCACATTGAGATTAGACCTATTTTTTTATGTCCATTAAATTAGATTCTTCCATGATGTTGAGCCTTAACATACTGAAAGGTATATAGAGGACTCCCCTTTAGATAATCTCATACAAACCTTAATCCTAAGATAACCATTTTAGTCATTTGAATTGTAATGCACTGACAAGCAATTAGATTTTGAAATTTACTCTCAACTTACCCTTAAAATTGGGTTAAGTGGGCTATGGGTATGATTCTACCTCCATAGTTAGTGCTTTGAAACATTGGGCCAATACTTTCCAACAGATGAGTCAGTATATATGAGAGCCTACAAGACACTCAAGTCATTTTGCCTAGTTTTATCTCTTTATGTGACTCACATATTTCCCTTTTATTAAAGTAGAGCTTGCATGTTATTTTGTCTCTTTTTTTCACCTCCTTGTGAAGACCATGTAATTGAAGTCTTCTATGTTTTAAAATCGAAGTTTGAGTCTCCCAAACTAGTTGTTAAATAAATAAGGCCTTAAATCAAGAAATACAAAAACCAAGTAACTCACAAACTTTTGTCAAACATTTGTATTTTCAATTTTTAGTATAACACCTTTTTGGAGTCACAACCTATTTGGGTCATAATCTTAAAAAAAACATCTTGAGTCTAAAACCATGTTAAGTTAAAACCAACATTGAATCCAAAACCATTTTGAGTTATGGCACCCAAAACCAATCTCGATAGAGCTTTCATTTAACAACATCTATTGGCAAATAAGGATGATCTCTTTATACACCTTATTGAGTTAGGTGCTCGTATTCCTACCAACTTTAATCCCACATATCTATCCCTCTTAATTATTAGGGGCCTCAAACCATTCCACATCAACTTCAACCTACCACTAGTCACTCTATTATCCAAAATCACCTAAGTCTCCCATCCACTTGTTATAGGCTTCATTCCAATATCCATTTTTATACCAGTAAAGGAAACACAACTCCAGCATCACAATCCCAAAATACAGCCATCCTTAAACAAATCCACCAATTATCCCAATAGTTTGAAGATCTAAAACTCCATCTTAGTCAATCTAATGACCTATCCAATCCACAGTAAAAAAATCCTAAATATCCTACCAATCCGATTTTAAAGCCATAGGAAATGTAAAGTACCCAACCTATCAATAACATTACCATGTCTAGTGGTCAACCTAGACAAGATAATAAAAAAATAACTTACACTCCTTTGGGAGAACCATACGATGTAATATTTCAAAATTTGCTCACCACAAACATGATTAAATTATGCCATACCAAATCTTTTGATGAAAACATTCCAAAATCTAAGTGGTATAGAAAAAATGAATATTGTGTATATCATAATATTGAGGGCCACTCTATTAATAGATGCATGATATTCAAAGTTAAAATCTAAGATTTAATTGACAAAGGGGACATTACAGTAGAGCCAAGTATATTCACATCTGAAAATCATAGCTTGGGGGTATGCCAAAATGTCTTTACCAAACATAATCAAACTACTCCACTTCTAAATCAAGGTCATAACCTTCCACCACTTTTTGATGAACCTCCCTTTGATACACCCATTTTTAACCAACCCATGTTTAACCAACCCATTTTTGACCACCATGGCCTAATACCAATTTTTTATGAACCTACCTTTGACCATCCACCCATATTTGATGATCCCCTTGCTAAATAGCCCATCTTTGACCAAGAATCTATGTTCTCCTACGGGCCCAATTTTTTTCGAGAGCCCTTTTTTTTACCAAGATCCCATTTTTAACCAATCCTCCTCCAACCAACACAACCCATCACCCATTAGACAATCACCTAACCTCTTATCACACACTAAAGCCCCCATCACCCATCAACATATGCCCTAAGTGATAGAGGTTCTTGTAGACAACATAATCCATGATCAAATAATTCTAGAACCCATCCATTTGGAGTAAACAATGGATCCTTCAACATCAACTATAAACCATTTAAAAATCATTGTAAAGATGCTAGTAATACTTTTACAGTTTCTAAGAAAGCATCATCCATAATCAAAACAAGCTCTCTTAATAGTCCTTATGAGGACCATGTTGCCATCACTCCTTTCATCAACAACATCAATCCTTCCTCCCATCTTGTAATTTGATAACCTACACCCATTGATTGGGATTGACAATATTACCTACCATTATCCTCCTTCTATAATAATTAAATAATCGTAAAATTCCTAATTAGCATCTGGCTAGAAGAGCATAAAGAAACATCAACATATTTTAAGGAACAACAAATGTTCCTCAATCAAAATAAATCCTACAATCTAAATCTGAAATTATTGTCCCATAGTGAAAACCTTTTTGAGGCACTATTGGTTAATCAAAATCAAACTTATAATCCAAATCAAAATCAAAATCTAGGAAATAAAAAATACAATTCTCTTAGTGAAAACTTCTTTGAGGCGTTATTAGAAAATCCAAATACAAATCAAAACAATCAAGAAGAGTCCTTTGGTGAAAACCTTTCTAAGGCACCAATGAATAAATAACTCAGTTTCCTCTTAAGTTAGCATAACCACGAGATAACTCTCCTTTATTTGTTGAACATGCCATCAAAGCATAAAAACTATCAATCATCCAACTTGTGCCTACTCTCAATCTCATAAAATGTGAGATTGTTGGTCCCAATCACTCTTCACATCATGACACCTACACTTATACCCACAAAATTTCCATCCCTTTAAATCCTTCATACAATCAACACATCCTTCATCCAACACACCTTCTGCTTCACCTCCTATGGTAACACCCTTTATCATAGGGGTTATGACAGTATATGATAAATTTGGAAGAAGTCAACCTATAAATCAACAAAGTTACTGAAGACATATTTGGAACACATACCTAAAATATCAATAGGGGTCAACATAATGCATCTCAAACAATTCCATAGTTGATATGTGACCCCCAAAAAATAAGAAAAAGAAGAAAAAGAAAAAAATAAAATAAAATAATAATTCGTCCAAAAGTGAAAACAATTCTTATGACAATTTAGGTAAGTACCACGGTGAAAATTGATTTTCAACATCACGTGTAAAATAATTAGTTGTCTACAGGTACCTTACACTCAGGGGAAAAACCCTTATATTTCAATCTCACCCTTCCCAAACTATCCTACACAATCTTAAACTATCCTTAATTATCCTAAACTATCCTAATTTATCCTTAACTATCATTACCTATCCAAACCCATCCTTATCCATTTAATCCAAAACCCATAGAAACCCATCCTTATCAATCTAATATTTGTCATTATAGCACCATCATTTTTGCTAATTTTGACCTTGATAAGGAAATGGAAATGTCTTGAGACATGTTCTTAAAAACATCTTAGTGTATCCTTACAATGTTATTTTGGATGACTAGACACTTAGTTCTTAGGTAACATGTTGTTTGGAGATATTGTCTTAATTCCTATAAATTCCATTCATCTATATTCCCGCCCTTCCATACATCCATTACCCCTTCCTAACATATCCCTAATATACCCCTTCCATCCATAATTGCTACATTCCCTAGTGCTAGAACAAATTTTCTCTTTGTGAGTATCCCTTGTATATAAAATCCAAGAAAACCCAAAAATATTAGAAAATCTATGAAAATACAAAAAACATCATAAAAACCATCAAAAAATATCTTGTCCTTAATTACGTACCCTTTTCATCCCTCATACATATTAGACATCATATGAGTATCATTATCAAATATATTATATGTCAAAGGGTTCTACTCTAGTTAAGGACATCCAAAAAGACATCTGTTTACTTGTTTGTGTAGACACTTGCTTTATTTTTGAACAAATTATGTGTGTTGATTACTTTTTAGTATAATTATTTGTTTAATATCTTATTTATTGTACTTACATTGTTTCATTGTTTAAAAAAAAAACATTATCTTATTTTCAATGTCTTTTTATTTTAGTCTAGATCACTATGAGCATTACAAATGGTGTTATTATGAACTTCTATATCATGATGCACTAAGTCTTGTACTTATGACTCTATCAATTCCTATGTATATAACACAATATACATCATTATTATTCCATATCATTGGTGCATATTATATTACGCAACATAAAAATAAAGGTTTCTCAACTCATGTTCGCATTCATGTTGGAAATCATGTTGGAACTCCATGCAAAGAGTACGAAAAGTAGTTATTCACCCAATCCATATCATTACCTCATATACAAACATATATCACATCCCTAACCCATGTCAATACATTGAAATAATAATAATATATTTTCACATTTATTCCAATCATACATAGCTAACTCCCTAAACAACTTAGTGTGCTTCATAAATAATCCATTAGAAATGCTAAACCATACATCTTATAATCACCTCTAGATACCATCAATAAATCAAATCCATGTTATCTAATTATGTGATCAATAATCATTAATACATGTATTTAATTAACTTATTTATTTATGCTTGCACATCAATCAATTAAATCAATCATCCATAATCATTTCTTAATCTTTTCATTCAATTTCCCTCATCTATCGATTGGGATTGACAAAATCATAAAATCCATCATTTTTCTCATCAATAAATCAATCCACCTAATCAAAAATCATATCTTTTAAATGGGATATATCATTCCCATGATTTTCCCTCTTGCATATATTATTGCCTTGGGTACATCAAAGCATGCAACTTATCTTATGATATATCACTTCCAGTTCACTCCTTGCATATATCGTTGTTTGGGATAAATCATTCCATCATCAATCCAATCAAAATATGTAAATATTGGCTTAAGAAGGTTAATTGCATCCATACCCAGATCTATATCGATAATATCATCTTCCTCCTATCTATTCAATACTCTTAATTTATTTCAAAAATATGTCACCTCATTTTTACTTCACATCATACATCCAATCAATCAAATTACTCAATATTTGTATTTCCACTTGCAAATCCATCTCGTAAAATTTTATCATTCAACCTTAGAAAATTTTATTTCTTATTTTACATACCTTAGCTTACCAATGTGATATATCATTCCCACATTTGCCGTTTGGCATGTATCATTGATTGGGGCAAAGTCTAAGTATGCAACTTAAAATTTGGGAAATATAATTTTTTCAAATCAGCTTCCTAGCACCAATCTATTTGGGCTAGATCATTTTTCCTACTTTTGTTTAAATTCTAAATTTTTAGCTATCACATTCTAGCATGTCTAGGGAGATTTTCCCAAAAAAATATTCTTATCATTCTTTTCTTATTTGTTTTGAAGTTTTAAGTATCTTCTTTTTTTTTTGCTATACAAGTTTTACGCTAATTTGGATCCAAGTTGTTTGTTATTTTTTCCCCCTAAACTAATTTAGTTTTTTTAAACACAAATTTGATAAAATAGAAATAACTTTTAATTTAAAACCAAAGTTTTTCTATTTTTTTTCATACTAGTTTGGCTTTAGACTAAAACTAACCTGTTAAAATTTCATGTAAATCTGAATTATATTTTAGGAGATATCAAAAAATTCATGACTAGTTTTTTTGTTTAGTTTTTTAAAACAAACCTATTAAAGTGGCAATAATTTTTTTCACAATTTGGGGGTTTTTATTTTCTAACTTTTTGTATATTTGTTATAATATACACTAAAAACACGTTAAATTTTCATGTAAACCCAAATCGTAGTTTTGGAATTTTTAGTTATTTCCTTAGTGTCATATTAGTGATGATACTCAAAAATAAAAAATAACTCTTAGGACTTTGTGTTACCTAGGTTACACTTGTGTATATGCTCTTTCTTTGGCATCATATTGGTGATGATACTTGAAATTCAAAGACAACTATCAACCTTATTCTTTTAATTTTGAGGGGCTCTATCGACTGTGGATTTCACCACCACATGATAGGCCAAACCTCGTGTAACAGTGGGATATACAAATCAAAGATCAACTATTTTCAATGTTTAAATAATGTTGTGTTTAAAGCATACCTTGACATGAGAGGATTCCATGCTCCAATAATTAAGGTTTAAATAGTTACCTCAAAGTTTGTTTATTTTGACATCAACCTACTGAAATATTATGGTTCAGTTAGTCACATTGGGACTAGACCTATTTATGTACATCCATTAAATCATATTATTACATAGTCTTGAGCCTTAATGTATTGAAAGGTATATATAGGACTCCCCTTTAGTTAATATTGTATGAACCTTAATCCTAAGATAGACATTTTATCCATTTGAATTGTAGTGCACTAACAAATTATTATATCTGAGAAGTTACTCTCAACTTACCCTTGAAATTGGGTTAAGTGGGCTATTGGTATGGTTATACCTCCGTAGTTAGTGCTTTGAAACATTAAGCTAACACTTTCCAACAAATGAGTTAGTATATATGAGAACCTACAAGGCATTCAATTCTTTTTGCTTAGTTTTATCCCTTTATTTGACTTGCATGTTTCTTTTTGGTTAAAGTAGAGCTTGCATGTTATTTTGTTTCTTTTTTTACCTCATTATGAAGACCATGTAATTGAATTATTTAATGTTTGAAAATCAAAGTTTGAGTCTTCCAAACAAAGTCTTAAATAAAGAAAGCCTAAAATTAATAAATCCAAAAACCAAGTAAAAAATGTTTGTCAAACATTTGTATTTTCAATTTTGAGCAATACACCTTTTTAGAGTCACAACCTATCTTAGGTCATAATCTAACAAAACCATATTGAGTCTAAAACCATCCTAATTTTAAAACAATCCCAAATCTAAAACCATCTTAAATCAAAACTAATCTTGAATCCAAAACTATTTTTATTTATGGCACCCAAAACTAATCTTGATAGAGCCCACATTCAACAACATTTATTGGCAAACAAGGATGATCTCTTTCTATGCCTTATTGAGTTAGGTGCTCATCTTTTTTCTGATTTTTATCCCACATATATATCCCACCTCATTAGTAGGGAACCCAAAACCATTCCACATCAACATCAACCTACCACTTGTTACTCTATTATCCAAAATTGACCAAGTCTCCCATCTACTAGTTATTGGCTTGATTCCAACATCCCTTTTTATACTAGGAAAGGGAACACAACTCTAGTATCCCAATCCTAAAATCAAACCATCCTTGAATAACTCCACCAAATATCCCAAGAGTTGAAATATCTAAAACTCTGTCTTAGTGAATCTAATGACCTGTCTAATCCAAAATCCAAAAATCTTAAATATCTTACCAATCTGGCTCCAAAGCCACAAGAAATGCAAAGTACCCAACCTATCAATAACATTACTATGCCTAGTGGTCAACCTAGATAAGATAAAGAAAAAAACTTACACTCCTTTGGGAGAACCATATGATGCAATCTTTCAAAAGTTGGTCACCACAAACATGATCAAATTCACCCATACTAAACCTTTTGATGAGAATGTTCCAAAACCTAAGTGGTTTAAATAAAATGAATATTGTGTGTATCATAAGATTGAGGGCCACTCTATTAATATATGTATGAGATTAAAAGATAAAATCTAATATTCGATTGATAAAGGGACATTGAGTAGAGGCAAGTGCATTCACATCTAAAAATCATAGCTTGGGGGTATGCCAAAATGTGTTTCTTGAGCATAATCAAGCTAATCCACTTCTAAATCAAGTTCATAACCTTCCACCAAAGTTTGATGAACCTCTCTTTGATAAACACATTTTCAACCAATACATATTTGACCACCATGTCCTACCACTAATTTTTGATGAACCTACCTTCGACTATCCACCTATCTTTGATAAGCCCCTCGTTGAAGAACCCATCTTTGACCGAGAACCTATCTTTACCTAAGGGCCCATTTTCGACCAAGAGCCCAATTTTTACCAATCTTCCTCCAACCAACACAACCCATCACCTAACCTCTTATCTTACACTAAAGACCCCATCACCCCACAATATACACCCCAAGTGATAGAGGTACTTGTAAACAACATAATCCACGATCAAGGAATTTTAGAACCCATCTATTTTGAAGTAAATAATGGATCATATGAAATCAACTATAAACCATTGAAAAATCAATGTAAATATATTAATAATACTTTTATGGTTTTTAAGGAAGCCCTATCCTTAATCGAACCAAGATTTGTTAATAGTCCCTCTGATGACCGTGTTGCCACCATTCCTTTCATCAACACCATCAATCTTTCCTCCCATCTTGTAAGTTAATATCCCACACTCATCGATTAGGATCGATAATATTACCTACCATTAGCTTCCTTCTATGACAATCAACTAATCATAAAATTCTTGATTAACATTTGGCTAAAAGAGCATAAAGAAACATCAACATATTTCTAGAAACATTTTCTTATATTAATATAATGTTATTGTTACCTTTGAGGGATTGTTTCTGCAATGAATATTTGTCTTGAGTGCTTTTTAAGTTTCAAATGTTTTGGTCCTCATGATTTTTTTAATATGTTCATTTGTTTTATTAAGTTTTAACCTAGATTTGTTTGTACTGGTTGATTCTTATTTATTATCTTGTATCTTACATTAAATATTTTTTATTGGATGATTATGAAAAAAAAATCAAGCAATTTGATTAGTTTGTGGGTTTGTAAAGATTTTGAGAATAATAATTCTTGTTTAGTCATGTTTTATAGAGATGAATCTTATTCTTTTTAAGCTGAAGTTTTATTTGTGGAAACTTAGGGTTTATTTACATGCTCAAATTTGTATTTTTATATATATACGAGGTGAATTTATAATTCCTTTTTCATATTCTTTTGAATACATGTTTAGGAGGAATTTTAATGCTGCATCACCCTCACTACCGTAAAATTTTCCTTAGAAAATAGTATATCTTTGAATTAGAAAACAGAGTGTGGAATCCTTATACCTTGTACCCCTAACAGAGTATTGGCTACTACCTTGAAGTGTAACAACGAGTTGAGTACCCATGGATCATGTCACTAGATTGTCAACATTCTCTACATAATTTTGTAAGATTCAAATTAATATTGGTGGTGGATGGCATTTCTATTGGCATTGTCATTATTAAATATTTTATACTTATATAAATAGGGGTGAATGTTTGGTCACAAGTGTTCTTGTTTGTTGATACTAAGGAGGGATTGTATGGAATGTTTAATCTTATTAAATTTGTTTTTTTTAAGAATATTTTATAGATACTTATGCACCATTTTAAATATGGGGGCGACTTTTTTTTTTTGAAAATTTAGATTTATATTTTAAATGAACATGCATAGTTGTTTATATTTATATATTGTTTAAGAGTCTAAATATTCTATAAATAAATGTCTTTTTCTAATAAACAAAGAATAACCCTTTACAATCAATTACTATCATAACTATTGGTACCCGATCCCTTCATTTTTATTTAAGATAATTTAAAATTTCCTTGTGTAATTTTATTTGATTATTACCTTCATGGGAGTTTTTAACCATATACAGCTAAATCCCCTCAAGAGAGGTAATCAACCTAACAACATGTTTTTTATGAAAGGTGTACAAGGGGTAAATGATATTACACTAATCATCAAAGCATAGACATATGTGTTAGACCTAATATAAATACAGTGACTCATGATAATTAAATACTTTCCTGTGTTAGGGGGTATAAAATGAAAGTATATTGAATGATTGATAATTAATAACAAGGTTTAGATATGTGTACTTGATTTGTAACTCATTTGAACTTTGACATAAGCTAAAAATGTTAAGAAGGCCCATAAATAATGCAGAAGAGAATCCAAAAATATGATTATGATTTGATGAAGTGCCTAGAATCAAACTATCCCCGTAGACGTTGACCAATATTGTATTACTATTATGATAGTGACGATTTATCATGAAAGTGATAATTATGATTTGACAATGGTATGTTGATAAAATTAGTTTGAAACTTTGCAAATCCCTTTGTTTACCTGTTGTTTGATATAAACCTATCTTGGATTAAAGTGAATCAGTGTGAAAATTTGATTTAATGTTGTATCCTTTGATCAAGCCCTAATCTCACCATGAAGCCTTGAAAAGACATTAAAAAAAGGGTTTTTTAAAGACATCTGCATTAGTCAACAATTAGATTTGTGTATATGATAATCCTATCCCTTATTCTTATGATATGAGATGCAAGATGCAACTAGGGAGATTATATATGCTCCTTCACTCATCTGTATTTCGATATAATCATGTAACAACAAATATTCAATGCAATAGAAAGGAAAGTTATAGTTTTGTTATCTAGTTGTTTTCATTGTAATTCTAATGCATTTTTCATCAATGTGTGATATGGTTCTGATATATCAAATGTATTAGGGTGCTTGCATATATAAAGACTTATTAAATTTAAATTAAGACCTTTTTCGCATGCATTCCAACATTATGGAATTGAGAACGTTGATAATCACGCAGAAGAAAACATGGTGAAATGGAAAAAAGAACCCAAAACTGACATAAATAGTATTGAGATGGTCTGACCATGGTTAAACCACTATTAGATTATCCCAATAATGATCAAGGTTCAATCAAATATCAAGAAACAAATATAAATGAGTTTTCAAGAGTGTATATGAGTACCTCGAGGAAAACAAATAATAGATCTAAAGATGATCATGAGTGATTGATGATAAGTAGAGGCTATAGAATGTCAAACACAAAGTAAAATGCCCTAATCAGAGCCCAATTTAAACCAATGACTTGTATATATGAAAACATGATAAGAACATTACAATTACAAGTGTTATACCAAAATTGTCTACATAACGCAACACTTTAATGTGTGCATGAATATACATAAAATTTAATCAAATAAAGGTAGATATTTTTTTTTTATGGTCACCTTGTTATGTGTAAGTTAGGCCCGAAGTTAGTATTGGATATGAAAGTGCTATAAAATTCAAAAGGAGGAGAGATGTTACCTTATATCCAAGTCCAACTCTAATAACCTAATAAATATACAAACTTGTCTCCTTGCTATTTGCATAACTAAAGGTTTTTGAATGATCAACAATGCTCCTATTTCAACATCTCGAGTGTACCTAAAAACAAACATGAATGTTTGCAAGTAGATCAATTTTTGAATAAATATATAATAATATAACCAATGAAATAATTTGAAAAATGAGAAATAATCAATAAGAACAAATACCCTTGATGGTATGTAAACCATGTTGTCATTTATGGAAATAAAAAATTAAATTATCATGGATCCAACTACTCCAACCAGTAGAGAAATCTTTGAAATATGGATCTTACTAAACTTGTTAAGTGACTTAGACTTGTTTCTAAGTTAAATAAGAAAACATTTGGTACCTCTCTATCTCTTGAAATCATGTAACTGAAGATAGGATAAACTAAATACCTATCTACTTTTGAGGTGAAGGTCCATGTTCATGCATCTTACTCATATAAAAATAATAATATTATGTGCACCATGTATAATATATATAAATTAGAAAAATGTAATATGTAATACATGTAGATAATCACAAAAATATGTCATCAACAATGCTCATAGCTCACTCAATACTAATATGCCAAAGCAAAAGCAATATAACAAATGGAATGAAAAGAGAGGGGAAAGCATTATACCTTAATGAAAGAAGAAATGATGTTAAAGTGTTAGGCTCCAATGCAACAAGAAAAGAGGAATAAATTATGTTCCATAATAGATGCATAGTAGAAACCATGACAACATAGGCAAAAAACCTAGAATCTCTCAAGTAATTATATGCATGATATAGATCATGACACAAAATGTATAATATCATATAGTATAGAACTAATAAATATAAACATTCATGATCATGTAATCAAAATAGAAATTAAAGCCAATCGAACTAAACAAAGTGATCAAAAGCAAACAAAACAATCAATCACACATAATTAACATAAAATATACAACTAGATGATACTCTATAGAGAAGTCAAGAACAAATTAAAAGCAACATTCACAAGAATAAGAAGACACATGCAATACAAGAAATCATAGGCAAATAACACAAATGTAGTTTAACACAAAGTATCAATGTAATGAAGCATGCAGGATATATGTTAGAAGCAACATCTGTATAATCAAATAGAAAGCTCAATATAATAATGGGAAATTTTAAAGATAGAACCTAAACCATAGTGAAAAATCCTCCAGTGTAAGCATGCCCTCAATGTAGACGTGATGAAATTGCTAAGCAATTATATGTCTATAATCATCTAACTCAATGATATCATCATCAACACATGTGTGTAAACATTGTATATTTGAAACCTTTAGTAAAAGGCAAATAATCATGATATACTAAACCACATAATTATGTAATACACAAAGATAAATAAAAAACTTTTTATTTTATTTTATCAATTTTATAAGAAATCAATAAAGCATGAAAATAAGCTAAGAGGTGAAAATTGAGAAGAAGAAAGAAGATGAAGATTAATAAAAAATACACAATCAAAGAGATGAAAGTGGGAAGAAGTTAGAAGATGATGGATCCCTATTAACCTACAACTTCTCTCAAAATTACGTGTGCACTAGGGGTAGAATCCCTTGATATGTATGTGTCATCATCATTGGGAAGTCTATTTAGGATTTTGGGGTGGGAGACAACAATCAAAGGCAAGAGCCAAAAACCATACAATCAACATAAACTAAGAGGCTAGAAGAATGACATAATAAACTAAAACATATGAAAGAACAAGGTAACTTCAAAATTCAAATAGATGGATGTCAAAATTGGAAGAATCTAGAAGCAATGAAAAACTCAAGAGATAATTTTTGTAGCATAGAAGGCTAGAAGGAAACATGATGAACCCAAAATATATACACAACATAAAAGATAGAATAAACACCAGAGATATACAACAAATAGAAGAAAGAAAGAAAAAGGCCATGTATGATATATTTTTATCTTGAAGTGTATAGGACTAACAAGGAATGCTGACTACTAATTCCATCTAGATAAACCTAAATTCATAGTTTTATGGAATCTTGTACATATCTATACTTTTCTCTATTTAGCATATTGAATAAAAGTTGCATTATTGTGCATATTAGACTTCGACATTCAAATGTGTATTTAGTTTTTTGTTGTTTAGATCACATATGTAATTTTTTAAATCTAAAGTTTACTATTAAGTGTGGCTTTGTCCACCATGCCAAGATCATGGGCCATGTTATGTAGACCATTCATGGAGCCACATATTCACAAAAACATTAGTAAGTCGATTACGTGTACTCTCAAAGATAAAATTTTAATTTTTAGAAACACTGCAAAAAATAACATTTATTTATAGAGAATGCAAGACCCACTAGAGATTTTTTTCCCGACCTATATCTAAAAAAAAATGCTCCAATCAATGTCAAATTTACATTGTCGATATAGAATAAAAGCATAAACAATTATCTCATTGGAAAAATCAAATGATTTAAACCAAAAAAAAAACAAAAACAAATGCACCAAATGTATTACTTCAAACAAACCAAATGAAAATCAAATGAACATAATACAAATAACACCAATGCAATGAAGGAAAAAAAGAGTGCATTTTAACCAACCAAATTCAAAAGTGAAAGGATGTGTTGGTAAAATTGCGAAGCTTTTCTTAAGTATAACCCACACCAAAAAAACCACTTTGGTAAATTTTCTCAAGCACTCTCTCATAAGTAAATCCCCTATCTTTTATAAATTCCTCTACCAACAACCAATAGTCAATAAATATTATGCATTTCGACATGGCAACTTTAAATATTTATAAGTATAAAAATCCAAGCACCAAATGCACTGCACACATACCGACAATAATATGAGAAGGTTGTAAATGCTATTATATAAAAGGCAAGTTTAACCAGCACTTACAAATTAGTTGATTTTAATTGAACAACTGATCAATTTTTTTAATATTTAATACTTTTTAATATAAATTTATGTGATTGGTTGAGAGTGTGGACCTCATCAATTTATAAATATTAATTAAGATTAGTTTTACATAAATATAATGTACATTAATAAGTATTAATTAAGATTAGTTTTACATAAATATAATGTACATTACATTTAAAAAAAATATACATAAATACTTACTTACAATTTAAAGTACTCATTCATTTTAAAAAATAAACATTTTAGGAAGGAAGAAAAAACCACAACAATATAAACAAGATATTGTATCCCCAAAAAAAAAATTATATGGAAATGAAAATCACATAAATAAAAAAACTTGTATATCTCAACGTCTCTAAATATAATGAAAAAGAGAGACCATTTGTAACTATGATTACTTCAATTGAAAGAAATTTAGATGTTTTCATTGCCATTGCTACTCTAATAACTCTCCTTGCATACATGTTCTACAAATTATTGGCTCCTTGGAGTTTTTAACATGAAAACATAAATACAAAGGTGATGTGTCACTTGGAAACTTTGACATCCATTGTCAAAATTGTCAAATCGACAACATCAATTTTCATCACTTTTATTGGCAAATATTTAATTTGTTTGCATAACACACACTACAAATTTTAAATTAGTTAATTTGATGTTTGCAATTTTATTTTTATTTGAATTCTGGTTAAATAGCAATTATTGATTATCAATTTTTTATACATAAATTAAATCGTGGCTATCCACTCGATTGATCGAAAACACTATTTGAAGTGTCATTAATTAATAAAAGAAACACCTATCCATAAAATTTAAGTTGATCAATTCAAAATCATAGTGTTTTTATCATTGTTCAATGAATTGTGTTTCGTTAGTTTATTTAGGAAACAAATTAAAATGTGATTTTAATAAATAGTTTAAATTTTTAAGATGTTTATATTAATAATTTGTTTCAAATAATTAATTTTTAAATTTAAAAATAAAAAATAAAATATTTAAAAATCCTTAAAATGATAAAAAAATAATTAGTGACCAAAGAAAGTTATATTACTATAATAATATGGTCAATCCCAGATTTGAATTGATACAAGATTATTTAAGTTTTAAAAATAAAATAATAATTATAAAATTAATAAATACATAATATATCATGTATAATGAAGATATATTATAATGAAATTGGTAGATAAAAATTCTTCGTGACATTTATATATATATATATGTAAATTGTATAACTTAAATAATATAATTATTTTATAATAATAATATATTTTACATAAATATTTATAATTATAACATAGTTCATGAAATTCTAATTTAAGATAAATAAATATAAAAAATTATTAAATATTTATTTGAATAAACTATTTTTATTGGAAAGAGTTTAAATTAATAAAATTTGGTATTGATAAAAATAATTTTAAAATTATATTTTACAAAAAATAAAAATAAAAATAGTATTATTTATATATTTTATTTTATTTTATTTTACAAATCATTTTGAAATAACATTAAAATTATTCATCATCATCATCATCACCATCACCATCACCACCATCATCATTTTTGTAATTTAAAAAAAACAATAAAATAATACTATAGAGAGGTCATATAACGCATTCTAATAGACTAATGTCTTTGTCAATCATCCTCATGGAGCAAAGCTTGCAAGCTTTCTCTAGGGGGTGACAAGGGACATTATAGTGAATATGGTCCAAAAGGAATATGACCGAATGTTCTAGGTTGGAGGTCACTTATATGTAATAATAAATAATAAATTAATAAGACAAAAATAATAATAAAAGGATTGTGTTTGATGGCACAACTTACTATAGGCTTTACAGTCCCTAGGATCCTCAGTTCACAATTTTGTTTTAGAGAACAAACTCATTTTATAATATCATGTATGTCTTGCTATACTATAATTATAGCACTCTCTCTCTACATATTAAATCTTTAAATAAATGTTGAAAGGGGTGTTTACAATATTGTCAAAGTTTTTGAGTTTTTTCTATTGAGGAAAAATTTAAAAAAATGTATAAATTTTTTCTTAGCTTTTTTAAAAATTGAATAGTAATTTTGGATATAGATTTTGGCTTAGAGTTGGATTTTTTAAAAGAATCTCATTGTTTTCTACAAATACATTTTTATATAGCTTATTTACCTTAATGAAGTCTTTTTAAAATGATATATGTTAACTAATTAAAACAAGATAGATTATTTAACTCATTTATGTTTAAAAAAAAGTTAGAAAAATAATTTTCATAAATGATTAAAATTTAGGGATATCTATGATATATTATAATTTTTTCAAGGAATGTAAATTGAATATTAAAATATGTAAATAAATTATATGAAAACCTTTAAAATGATGTAATAAGTCAAAAATAAAAGAAATATATATGTTATTATAAAAACAACGTCAATCATGTTGGGCAAATATGGATAACGATGATATTGGTGACGTTGGTGACAAGGGCAATAGTGACGGTCTTGGTTTTGGCTCTTATGGTAGTAGTGGCATGAAAGGAGTAGGTAGGGAGGGCTTCAAGAAGCTTTAGAGATGGCTTGACTCAGCTTTGGGAGGCTTGAGCAAAAGAAAAAATGCAAGGAAGGGGAGGCAAAGCTAAACATATTATGATGGCAGGGCAGAGGTTGATGTAGTGATCCCGGTTAGGGTTTCTTCTAAGTTGTTGGATTTTATTGAATGCCTAAATAATACAAACCCCTTTCATTTTTGTTCTAATTTTTGCAAAGCAGCTATTCTATGCGAAAACCCCATGATTGAATCCCAGTTGATTGGTAGGAGAAATTTTTTTGCACCTCCCAAGAGCAGAGTGGGAGAGGATGTGGTTATTGTTTGTAATGTGGGGGGGTTTATAGTTGAAGGGTAGAAAGAGGTTGTTTTTTATCTAGACTTCATGGGGGATGTTCCCCTAATTTTTTTAAGGACTCCCCTACTCTGAAGATCTATGATGAGTCTATTGCTATAGTTGACAAGGAGTCTGGGTCTAGATCTCCGATTGGCAAATGTGTGGGGAAATACCCTTCTTGGGAAGCACTTTCACTCTAGCCAAAATTAGCCTTGCTTTCCATTAAATAGGTTTCTCTCTCATTGCTCTCTAATGGTTTTTTCTTGATCCTCTTTTAGACAGTGGAAGAGCGAAACTTTTTTTGGAAAAATGGACCTTAGTTTGTTGGAAAGTGTTGATGCCTAAAACTTTTGCTCTAGGCAAACAATTCTCTATGAGAAGCTTTACAAACGTGGGACTCGAATGCAGTATGTAAATCAACCTTCATGGATTTAAAAACCATCTCTTTAAATCAATTTGGGGATGAAAAGGTATATGAAGGAAATGAAAAATAAAACTAAAATAAACTAACTAGGGCGATGCATCAAGATCTTTAAAGTATTGACCTCCACTTGCATAAAATAGCTTGATTCTTCAAACATCACAAATTATTAAAGGAGCATATGAATGAATTAAAGTCTATAATGCAAATAAGAACCAATACTATAGAAGTATAGGAAGGAAACAACAAACATAAATATATTTCCACTCAATTTGACATAAAAGACCACATCCTCTTCATTGTTAGGTGGAGAACAAAATACAGAAAGGCCTCGAGGACATAATATACAATATTCAATCCTACCGATGAGGGGCACCTACTAAGGTCATAGAATGAGAAATGCTAACTGCTACTACTTCTATTCTAAAACTAGACTATTATAAATGGCTGCTCTCTGATAATAGTAAAAACAATTATTCATCTACCAACCCTTTACAAAAGAAAAGAGCTATGCTTATATAAACACAACAGCCTCACAAAGAAATGACACCTAGAAATCCCATCACTCATGCTCATGATGATGCCATTGCAATTGAATGAAGAATTCTAACTCATGGGTGTATTTGGTCTTCAAAATATTGGATATGGTGCAATCTCCTCACCTCATGATCCCCCAGGATGCTTAGAAGGAGCACTGTGGTGATACGTGCATACCTCTGAAACTACCTCTAAAAATCTTGTTAGGATTGGGGCCCTATAATTTGATTGGCTATGGGAGTACCATTTATCACTCTCATAAGCAATTAGGACCTTGCTTCAACAAGTGTCTCTCTTGTGGGCCATCACAATCTTGCTTGGACATGCATCACCTTTTGATTGCTCTTGAGAACCTTATTGATAGTTGTTGGTAACTTTGTATTAAACATGCAGCTCAGAGGGGAGCCACACATCATTCTTAAAGGTAATCTATTGATCTTGGATGCAAATTTATGGGGATGACATGTGTCATCATCTCATAAGCTCTCACAAGCTTTAGATTGGATGGTTTGGGTATACCCATGTGTTGATCACTGATGCATCTGAAGGAGGTATGTGGCATCATCTCACAAGCCTAATGGGGACACATGTTATCTCGATGGTATTTTGAAGGATTCCTTTGGATTATCAGACAAGATTAGTGTGGGCATGACACGTGTCCTTTAGAGGGACATTTATGTCTCTAAAAAGGGAACTCAAATAGTTGTACACCATCCAGTCTTTAATCGAATAGTCTGGGTGCTTCCACATGTTGATCTTGAAAGGCTCGCATGAGTTTTAGATTTGATGGCTTGAGAGCTTCCACATTGATCTAAAGTGCATTTGAAGGCAACATGTGCCATCTTAGAAGATGCTCGGGTTACACCAGGGACATGTGACATTATTTTGTGGACTATTGGATCATATTGGGATGTGACATCATTTTGTAGGGAACAACACCCTTCTCAATAATCATTTTATGAAGTCATCAAACTTGTCCTACTCAACCCAAGTAAACCACAAGTCTTCCTCATTGACATCAAGAAGATTGACCTACTTGATACAACTGCAATCAAATGGACCCTTACATGGATTTTGTAGTTCAAGGTGCATTATTGCTTCCCACCTTTTTGCCATCTATTGCATCCTACAAGGAGAATATTTCATTGAATGAATTAGAAATGGACTTTTTGTATTTTGAGTGAATGTAAGTTTTCATGTATTACAAAGGACTTTTTTTAAATTGAAATCAATATAAAACCCTTCATAAAACATATGAAAATAAACACATCAAAATGTAAAAATAGACAAAATAGTGCATGCATGAGGTAGTTGCATTTATAGATGATCTTAAGTGGCACACACTAACTATGTGCATGTGGGTTAGGCTTAGGAATGTGATTTTTCTATGAAGCCCATAGCTTTAGGAAAGGGTTAAAAAAAAAAGAAAAATTACTAGGAAGCCCATAAAATGAAGATAAGGGTTGAAGAATAGGGAATTTGTTACGAAGCCCATAGAATTAGGAGAGGGTAAAACAAGAGAAATTACTAAGCAACCCACATGATATTCTCATTGTCCATCAACTAATCATTCAATGTATTCAATTAGAGGCATGGACATACTAGTAATTTATGAGCAGTGTGTAAAAGGAAATGCTAGTAGGCAACACAAGAAAAAATTATATGACATGTGTGCATTAAAAATTATATGAGCTTATATGGGATACAATTTATCCCATTTAATTTTAATGTTAGGTTGCCTTATCACCCACAATAAGGTCAACACATAAACCATATTGAGTTATTAGAGCTTTAGTGTAGCAAAATAAGTCACCAATTTTATTTAAATGATTTCTTCATAGAGCACCACTACCATAATTCTCACGTACTAGACCACAATTTTTGGCCATTAAATTTAGGGAGGCCCATGAGAAGACAAAACACAATTATGAAACTAAATGAAAGCTTCTTCTTCATTACATGTACAAAATTATACCACTGTCCAATGCCAATTGTTTACAACTAATCCAAGTATTACCCATCATGATCATGGGCATTTATATCATCCTCAAATTCTTTTGACGGTGTTGGAAAATGACTTCTTTGCCACATTGTTTCTTGGTATGTAAGTTCATCCAACACATGTTGAAGATCTAATTCAAGATTTGACTATGGAGAATTCCACAATTACACACAATTATCATAAAGATCGTCCCATGTTGAAAGTTAAAATCTAATCACAAGGTGATATGTACAAAAGAATGTCTTTGGAAAGAATGTTGCATAACTAGTTCTATCAAAGTACATGTCAAACCAACTTTTCATCATCAGATTCAATGATATTTCATGCTACGGAATAATTGATTTTGATAAGAGAATAGACTTAAAAGTTAAATATAGAATTTCCATTTGTCGACGTGACCAATTGCCTTTTAATATCTCCAAAGTAAAAGCATTATTAGTATTCCACCAAATCCTGGCAACGTAATTTGCATGAGTAACCCATGAAGGTGGTGACTGACTGAAAATTTCATTCAATTCGTCTACAACTTGATCTAAGTCTCTTCTTGTTACATCTCTGAGTTGGATTATGGAATTCCATAAGTGATTGGAATGCCAACTGGAGAGGGGTTTTGAAAACACTGACATATTGTAAACAAACACACAAACTATGTTTCTCTTTATATGCTCAATATTTCAATTGATAAAATAGAAAATGCCGTATAGGTTTTTATGCTTGATTGCCATTAAACATGCCATTTGTGAGATTTGAATATGGATCATATTGTAAATGTGATTTGAACAAGGATCATAAGAAGGGCAATGTTGAATAAATTAATACTGTTTTGACCATTTTAGTGTTAATGACATGCTTTAGTTGTAGTTTAAAGAAAATAATAATACTCAATCTTGAAATCTACATGACTCGCATATGCCCCATAGGCATAGGTAACATCCATAGATGAAATGTATATAACATGTATAGCTATAACCCTTTACAAAAGCTCATTGATTGCAACTTTTTCTACAAGTGGGTACCATTTTCTAGTTCTTTCAGATCATATTTACAACCCAAAATGGGCAATGATTAGCATTTGAACTATCCAAAACTATGCTTGATGTTGAACCTAATAACACACACCCAACACAAGTGCAGGGGCTTTCGAATAAAGCAATAAAATCTATTAAATTAATCAATCATAATTTTTGTAATTAAAAAACTTTTTTCTTTATAAACTCACATAAGAAGGGCAATGTTGAATAAAATTTCACATGGCAGGCAGAGTTAAATAGAGTTGTATTATTCAAACACATAATATCCTTTAATAGATGGTCATTTTAAAGGACAAAAGAAAGCAAAGATCAATGTTACCTTATCATTTTAATAGACAATCATTTTAAAGGACAAAAATACAAAACATTCCATTATTTAGGTGCAAAATTTACTGTGCGAAACCATTTCTAGAGTGGGAAAAACAAAACCATTATTGTGTAAAACCAAGTCGAGATAGGGACCTTACGCACTTATTAAAGTATTAATGCATGACACTTCTAGTTCCAATCTCTCATTTGTTGACTTAATCCCCCTTACAAGTTGTAGATATTTTCAAAATATCTACAAATTATATGGAAACCCAATCAATCAATTTGTTTATAAGATATAAAAAACCAAAATTTAATCAATTAGGGGCACCTACAGATATAGACAAGTTGAGTGATGTTTATTTTTTTATTAATTGAATGAAATTTTGTCATAGCATGCATACGATGTAATCAATCACTTTTTTGCTTAAATGAAAAAAAAATAAAACATTCCATTATTTAGGTGCATAATTTACCGAATGGAATAATGCCTTTTCATATTATAGACTAATTACCATTCAATAGTCATCCCATCCATTATCTTATATATTCTTACCATTTATTTTCATTCAAGTGGTGAAAAAAAAAAATTGAAGGAAGTTGGTTACAGAAGAAAAATATTTGATAAGAATTCTTACAAAATGAAAACTTTTATATGGTAGAACATTGTAGAATAGTTTTGGGAATAGATACAAAATGCCTTTTAGTTAACCCATTGTTGGAATGCACAAGTGAAGGTATCAGTCATCCAACATGAAAATAACCATTTCACTAGTTTTTATGTTATATGAGCACCCAACTTTCCAATCCCCTGAGAACTAATTGTGTCTCATCGATGGGGTGTGGGACACATGGCAAGCCCACAAACTCTTAGAATCCTTGGACCGTTTAGGTAATATAGAATATTTATCTAGATAGGAAAATAGACTATGAATTAGGTAAAGTTTAGACACAAAAAAAGAAAAAAATTAGTTTAGGTTGTCCTCTTGGGTATAAAACTGCAATTTTTATGTTGGTGTTAAGAAATAAGATAAGTTGTCATGCTCCAATGTGGGAGTTGAACTTCATGAAGTTGGTTCCAGAAGAAAAATATTTGATAATAATTCTTATAAAATAAAAGCTTTCATACATTATTTATACAACCCAAAAAAAACATCAAAACACTTTATGAAACCACCGATTGTTTTCCAACCGTTCAAAGATTCACCTACAACTAAAATTTGATGTGTAACAAAATCCATTTAGGGAAAGAAAGATGAATGGAAGTTTAGTTTTGGGGCTTGACAACAAGGCTTCCATACATAACATGCATACAATGCAGTCAATCACATTTCTGTTTAAATGAAAAAAAATAAAACATTCCATTATTTAGGTGCAAAATTTACTGAATGGAATAACAACTTAGAAATTTGTACACACAATGCTCCTCCTAGTAAATGCAACAAATGAATGGTGCAAAAACAGGGAAAATAAGGCAAGAGCACAAAAATAGAGAAAACAAGGCAAGAGTGATGAGCTTAGGCATGAGCTGGTTAATGGTAAGGTCAACCATTTCAAAACTCCTGCTCCATTTTCCCACTTTGTTCTAACCTGCATGCTATGACTAACAACAACTTATGACTAACCATTTTAATTTAACCATGGTACGGACAATACGATGGGTTAAGCTTATCAAGGGATACCATAGGTTAAGCTTGTTAGGAGCCCATGTTTATCGAAAAAGACTTCTCACTAAAATTTTCACCATCACTGGTCGTCGACTAACACACATCAGGAGTTGGCATGTACTAATTAAGCTCATCGATATGAAACATGTTTAAAACTTAATTGTGAAGCTATGAAGTATTTTAAAAAAATAGTCATTTAAAAGGCAAATGTGATAAAATACAAAATCAGAAGTGCCTAATGTATTTTGAATGAAAAGTATATTCTATGGTAAAACTCGAGTAAGATCATGAAAGGAGTTGATAGGAATTTAAAATGATGATTTGAAAAAATAGATTTTGTTGAATTGGAAAAGATGACAAGGAAAACAACCCATAGCCATTTTATAAAATCTACATATTTCTGAGAACCATAGAGGAGGATGTCATCCTTGGGTTTAATAAAACCTGTACATAGTCAGAAAATCAGATGGCTAAATTTATTACAAATCAGATTCGCTAGAGGAAGGTGATTTATTATATTTTAAAGAAAGAAATTTTAGAAATGGGGGCAAAACCTTTTTGACCTTTATGGGGGGAGAATTGCAATTTTAAAAGAGAGACAAATTTGATTAGGTCGTGGAATAATCTATGCTTTTCAAATGGATCAAAATTTAGTAGTTTGTTTTTTCCCCTCCTTCAAGTTAATCATAATGTTTTTGCATGCTAGTTAGCTTTTTATATTTAAGAGGATTATAGGACACCATTCTTTTTAATGGTACAAATAGATAATTCAAAATAATCAAACATTTAGAATTGGGGTTATAACTCTTATCCTTTGTTTAAATTTATTTTATAACAAAATGATAAATATATGAATCAATGTGATTCTCATTAACAATATATAAAATCAGTGAAAGGAGAGTGCTAGTGATATGATTAAAAGGAGAGGGATAGTGATATGATTAAAATTATTACGTGATTAACAAATATTATTATTGTTTCAATTACAAAAAAATATCAATAAGTGAATATTATTATAGTTGAATTAGTATTATTTAATAATTGACATAATATTAAATACTAGTTATCCAATTTTTACATCATAATAACTATTAGATTATGGCATGTGAAATTTTCATTAATTAATACATTAATGTATAACATATTGACATTATGTTTAAGTATTGAACAACATTTTTTGATTACATTTTAAATTTCTTATTTCAAAATTATTTCAAGAAAAGGACTTTGCCTCTATTTTAAAAAACTAACATTTAAATGAAATAATTTTATCCTTCTACATAACATTTAAATGGCATTGTAATCTCACAAACCTAAAATGTTCCACTAGTGACACTTCTCCCCGTAATCAATCATTCCATTGCTTTGATTATCATCAAATTAACAATTTCATTCACTTGCCTATCCATCTCATCTTATTTTTTGTAAGTTACATTTTTTTAATAATTAAGATACTAGGGCTATGAAAATGAGTGTGGATTGGGTAAATAAAAAGAGCAATGTTATGATATAGTCCAAAAATAATGTCTAGTAGCTTACGATTTTAATATTCTATATAGGTAATTTTTTACGATTTCTAATTAGACATAGCCACATTTAATCATGTTTTTTTTATAAATTATTAATTTTACATATTAGTACGTCGATAGGCATTCTATAATTACAATAAGAAAGTGTCATGGAGTAAGTTGTTTATAATTATGTTTGACCTTAAATTTGATATCTATTTGATTACCACAACTTACAGAGAAATTTCAACCTAAAATTTGACCTCTTTTTTTATCGTCACTTAGATTTTTTTTTCTTTTTGTTGGAAAAGTCAATTGAAAATATATGATGGAAGTTGGATTATGTGCTTTTTCCCAATTTTTTTTCAAACCAACACAATGAATGAAACTAAACTGATATCATTTATCACTAATTAATAGGAAAAATTGAATAAAAAATAATATAATTAATCAATATTATATATGAAAAATCAAAATAAAAAATCTTAAAATTAATATCTCTCAACATAATTCAAATAAATGTATTTAGAATATAATTAAATAATATTATATATAAAAAATTTAAAATTAAAACTTTAAAATTAATATCTCTTAACATATTTAAAAAAAATATATCAACTTTAATATAAACTAAAATTAAAGTTAAAAGTGAATAAATTAATTATTGAAAATAAAATCACTATTATTAAATGTGTTTGGCACCTTAACATGCTACAAAAGGATGGCAATTATGCCACTCAAATTCAATATGTTCTACCTTAAATGCTTGTGCCACTTCCAAAGCTTGTAAAAAAACTCACTACTAGATGTCAAAAGAATACCATGGCGTCTACCTTTAAGGCACACGCTTCTTTTTATATGTTTTTCTTTCTTCTTCACTCTTTCTATTAAAATCCTCACACCATCACTACAAATATACATAAGAACTAGAGTAGAGATTTATTTTGCTTCTTCCTTTTGTCATATTTGACATGGATGTAAAATGTTAACCCTTTTCTTTAGATCAATGACATGGTGTTGAAGTTTAAGATTATATAGGCACTATAATTTATGCATGATGTTAAGTATATATAGGTATTATAAATTATGAAAAGTCATAATTTGTTACTATGCTTTATTTTCAATGTGTCTTTGATCAATTTTTCATTCGGTTGACTTAAATACATCATTTTGAGTGTTTAACATGTCGTAATTGGGAGTAAAGTTGGTAAAATTTACGTAGTACTAAACAAGTGTTCCTCAATCAAAATAAATTTTATAATTTAAATATGAAATAATTGTCCCATAGTGAAAACCTATTTTAGGCATTATCAGTTAATCAAAGTCAAAATCATAATCAAAATCCAAAAAATAAAATAAATTCCCTTGGTGAAAACCTCTTTGAGGCCCTATCGGACAATCCACATCCAAATTAAAATCAAAATAATCAATAAGAGTCCCTTAGTGAAAACCATCCTAAGCCATCAATTAATAAATAATTAAATCTCATATTGTGTCAGCACAACCATAAGACAACTCTCCTTTGTTTGTTGAACACATGATCAAAACATAAAAGCTCTCAATCATCCAACTTGTGCCTACTCTCAATATCATAAAATGTGAGATTGCTGGTCCCAATCGATCTTCATATTATGACACCTACACTTATCCCCAAAAATATTCCATCCCTCTAAATCCTTCATGTAATCAACACACATCCTTCATCCAACACACCTTTCGCTTCACCTGCTATGGTAGTACCCTCTATCGTAGGGTCTATGATGGTATCTGGTAAATTTAAAAGAAGCCAACCTAAAAATCAATAAAGTTACTAAAGATATATTTATAATGCATACCTGAAATATCAATATGGGTTAGCATCATGCATATCAAACACTTACATAATTGAGATGCACCCCCCAACAAAAATAAGAAGAAGAATAAGAAAAAAAACAAAAAAAGAGAGAAAAGTAATTTGTCTAAAAGTGAAAACCATTATTATGACACTTTGGATAAGTACGATGGTGAAAAATATTTTTTAATATCATGCATAAAATAATTATTTGTCTACAAGTACCTTACATTTGGGGGTAAAACCATTTCCTTTTAATCTCACCCATCCTAAACTATCCTACACTATCTTAAACTATCCTTAACTATCCTATACTATCTTAAACTATCCTTACCTATCCAAACCCATCCTTATCCATTTAATCTAAAAAAAATTGAAATCCATTCATATCAATTAAATATTTGTCATCATAACACCATGCTTCTTCTTAATTTTGACCTTGATAATAAAGTGGAAATGTCTTGAGACATGTTCTTAAAAACATCTTAGTGTATCCTTATAATGATATTTTAGATGATTAGACAATTGGTTCTTAGGTAATATGTTCCTTGGAGTTATAATATTAATTTTTATCCATTCTTATTCATCCCTACTCCCTCCCTTCCATCCATACTTTATCCCTAATATACCCTTTCCATGCATTATTACTTCCTTCTTTAGTGTTAGAATAGGTTTTTCCTTTGTTAGTATCCCTTGTATATAAAATCCAAGAAAATCTAAAAACATTAGAAAATCTTTGAAAATACAAAAAAGTCATAAAAACCACCAAAAATCCCTTGACCTTTTTTACATACCCTTTTCATCCGTCATGCAGATTACACATCAAATAGTTATCATTATCAAAGATATCATATGCGAAAGGGTTCTATCTAGCTGAGGACATCCAAAAAGACATTTGTTTATTTGTTTGTATAGTTACTTACTTTCTTGCTTGTACAAATTATGTGTGTTGATCAATTTATAGTAAAATTATTTGTTTACTCTCTTATTTATTTTACTTACATGGTTTCATTGTTGTAAATAAATTTTTATGTTGTTTTCAATGTTTCTCTTTGTTGAGTCTATATCACTGTGAGCATTACAAATAATATTATTATGATCTTCCATGTCATGCTACACTATGTTTTTCACTTGTGACTCTATCATTTCATATGTGTATAAAATAATAGACATCATAGTTATTCCCTATCATTAGTGCATATTATCTTACACAATATAAAAATAAAGGTTGCTCAAATAATGTTGGAAATCCTTTTGGAATTCCATTCAAAGACAATAAAAAGTAGTTATTCACCTAATTCATATCATTACCTCATCTCCAAACATATATCACATCCCTAACCCAAAATAATCCATTCAAATAATAACAATCTAACTCCACATCTGTTCCAATCATACATAGCTAACTCCCTAAAAAACTTAGTGTTATTCATAAATAATCCATTAGGAATGTTAAACCATGCATCCCAAAATTAACTCTATCTATCATAAATAAATCAAATCCATGTTATATAATCATATGTTATTAATCAATTCAATTAATCATCCATAATAATTTCTTAATATTTTTGTTCAATCTCTGGCATCTATCGATTGGGACTGACAAAATCATAAAATCCATCATTTCTCCCATCAATCAATCAATCTAATAAAATTGTATCTTTTTAGTGGGATATATAGTTCTCATAATCCACCCTATTTCATATATCATTGTTTGGGACACATCAAATCATGCAACTTATCTTATGATATATCACTCCCGATCCACTCTTTGCATATATTGTTGCTTGGCGTAAAGCATTACATCATCAAATCCAATCAAAATGTGCAAGCATCAACTTAATAAGGTTAATTGCATCCTTACCCTCATCTATATCCATACCGTCATCATCCTCCTACCCATTCAAGACTTTTAAACTGTGTAAAAAATATCTCACCTCATTTTTCTTCACATCATACATCTAATTAATCAAATTACTCAATATTTTTATTTCAACTTGCAAATCAATCTCATAAAATTTTATCAGTCAACCCTAAAAAATTGTATTTCTTATTTTATGACTCATATCTTAATAATGGGATATATTATTTCCACATCCACCCTTTGCCATATATCATTCCTTGTGGCACAATCCAAGTGTGCAACTTAAAAACTAAGAAATTTTATTTTTCAAATTGGATTCCTAACACCAACCCATTTGGGGTAAATCATTTTTACATATGCCTAAAATCATGAAACTATTTTATTGAGACTCATAATTTCATTAAATGGTGGTCATTACTTGCATCATTTATCCATGCATATGTATATCCTTCATTTCAAGCATTCGTCACACCTATTCTCCTGTACAAATCCTCGAGGGGAATCATTTAGTCATTCAAATACACCTGAGGCATCATCTTTAAAGATCTATTTTAATTTTAATTTTACTTTATTCTTTGAAAAAGCATTGCTTGTTCTAGTTGCAATACTGTTTCAAAGAGGATAAAATGTAGACACATAAATTATTCCAATGTATTATCATAATTAACTTTGTTTAAAATTGACACACTAACTCAATCACCATCCCAATTTAAAATTTCTCACCAACATCATTTTGTTATTTTTTGCAGAAGATGCCCCATTCTCAAACTAAAAACATGGACCCTCTTTTTACTTTAGATTTTGGTCTTCTACCTGAAGGAGTTTTGGTGGTTGTTTGTTAAGTCAACCTTCTTAGAAGTGCATGTTTTTCTAGATGTGAAGACATAGATCTGAATGAGCTTCGTTATTTTATCCAATCTCAAGTGATACTAGTTTTACATCTTAAAACTTGGCATAGAAATCACATCTAGGTTACATTAAATTAAAATATGAATTTTGATAATGTTATTAAGTCTTGGTCTATCTTATACTTGTGTTTTGAAACACGTTTTAAAGCTCCCTTTTAAGCCATTTCGCCTAAGGTTTGTGCAAAATTCTAACTGCTTCTGAGTTTTTCTGCTTCTTTTTCTAAGTAATTTGGTTTATTTATACTTTAATTTCAGGCTAGATGACTAAATGTTTTTTAAGAATTTATTCTTTTACTTATTTGTTTTTTTAAAAATGGACTAAATTGGCTTTAGAATCTAACAAAGTGACTAAGTCATCACACAATTTATATTATATACTTAGTCATTTTTCCATCTTTGAACTTAAACATTTTCATTTAAATTACATAGTTGTTTCATTTCAAAACTTAGCCATTAGCTTTTTAGAATTTGAAATTGTTAATTGTGCCTTTTTGCTTCTTACCTACAGGTGATTAAACTTTACCTAGTGCCACATGGTGACTTCATGTGGTTCCTAGTAGCCCAAACCTATTCAAAAGGATCTCAACACTTAGCTAATTCTTCAAAAGTTACTTGAAGCCATATGACACTCTTCTTCCTCTTCAAATACTTAATGAACTTTTAAAGTTTACTTGATAGGTCTCCACATTAGCAAATCTACAGGCAAGTAGATTAGTACGATGTTACCATGTGGCATCATCTCAGTGACCTCTTGTCTAGAAAAAATCCATATAAAAGAAGAACCTCATGGCAAGTGAGTTATCAAGATGTTACCATGTGGCACCATCCTGATGATCCACTATCCTAGAGGAGTCCATAAAAAATAATAAGCTTTAGGCAAGAGGGTGAGCTGGATGATGCCATATGGAAACATACCACTATTCTGTAGGCCCAAGGTGGTTCATTTAATTTTAAGGCTCGTTACAGCTTCAGATGAGCCAGATGATGCCACATGGTGAAATATTGCTTCACCATGATATTAATAATCAACATGCATAAGGGACCTCATTTTGAGTAGTGGAAGAGCACATGGAAACTATGTAGCATTGACCTAATGAATAAAGGACAAGTTAGCTACATAGTGAATACAACACAAACTTAAGTTTGATGGCCTATCTGACCATCAAAATCATTAAAAACCAAGAATGAACTGTGCATCCAATTTGATGTACAAAAATATGTTGTATTTGGATTTCCTCACCAAAAAATGATCTAAACGATAGAATTCAATGTGAATATAAGCATCAACATTAATCAAATTATGACATGCATATTGGGATCAAGTGCATAAGCACAAAAGACAAACATTTACCTTAAAGAAACATGACAATGGTTTATGTGGAACATGGGAGATTATCCATCTCGAGTCAATCTCAATAGCTTTTAGTTACCTACATTTAATTGAAACATGGTTTCATTAGTGCAAATCTTGCACACACCACCGATCTATCAAAGATCTTGATCTACCTCCTCAGTTGCATCTCCCAATCATATTAATGATTTCTATAACTGCCCCATTAATGGGTGATTTTGAATTCAAAACTCTTTAGGCCTACATGCATATATAATTATAGATCTTGCAATGTATTACAAGCTAACTCCCTTAGAATAGAGTAAATTATTGGACTGGACTAGTTGGTTCTCTCGAGTTAAGTAGATCAATCATTTCTTTCATGTATTTTCTTACTTTTTAGATTATGTTTTTGAGTCGAGGTTGTTTAAAATCCATGTCTATAACTCAAATGAGCATCTGATGAATCCCAATTGATCCTTCTAATAGAAACATCTTTATCTAAAAGCTTTGTCATTTGATATACTTTGTTTGCACATGTATATGGTGACTCTATTTTCCTCCTTTAATATGCTACTTTAATCCATAAACTCTTATACGATCTTTAGTTGGAGTTGTGATAGGTCTAGCTCAACTAAGCACTACTTTATCTAGGGATTTGTATGCTCAATAGAATCAAGTTGGTCTACATTAGAAAGCAAGATTTTCTTTTCTCTCTCTCGACCATTCCCTATTTTATCTTTTTTATCAGTCTATTACATTATATTAGTTTATGATCTATGGAATCTATTCTTAATATTATATCTTGATTACTCGAATCTCTATTTGTATCTTCCACTACATTGTTTTATCTAAGTATGTTACACACATGCCTAAATTAGTCACATTTCCATACTATATATGTACATTGATTACCTTAGGTAACAAACTCCACATCTATAATGCATTTTGATTTGTTTGAAATATTCACCAAAGACCCTTGATATGGAATTATCACAACCAACCAACTGGGTCACCTTATGCACCAAGACTTGGTAACCAAGACCTTAGGGAGATTTATTTGTGTAAGTATCCTTTCAAGAGAGATGAGGATTAATGACCCTCACCTATTATTGGCCATTTTGAAACACCTCTCAACATGTCTAACGCTAGAAGGAGGGTTTGAGCTAGATTTTTTAGACTTATTATTTGTTTTTAAGAAGTTGAATAGTTCTTTTCTAGGTTCTTAGATTGGAAAAATCTATTATTTGACTCTTTCAATGACCCTTTCTTGGCTAAGAGGATGTAATTATCTTATGAACATTCTATGACCTTCCCATGACTTGCCCAAAAACCCCTACAGATTATGTGTGAAGTATATTCATGATGGGGTCAAGACTACTGAAGAACATGCCTACACTTTTAAATAAGCCATTATCGGAAGGCAAATTCAACATGAGGACGTGGATTGTCACCTACTCCCCTTATCATTAGATGAAACATCCTATTCTTGGTACCTTGGTCTATCAAAATGGTGCATAACCACTTAGGCCATCATAGAGAATATGTTATTTAACCATTTTTATGTGCCCATTGACCTTTCTATCTTGTTTTATCAAATTTCCATAGCCTATAAAGAGCCTAATGAGCCAACCAGTGTGTTCAACCATAGATTTAATCAATTATACACTAGGTTAAAGGATCCTTTACTACAAATAGAGGATGTATTTATTGGAGTATATCTCAACACGTTAGATCCTCTAGCTACCATGTTCATCAAAATGAACCCATCTGCTCTCACATCCCTAGCATTGGTTTACCAAGAGGTTATCACTATAGAGCAATAATCAATGTCTCAAGGATTTTTTGCCTACCATTCCTATTCTTTGTAATAACATGACATTTATGCCCAAAATCCTTTGATTACATACTTACAAGTTAGCCCATGGATCAATATGTGCCTTACAATAAAGCATTGCCCCAAGCCTTCAATCAACCAAACCTCCTTATGACAAACAATATCTCTACTTACTCTTTTAATGAATGTAACTCATTTAATTCTATGTACAATCAACAAAATACCTCATATTATATTAGTGATACAGTACCTATGGCTGATATTACTAATCAAATACTATTTGTTGTAGGATAAGATCATTGGGTAATGGATAATCCAAGTTATTAGGATGCATACCCAAATGCACCATTAGGAGTCTACAAATCTAGTTGCACTACTAATGTTGAGATAATCATGCATGCTAAAAATGTCACACTTCACAACCCTGATCCATTCTTTGAAGGTTGTAGAAGTGGTGATGATGATTCTGAATATGAGGAATAAATAGTTGTATAAGATGACCTAGTGGCCAAAAAGTAAAATGATGAAGAAAAACCCACACAATAAATAATATGACACATCTTATAATTGACCAAAAGAATAATTAGAGGAGTTGGAATTACTGGATGAGGAAGATGTATGTTATGGGTTTGAAACATTCTTGCACTTTGTTTATAATCCTACATTTGAAAAACTAATCCAAGATAGTTAGAAACTTTGTGGTAGTGTCTTGTATCCCCCATCATCATTAGAAGAGAATGAACATGAAGAAGGCAATAATGAACTAGATGCTTGTACCAAGGAGAGGAAAACGAAGAAGAAGGAGGTTGTCTCTTTAAGGAGGATGAGTTGGAAGAACCCAAGATTGGTGATCCTTCTCCTCAAAATAACTTTACATGCGAACTTATTAAATATGGACACCTTATGTGCATCTTAGTAGTAAAAGTAGTCAAGCTTGAAATGGGAAGTCGAGAATATTCAGGTTGAAATGAGGAAGAGTTCCTCTCTAAGCACAAGTTAAAGGAAAATAAGGATCCCATGAGTTATTTTGATGACACCATAACCATCCTTGATTTCTCAATGCCAATATGTTCCACATTTAGTGCAATAAAGATGGTCAAGAAATAAATAGAAGATAATAAGCATAGTGGTCTAAATGTAGAAGTCATGCCAATGGAGATACAAGTTGAGACTGATCTATTCCAACCTCACTCTCTACATAATTCAACCATTGATGACAAATTTAGAAGGTCTTTGATATGGGAAGAACTTGAACCAATCCCATGCCTTCTAGATGATAAAGTTAATAAAGAGAATGCTATGTAGGCATCCATTTACATCAAAGAGCAATCAACAATGGATCCATCCATTGGCTAAAACAAATAAAACGCCTCTACCATGTTGGAACTTCCAATCAGTTTTGTATGTATGAATGCCCAACCATATTCCTCACCATAATACAATATGTGGGTTGAGGTATTTTATTCACCCTATCCTAGTGCTTTATGTAAATTAACTATAAACACATTGTTTAATTAAACAATCTTAGTTTGCTTAATTTGCCTAGAAATAACATTGAAAAATCACTATGGGATAGAGTTTTTTATCATAAATTATAACATAGATGCATGTATATGTTTCCTTTACCCTTCTCAAAATCTTGAGGAATCAGGTGTCTAACTGATTCAAGCATGTATTTACTTAAAAACCCATATGAATAATTTTTTTTCCCTTTCCTATTTTCTTTCTTTCCTATCCCTTGTTGTTAGCTCAGGTTTGCTTTTGTTTCTTTTCTAATTTTATTGTTGGGTTTGTCCCCAACTATTTTTGTCCTGTGGTTACCCAGTAAATCAAAGTAGTGGAAAAAAGGTTGTTGCATAGGTAACATAGATGGAACTAAAATAACCTAATTACAATTTTGCTTAAAATAAATGTTGTGATTACTTTATTAATTTATTGAATTTCAAAGGTCAATGATTCTTAATAGAACTTGTGAATTTAGAAAAGTTATTTCCTTGTCTAAAATGATCTAATACACTTAATGAAATATCTAAAGAAAATGTAGCATAGCTTCAATTCTGATTTGCATTGAGTTGTCATGAACTTGTTTATTTCCTTATACATGTGGATTATTCCCTAACCCTCTATGGGTGAATTCAAAATCTCCTTTGAAAAGAATTGATGTAAACTCTGAACTTTCTCTTCAAAAGGTTGATCTTGGCAACCTCTACCATAGGATTTTTGACCTGGTTGGTAGTAGAGCAAGGCCTAAAGAAGGGACTAAAGGTAACTCTATCAAGGTTATAAATGTCTGGCTAGCAGCAGGACAATGCCCACACCATTTACCCCCCCCCAAAGCTAAACTTTAAAATATTTCTCTTTTAGTAGTTATGAACTTATACAAATATAAATTATTACATGTGAATGTAAATAAAATGAATTAATCACTTGATCACACACTTGGATGGTCTTTGGCTAGATTCTTAGATTAGTATGTCACTTGTTCCTATAAAATTTAGTGCATTTAAATTATGGTTTGTTCTAGGTGATTGTTTGCATATAATCCTTTTATTCTTATGAAATAATAGATTTTGGATTCTTGAAATACTCTGGAGTATTTCCTAGTAGGAATCACCATCTGTTGTTGCTTGCACAACATGCCCCATTTTCAAACTAAAAATAGGGACCCTCTTTTTGCTTTAGATTTTGGTCTTATACCTTAAGTAATTTTTATGGTTGCTTGTTAAGTCAGCCTTCTTGGAAGTGCATGTTTTTTTGGATGTGAAGATATATATTTGAATGATCTTAATTATTTTATCCAACCCTAAGTAACAATAATTTTACATCTTAAAACTTGGTATAAAAATCACATCTAAGTTGCATTGAGTTAAAATACAATTTTTCATAATGCTATTAATTCCTAGTCTATCTTATACTTGTGTTTTGAAATACATTTTAAAGTTCCCCTTTAGGCCATTTCACCTTAGGTTTGTGCAAATGTCTAACTGCTTCTAAGTTTTTTTGCTTCTTTTTCTAAGTAATTTGGCCCATTTCTACTTTAATTTGGGGCTAAATGACTAAATATTTTTTAAGGATTTATTATTTTACTTAGTCATTTTATATAAAATGGATGAAGTTGACTCTAGAATCAAACAAAGTGACTAAGCCATCACATAATTTATATCTTATACTTAGTTTTTTTTTCTGGGTTTGAACTTAAATGTTTTTGTTTGAATTATCATAGTTGTTTCATTTCAAAACTTAGTAGTTGGTTTTTTAGAATTTGAAATCACTAACTATGCTTTTTCACTTATTTCTCATAGGTGATTAAAATTTTATTTTTACCACATGGCAACTTACTATGGCTCTCGACAACTTGATCCTATTCAAAAGGCTCTTGACACTTAGTCGATTCTTCAAAATTTGTCTAAAGCCACGTGACACTTTTCTACCTGTTTAAAGACTTAGTCAATTTTAAAAGTTTGCCCAATGGATGTCCACTTCAACAAAGCTTCAGGCAATCAGATTAACAAGATGTTGTCATGTGGCATCATCTTGATGACCTACTTTCCCAAAAAGATCTGTATAAAAATAAAGCCTCTTAGAAAATAAGTTAGCAAGATGCTACCACGTGGCATCATCCCAACGGTTTGTTATCCCATAAGAGTCTATACAAAACATAAAACCCTAGGTAAATGAGTGAGAAATATGTTACCAAATAACAACATTCCACTACTTTGCAAGCCCATTGTGGTCCATGTAATTTTGAATCCCATCAGAGCTCTAGGTGAGTGAGATGATGACATATGGTTAGATCTCACTTTATCATGATATAAACAGTTAACATGCACAAAGGCCCTCATTATGAATAGTGAAAGAATATGGGGTAACCATGTATTATTGAATCGATGAATAAAGGACAAGTTGATTGCATAGCTAACAAAGCATGAACTTAAGTTTGAAGGCCATTTGGCCATCAAAACCATCAAAATCCAAGAATGGATGACACATCCAATTTGATTTGAAAAAACAAGTTGAAGTTGAATTTTCTCACTTAAAAATGATCTAAAATTATAGAATTTAATATGAATTTGAGTAGCAACATTAATCAAAGTAAGATGTGCACATTGGCATCAAGCATATAAGCATAAAGGACAAACATCTACTTTAAATAATCTTGGCAATGGTTTGTGTAAAGCATGGATGGCTCCTGAGATAATTTGAACTGATTTTAACTACCAACATTCAATTTGAAAATAGTTTCAACTACACAAAGCCTATGCATGCCACTGAGTTGTCAGACATCTGAAGATGCCGTCTCAATTACATCTCCTAGTCACATCAATGATTTCTGTAACTGCCCTATTAGTGGGTGAATTTGAATTCAAAACTCCTCAGGCTTATGTGTCTATATAAGAGTAGCTCCTATGATGTAATAAGGGTTAGATCCCTTAAAATAGATATATTAGTGGACTGGACTAGTTGGCACTCTCGAGTTATGTAGATCATTCATTTATTTCATCGATTTTCCTACTTTTTAGATTAGCTTTTTGAGTTGACATTATTTTCAAGCCATGTCTATTGCTCACAAGAGTATTTGATGAATCCCAATTGATCCTTCTAATAGAAACAACTTTATCTGAAATCTTTGTCATTTGATAAACTTGGTCTGTGCATGTATATAATGATCTTATTTTCATCATTGGATCTACTACTTCATCCCACAGACTCTTTTACTATACTTAGTTGGTGTTGTGTTAGGTCTAGCTCAACTAAAGATTGGTTTATACAAGGATTTGTCTGCTCAACACAATCATGTTAGTCTACATTAGAAAATAGATTCTTCTTTCTCTCTCTCCCTACCCTTCCCTCTTTTATCTTTTTTTATCAATTTATTAGATTAGATTACTTCAATATCTATGCAATCTGCTCTTAATGTTATATTTGATTAATTGAATCTCTATTTGTAGTTTCTATTACAATATTGTATCCAAGTATCTTACATACATGTTTGAATTAACTACATTTCCATATTATATCTATATGTTAATTTCCTTAAGCAATAATCTCCACATCTAGAATGTATTTTGATTTTTCTAAAATATTCATTGAAGACTCTTGATGTGGAAATGTCACAACAAGCCAACTAGATCACCTTATGTACCAAGATCTGGTAACCAAGACCTTGAGGAGATTTAATCATGCAAGTGCCATTTCAAGAGAAACATGGATTACGACCCTTGCCTATTTTTGGCCATGTAAAAACACCTCTCAACACATTTCCATCTATTTTTTGAGTAATTGATTAGTATATATTAATAAATTAATCATGCATACATATGCAAGAAAACTAAAGGAAATCTATAATTTCAAACTCATCATGACATCTTTTACACTTCTCTCAATCAAGTGTCGAGTCTTTCGACCACCTCCTTAACTTCCTTAACTAATTTTTGAGTCAACATTGAACATTTAAACTAATATGGTGAGTCACTCAACTACCTTGACCATTCATGATGAGTCATTTAACTATCAATTAAGTTACCTCCTTTCTCTCACACACATGGGAATTAGTCATCATCCATTAAGATGGGGACTCAAATCCATTTGTTTATAATTATCATTATTAAATAAATTTAAATTATTTATAATTGTTCATCTCCTCATTTACAAGTCCATAAATTGAAGTGTCATCCTTTATTTTCATCATCCACCTTCAAGTTATCAAATTGCTATCAAGTTACACATCCATTAAGATTCCAAGTTTATTTGTACCCATATGTTACCTGAATCACCTTTGTCTAGAGAAAAAAATTGAACATCTACATCCAATGAAGCAATAAAAAATCACATGTTCACAATAGAGAAGGTGATGAGTGTATTTTATATGTTTTATAAGTATTTTGTTATTTAGTTTTTCTTTCATTATTGTTGCTCAATTTGAGGTTTTAGTTTAGATTTGGAATATGAGTTACATTAGTTAATTTCATAGATTTATTTTAATTATAAATTTTTAGCTATTACATTATGGTATTGATTTTTTTGATTTCCATTGCTTTGCCATATGTGTTTCACCATGTGCATTTTTTATGATTATGTTATTTTTCCTTGTTTGAGATCCTTACTTGAGATATATTATTCTTTGTGTGTTCTTTCTCTACAAATTTGTATTATCTTGAAATTATAACCATGGAAGTTTCATGCTTAAATGTGACATAATCATGATTATTACCTAATGTTGTTCCCATTTCATTCATCCACAATCTTCCTAGTTTTACATTGCATTCATCTATGGTAGGGTCAATGTGAAATATAACAAAACCTATTTTTTACTCAAGTGTGACGAATAGTTTATGTTGATGCCTAAAACTTTTGCTCTAGGTGAACAACTCTCTATGGGATGCTTTCCAGATGTGGGACTCAAATGTGGTCTATAAAGCAACCTTTGGGGTTTTACAAGCCGACTCTTCAAATCAATTTGGGGATGAAAAGAGATAAGAATGAAATTCAAAATAAAACTAAAATAAACTAACTAGGGTGGTAAATCAAGATCTTTAAAGTATTAAACTATAACTGTATAAAATAGCTTGAATCTTTGAACATCACAAACAATTAAAGGAGCATATGCATGAATTAAAGTCTATAATGCAAACAAGAACCAATACTATAGAAGTAAAGAAAGGAAACAACAAACAAAAGTAACTTTCCACTCAGTTTGACACAAACCACCACATCCTCTTCATTATTAGGTGGAAAAAAAATACAAAAGGCCTCGAGGGTATAATATACAATATTCATTGCTACCCGTGAGGGGCACCTGCTAAGGTCATAGAATGAAAAATGCTAACTACTGCTACTTCTATTCTAAAACTATACTATTATAAATGGCTTATCTCTGATAATAGAAAAAAATAATCATTCATCTATCAACCCCTGCAAAAAAAAAATCTCTACCTATATAGGGCAACAACCTTATGAAGAAATGATACCTAGAACTAGGTACTCATGCTCATGATGAGGCTATTATAACTGACTAAGTAACTCCAACTCATGAATGAAATTGCCCCTCCAAATCTTAGATATGGTTTAGCTGCAATACCTTATGATGTCCACTACACTAATAAGAAGTGTGGTAGTGACATGTGTTTGCCTTCAAAACTGCCTCTAGCATGTTTGTTGGGAAAGGGGGTCCTATTACTCTCATCTAATGGTGTTTCTCAAAGGTTTGATAAGAAAAGTTTGATCTCAAGGAGTGTTGGAATGATGCATGGCAAGTTCACTTCCTTCATTGTAACTACTTGGTGGGTCCCTTTCCCAACTCTGCTAGCCAATGATGTGATCCCAAGTCCTGACAAAAAATCCTTTGCTTTTGAGGAGCATCATGACACCACATGGTAAGATGGTGCTACCCCTAGGGAAACCAATCCTTCCTTTGCAAAAATGAGTGTGGGGGTGTCATGTGGAAAGTTTTCATCCCTATTTATAACCAAAAAGTGGGTCCTATTTATTATCCCATCAACCAATGGCACTGTTCAAAAGCCTACCAAAAATAAACCTCCCTCAAATAAGCATTGGGATACCACATGTCGAGCAGGCATTTCTCCTAGTGAAGGCAGTAACTTATTCATGTTAAATGAGCATCAGGCTACCACATGGTGATAACAGAGGGAAGCCAAGGCTTAGCTAAAATAGAAAAGGAACCCTAAGAAAAGAAAAAGCCAAAAGCATAACTATCAAACTTCATCGAGTATGTCTGAGACCCAACATTGACTACTTTAAAAATTAAAAATATGGATAATGATCCACAGTTCTTGGTGACTTGAAGGGGCATCTGCCTACAGATGGATGAAACCAATATTTCTAATTTCCCAGGCTAGTTGAAGCAAAATTGTAAAAAGGGGTGAGGCCTGTAGAACATACAATTTTTTAAGAGAAGCCTTCAAAGGCATCCACTCTTCCTCCTTCTGATGAGTCTTTTTCTTTAGGGCCTCAAAGTCCCTATCTAAATCAATGATCTCCTTAAAGGATATAATACTCAAGCCTTGAACAACTACCAACATTTAAAACTCCAACTAGGTGATTGGCTACAATATGGTCTCCACCTCAGAGACACTTGAAGCCTAACTGAGAGCCTTGAACATGGTCTAGTCATTTTGATTTTTTTCCAGTATCACTTTTATTTTGTCTGCCAAGAGGATGGTGTTATCCACAAAGACTAGAGAGGGGAGTCCCAACTAGACTAATTGTTCAATATGCCCCTTCATATCTTGGACTACCTTTTCTAAGGTATTAAGGAATGCCTTATAGTTTATTGCTACCTTATTGCAGCTCATAAATTTATTAACCTTCATCATCACTTGCCTTCAATTAGCCACCCCTCCTTCTTGTAACATCATGTCTATTATGTTGTAAAGCTTATGGACAAGAAGATGTGAGTCTTGAACCTTAGGGGACATGAAGGCCAGGGCCTAGTCTATGAATGCGCTTACCTGGGAGTTCAGTCACTACGAGTTTATGATGAACCCAAGCGCTAGCTTCAAATTAGCAACTACATTATTTATTCTCTCCTAGTAAGATATATACAATAATTTGACCATGGGGAGGATCCATATGGTCTAGGAATAGGTGGCAAGGTCATTCTTTAATTATAGGATCTCTTAATCCTTGGTTAAGGACTCTTGTTATGTCTATTGCTATAATTATTGATGTGCTTCATTAGAGTTTGAGAAGCTTTGATAGGTCTATGTAAGCTCTAACTCTTTTTCTTGTATCTTAGCTTCTATGGTCACCTTTTCTTTCTTTATACCATCTATCTCAGTCTTCAGTTTAACTACTTGAATCCATCACTAGGCCTTCTAACTAGCCTCCTTCTAGAAGGTCTTGATGGTGATGCAGCTCTAAAGGTCAAACCTTATTTTATTGATCTCCATGTTTTTTACCTTGGCCTTAGTGTTGAGGTAGTCAATTGTATCTTTCAACTTCATGAGTTCTAGTTTTGTCTTCTCCAACTGATGACCTACTTAGATATAGTCCATGGTGAAAAAATTCTATGTTTCCTTCATTAATTTATCCCTATCAGTGGGCCTATCCTAATTGAGGTTGAGACCGATAGTGTGTATTGATTAGTCCCCTGACTATATCTTTTCTTGATGATTGACTACTTGGGGCACCATGTTTCCAATCATTGAAGATTATTGTGCTAGGTCAAAAAAGGACCACATGTGGGGGACCAACAAGGCCTTGGCTTGTTTTCCTCTTCATTTCTCTACCTAAGCCTCTCAATATTTTATAGTAGTTTCCATATAATTATGAAACTACTCCTATAACTAAATATTTCCCCCATGAATGGGGATCCTTGTGGAAGGTTGAAAGGAATGGTCACTTGCTGTTGTGAAGTAACGAATGCTATTCCCCTAGAGGTGAGTGGGTGAAGAGTCAAGGTAGATGGAGAGAAAGGTGGGAGGTCATAGGGTGGGGTGGAAGGTGATTGCACCAAAATAGATGATGACATAGATGATGAGGGTGGAGGAGTGAGAAATGATATAAGAGAAGTGATTAGCTATGCTGAGGAAAGTGGTGTGAGCTTGATAAAAACAATGGAGGGTGAAGAGGGAGTGAAGAATGAAGTAGAGGTAGAAATTAAAGGATAGGAAAAGCATACCTTATTTTTTAGGGGCTTGGGGGAAAGACTAAAAACTTGTGTCTCAGGTTGTCTACGCTGAGATGACCCTACCACAAGATGCCCTGAAGATATTTGCTACTACTATAAGGTAGTTAGATATGGGTATAAAGGAGGAAGCTAGTTTGTGGGCCTGTAGATCATCATAAATTCTTATTCTTTCTCTAGAGAGGCATCTTATTCTTCTTCAAAAGGAATATCCTCCTCCTCTTCTTCTTCTTCAACAAAGAATTCTCCTTCTATCAAAGCTTCCACATTATGGTGCTCATCCTAGAAATTTTCAAATGTTTCATTTGTGTTCACATCCTAAAAATTTAGAAATTGATTGCTGATTTCCTACTCATATTTCCAATAAGCATCTATTTTATCCTAGCTCTAATCTCTTTGGATGAGCTGCACCCTTAGCCCCTTTGTCAATTTCTTCATGGGGTCAAACTGCCAGACTACATCATATAAAGACTCCCATGACTTGTGGGTGTCCTACAGGATCTTGGATAGATCCACATAATATTTGATGTCATCCTCCATTGGTGACCTATACTATTTGAGGTATGGACAAGGCTCATGATTGAGTGGGGCAATGATATTCAAGGTGGTTATATGACCAATTGGGTCATAGTTATACTGGTCATAGATCTGGTCTAGGCTGAGCTTTACAAGCTTGAACATAAGTAGGCACTCCTTTGACTTTTTCACCATTGTGATGCCTCCTCTAGATAAGGTCACATCATAGAGAGCCTTATTCTTATAACCCATGTCATATACTAAGTTGATTGCATCAAACTGGTGAGCCAGTTCTAAGGCTAGGGTCCTATCTGTGAGAAGGCACATGAGCCAAAATAGCTCCTCTTTGAATTTGTGTGCCTAAATGAAGGTAAAATGGGCCTTAAAGAACTAATAAATTGAAATTATACCATTGATGAGCCATGATTACTACATATCCATTATTCTTGAGGTGATGGCCTCTCAATTGAGGTTAATAAGGACCAAAGAAAGGAAGGACTCTGAGAACTCATAGTAGTCCTGTGTGATCAACAGGATGTGGGTCCATATAGTGATGAGGATGAATGTGATGGGATGGATGCTTGTCTCAATGGAGTTGAAAGTGAAATATGAAGAGAAGAAGTGGGAGTGCTGATACAAGATTAGGTGAAGGAAGGAGGAATACCTAAAGGTATTCAATATCGAGAAGTTTGCTAACTCATTATGCATGGTGGTGGTGATGGCATCTACAAAGTCCATCCTATAAACCTTCTCCTTGCTCATTGTCTTCAAAAGAAATACCACCCCCATTCAAAATCAATGATGTGAGCATCTGAGTCCATCCTAAAAATAAAATCTAGCATAGGAAGGGCATCTTTCATGTCTTGCATCACAAAGCTTGCAAGGGTGATGGGCATATGAGGTGCTTTGATGTAGTTACTTCAAAGGAGTAGATTGATGAACTCTATCTTGCAGACCTAGGTGTCCTAGACATTTTATAAGCTCTCCATAATGCAAACATCAGTATTAGGGTCACTCCAGAGTCAAAGTGTCTTCCTTATGGCATTGGTATTGACATCCACTTTGAGGTGGTTGTTACCTATAATAACATTAGTAGTAGCATCAGATCTATTTATGTGTAGCAAAATGATCTCTAAGCATGGGTGCATAAGAGGCACCATGTACTAGGCTAGTGTGGAGTTCTAAATTCTATATCTGAATGACTCATAGTTATTACTCTACACCTTTTCAATCATTTGAGCATGGGTGCCCTCCCTTGGGCTCTTTATGTTTTTATCCAATTTGAGATTAAAGATCCCTTCCACATAATCTAAGACTAATTATGGGTCCCTACAATGTCCCTTAGTGATGCTCTTTACATTCGACACTTTAGGATTTGGTTGAGCAAAAATAGAAGCATATGATTTGCTTACTACATACCATGGGGGAAGGTATCCATGATCACCTACCCCATGGGTCCTCTGCTTCCTCAGATGCCTTCCACTATTAGATGAGGATGTATAAGTCTCCATCTTAGAAATTATTCTAAAATTTCTCTCTTTGCTGAAGGAAGAATATAGGATATTGGTCTCCACTCACACTCTTGTAATTCTTGGCTCAAATCTCTCTACTCAATATGCTATGTTTCACTAAGTGATCTTGAAATTCTTAAGGAATTTATGTGTTTGGCCTGATGAGGAGAGGGGTATTTATAATATAATGATTCTAGGTATGATCATCATGTAAATTTTGAATTCGATCACCCCATAAATGTTAAGAATAGTACACACACTTGAGGAATAACTCACAAGATATTTTATAACAATATTCATGGGGAATCATGGAATATGGAGCATTTATCATTAATGGCAAGGGGAGTGGGGTAGATAACCATCTATCAGATGATGATTCAAAACTAAGGGAGCCAAGGTGAGGACACTTGGAAACTGGGTGAACAACCTATGCCAGTGACACTTATTTTGAAAGGAAACAATAACAAGGAAAGGAAAACAAACCAACAAAGTGAAACAACAACAAAGAATGGAAACTAGCTAATTATATATAAGGAGAAGGTTGATAAACTAGTTGAAGTGTTTTTAAGTCAATTCTATTAATCAAAATCCCTAATGCATTTCTTTCTTCATCCTTTAACTCGAAAGCATTACCTTGCCTATCACCAATGATGCAAAATTGCCCCTTCCATAGGGAATCAAAATTGGCATGTTGGCCTAACTTCATGGCCCTTTCGTCATATTTGAGGACCAAGTCTTCTAGCTTAAAGCTTGAGTTTGTATCGAACCATCACTTGAATACTTTCTATCAGGTGATCTTGACATCACTTGCTCACTCTATTTTTGCTTAGAGGTTGAGTAATTCCTCCAACCTAATCTCCATCAATCCATTCTCCATGATCTCCATAGATTTTAATAGTTGCAAGGTGGGAATCTCCATTGAAATAAGCATGGTCACCTCCTTCTCATATACTAGTTCATTCGGGGATATATTTAAGATTTGCTTGGGAGTAATTTGGTTAGCCCATAGAGCCATTTTCAAATGCACGTGCTACTCCCTTTGTTGGTTGGTGCTCATTCCTTTGATCAATTTGATGAGGTTATTATTGGTTGATTCTAATAATTCATTCCCTTGTGAGTAGCAATTAGATGAAGTCTTTAAGAAAATTCCATTTTGGGGTGTGTTGATGCTTCAAAATATACCACAAGTACTCTTCAGTGTTGATGAACACTAATCATTTTAGGCTTTAAAAAATGCAAGGCATGAGTTGAAGTTTGTGACAATTCAATGATGTCTATGGTGGAAATAGAAGCAGAGTATGAAAACTATCCACAATATTTGTTTGATTTAGTGGTTGGGATATACCAAGGTTTAAATCTTTAGATATTCAATAGTTTCTAATGACTTAGAAGCTAAACTAAATGAGTATTAATAATGATCTTCAAGCTAGAGTGAATCTTGATAAAAATAAGAAAAGGGAAGGGTAAAGTAAGAAAGAAATGTGATGACAGGTTTTCATCTCAAATATTATGACAAAATTCCAATTACTTTGAGCACATTTGAACCAATTTATGTTATAAAATAGCATAAGCTCAAATTATATCACAAATCAAGAAAAATTCAAAAGAAAAATATGAATCATAAGTAAGAACCAAATTTACTTTAAAGATTTGTTATTATGATCTGAATAACCTACATACATCCAAATACAAGGCAAATAAAATGAAGTATACTTGAGATCTTTATAGTAAAATTAGCATTTATCACAAATTAATAACCCTATGACAAAGCATGTAACTCAAAACAAGAAGAATAATTCAAATTCAAAATGACCCTCTACAATTGAGAGGTAAGATGGACATTTAAGAAAACTATACAAATAATCTTTTCAGAATTCCTTAGTTGTATTAAATGTTCCCAGTATATAATTGCTAAAAAAAACTCTCCCTTATAAATGGTAACTATCTACCTATTTATAGGAAACATAGGTGGTTAACTAGTTAACTTTCAAAATACCCACATGCAGATAAGGATAGCTGTCCTTGATATAAAGATACAATGTGGAAGGTCACATGTCAACTTGACAAGAAAGAGTATATGCTAATAGACTAGCATATACTTTAAAAAAAGGAATATTTTTTTAGGAATTTCATTGGTGGGCCCTTCAATTAGCCCTATTTGAGGAAGTATTTCACCTTGGTATATTTCTCCTTAATTAGTTCAAAATACACTATAGGCTTCATTAGACAATCCTCTTCTTGATCTACTAACTTGTCAAATTCATTATCAGTCTGAGATACAAGTTCCTCAATACATTGTGCTTTTAAAATTTGATTCCATATAGAAATAATGATATCAAAGATCTTCTAATTGTCCTTGGTTAAATGAACTTTGTTATATCTGATGCCCTGGATGTGAACACCAACCTTTTTCTTGAATTCTTCATCACTAATCAGGCCTATAGTAGTGGTTTGAGAAGGGTTATCTAATAGATTCCCCAGAAGTTTCTCAATCTGGGTTACCAAGCCCATGTCTTTCTTAATGAAATCATTGAAATCATTGTTCCAGGTGATCAAATCCTCTTGTTTATCCATCAAAACTACCATAAAAATGTCCAGATGTCTAAATTCAATAATCTTGAAGTCTAATGCTCATTTTGTCTTATGTACCTTGATGAGCTCCTCCATCTGAGCTTGATAATTATGCCATTGAGTGATTAAGGCTTGTGCCATCTTAGTTTGATGATTTAAAGCACTCAATATAAGATTTATGCTTTTCAAATTCTCAAATTCATCTATCAAATATTTATTTAACACTTGCAATATGTCCTCAGGAATTGAAAGGAGGACCTGAGTTTCTAAATCTTGTTTTTCTTTCTTCAAGTTGAGAATCCTCTGTTTCATTCCCTGAACTCTAGCCAAGGTCATGGTTGACTGGGCTAGTACCATACTAGTTACATCTTCTTGAAATATAGGATGATCCCCTACTACCAACCCTAGAATAGGAGTTAATCCCACAAATGGTTCCATCTTCTGAAAGGTGAACTCCTTAGTACCAATAGTAACCTTCTTGGTCACTACTCTCTCAAGAGTTGATGTATCTAGATTAAAAAGGACCTGAGGGTTAGACTCCTTTCCCTATGGCTATTCAGGAATCTCTACATTTGAACTCCCAGAGGCTCCTAGGGTGTCAATCCCTTGCATTTCCTTGTTACGAAGGATTTGGATGCTTCTCTATGCTTGTTTATTCAAAATATCCTAAATCCAAGGCTTGACATTATCCTGAACATCCATGTCAACTTGAGTCAAAGCCAGTGAAGGAAAAAGAGATGGGATTTTTTATAACTTCCCATAAACAAACCAATCAAGAATAACTGGTCCATAAATAGGATTCTTATCACTGAAGAGGTTAATTTCACTAGTAGGGTAAGTGAAAGTTAAACTAGGCCTTTTTCTTGGAGCCAGAGGAACTAAGGCCAATTCTGCTTGTCTCTTTCCTCCATCCAATGGAACTTATTCTTTGCTTGCTTCCTCATATGGATCTTATTCCTTATCAAAATCATGGGCAACTGTGATGTTAATAAGGGTACTTTCCACTATTTCTCTGGTTTCAAAAGCAATCATGCTAATAACTTCTACTAGGGAAGAAGGCCTTGGTGGGGATGCTTGAATTTGGGGCCTTTCACCAAGTCTATGCTCTATGCTGGACTCCTGAATCACATCTTTACCTTTTGATTTTACATCTTCAGGTTGCCTAATATGGGGTGACTTTGTCAATTCTCTCTGCTAAGGCTTAGAAGATTATCCTCTAGTAGGTGGCTCTTGATGTGCAATCCTAGATGGTCATGGCAAAAAGTGATAATGTAAGGGATGAAATTGCCATATTTCTCTTGAGGGCTTATTATCCCTAACTAGCCTATGCTATAATTTGATGTTGTTGTTTTTAACATTGGACAAGACTTCTTAAAAGTTCCTTTCCCTTGTGTAAATACCATCTCTCACACTTGGTTGATGTTTATTTTTAGTCTTTGGGACCCTTTTATCCCGAATATGGTTAGCCACTTTATCATTGGGATCCCACATCTTAAGATCATCCAATTGAAAATCAAAATAGTTCCTATGCACTACCATGATCTCTAGCTATTTCCAATCTTTGATTACAATTCTGCCAATGTCTAGTGGAAAAGGATGAACTTGAGCCTTCTTATTCTTCTTCTTCTATATCCAATCCATTCTCTAGATGATTTGTTAAGAAATTTCTTGCTCTGCAAGCTTATTGGGAACATATATAGGCAATTTGTATGGTTGGACCATGATTCCTTCTATCCTTATTATAGTGTAATCTAGATAGAACTACACATCCCCCATGGTCTCCACTTGTCTTTTGATTACAAGATGAAGCTTGGGCATAGGGATACCCGGAATTGACTCAAAAATGACTAGGAAGATACCATCACTTATGAATTACATGTGATTCCTATATTTGAAAATATGCAATTTGGAGTAATGATGGGAAATGGTAGTTCTACCATTAGGAGACAAATTTTGGATCCCAGGGAAATTAATAGAAGATAGGAGTGAATCCAAGAGGTAAGACATCATAAAGAATTACTTGGAGGTCTTTCTGTTGATGGATGTAAATTGTTTGGCCAAGAAAAAACTTATTAAGTCTCCAATGGGAGGGGTTAAGCTCCACTCCAACATGTAATGGACATAAGATACCCAGACCTTACTCGAATAAGTTGTAGAAGAGGCACCAAAGGCTCTGTTCAATAAGGTCATAGCTACCCTAATGCCCTCCCTAAATTGGGAAATAAGAATCTCACCATTAGGGGTTCTATAAACATGGGAACCTTGGATTAACCAAGGTAAGAGGACTGAATCAAAGTTTTGGGAATTTGTCCATTCTCTCAAGGATGGGAGATCAACATGAGGTAAAGAGGGCTTATAGTAAGCCTCGAAGGCCATGGGAGCTATACATGATTTTTTTTTGATAATTCCTTCATGAATAATCCATTCTCCATTTATTTTGTAGTCAAGAAAAATAAGAACAAGAAGGTTGATGCAATACATTACCTCTAGTTTAACAACCACATGGTGAAGGCTTGCCAGCTGAATTGATACTAGGTCTTTATATCTTTGGTGCACCATAGCATTCCTCTTTTCCTCTTGAGAAATTGGTTGTAACTCCTCTACAAATAAGAATACTTTAGACCAATTTATTATTCCATGTACATTAAAGGCTATTAAATCTAACTCTGTGTCTCTAAAGACCCTTCCTTCACCATCATAAGTTAGATAATGCTCTACTTTAATTTTCATCTTTTGCCTGCCCACCACCATTGATAACACTAAATTGTGGTCGATGAAAATAAAGATCTCACTAAGGTACTTGCTCTGAATTCAAGTTGCAATTACATTGATTGCTATGTGATCAATTGAATCAACTTAAGTCCTTCTTTATAGAGGGTTCAAAGTTTTTAGCTTTAATGACAAAAATACCCAACTCTTGATTTCATATGTGCCTGAAATTTGATGGGACCTCATTCTCATGTCTTCTACATTATTGAGCATAGTATATCTTTCATTCTGATCTTCCATACCTTCATGGAGCTTATGTGGTAGGGTTCCATGGCTTTCATGGCAAATTTCATAAATTCTAGTTGAAGGCTAGCCATTAGCTTTCAAAAGTCCTCTTTATTTTGCTTTGAAAAACTGAATCCAGGTCCTTGCATTTCATTGGTCTCTTGATTTTAAAGCTCACTAATTATGCCATGTATCAAGCTTGTGAGGCCTTTGAAAAGTCCTCAAATTTTTTGCACCATTAGATCATATCCAATGAGCAAGTGATCACCATTAGATCTTGGCTAGGGCCAGATCATTAATTGTATGCCTTTTTAAAGGACTTCAGGCTTGATGCACCGTTATATTAAATCTAGTAAACAAGTGATCACCATTAGATCCTGCAAGATTCTTACCTTTTAATCAGTTTCATGAATATATGAATCTTAGGCTTAAAAAATGTCATTTAGAATTTTATGTTTAAAAAACACAAAATGAGTTAGGCTAAGATCTTTATATACTAGGTTTGTCTTCATAAAAAGCTAGGAATTTCTCAAAAGGTTTTTTAGAAATGCCCCCTTTGATTACTCTTTAAAAATTGTCTAAGTTAAATTTGATGGGTTCAGTCACGTCAAATACATCCTCATAGATGTCAAATGATAGGAGTGAACTTGTCAAATTTAAGATAATGGAATTTATTGATCTAATAATTGAATGCCACATGTAAAGCCTTCAGGAGTTCCCAAAGCTTCAGGGATTGTCTAGGTTAAATTTGATGGGTTCAGTCAGGTTAAATATGTCCTCATAGATGTCAAATGATGTGAGCAAACCTATCAAATTTAAGACAATGGAATTTATTGATCCAATAACCGAATGCCATGTGTAAAGCCCTTGGGTGTTCCTGAAGCTCTGACTTTAATTCACACCATTAGATTAAAACATCTAATCAAGTGATTGTCATTGGATCCTTACTAGGGCCCAAATCATTAATTATATGTGTTTTTAAAAGACTTCAATCTTGATGCACCATTGGATTAAATCCAACAAATAAGCGTAAAGTGTTAGATCTACAAAAGCATAAGAACTGTAAGTTAAAACCTGATCATGCATAAAATTTCTCGCTAGATTTTCCCATGAATGTTTAAATTCAAACTGCTAGGGTTTATTGCTTAAGAACCCTGACTTCTTCCATGGAACCTATAATTAATCACCTTGAAGATGATTATTAACAACATTAATCCCTAAGATATGATCATAATCAGATATACCAAAACTCATGTCTTTTTTTAAGATTGACCTGCCTTTAAAATTCAAGATCAAAGAATATTTCACACTATTCCAAAATATAGAGGTTCTTGAAACAGTCATAGGGGTCCCTTTTTCAATAAAGAAAGATGGGGGGCATTGGTCTCAACAAATGGTGACTTACAGGGGTAACATAGCAATATGTTACAACACAGGGCTTTGGTTAAAACTTGTACATGAATTTTATATCCCATTTGGACATATAATATCTCTTGAATAAATTTTTGGTTGAAACAAGTTCCTCATGTATAAAAAATAAACTTAGATATTAAAACATAAATATGTAGTATGTGATTTGATTCCACTTACTATTTGTCATAAATTTTAAGAAACAATGTTTAGGTTCATATCTTTTTGATCCATTACACTTAACTTTGAGAACTTTAGATATTCTTTAATAATAACAACTCTTAATTTAAGGGAGGCTTGGGCATTGCTCTACTGCCATCTAAGCATCTATAGCCCTGATAGAGATACCTTTTGTTTGACTCAAGGTCTTGCTCCACTGCTAGCCAGGCGTCTATAGCCCCCATGGCGATTACCTGAATGACCTTTACTTCTATTTCCATATATTTTGAAATGAGTTTTTTTAAAACATTTTCTAGGTCATTTTGCAAAGGTTGGAAGCCAATACAGCTTGGTTTTAATGATTTGGTTAAATGCCCTGGTATTAGGATACTCTCCTTTAATTGAAACTTTAGTCCATGACAAGGATGTGTTTTAAGACTAAGCATGAATATGAGTTAATAAACTAAATTCACATTGTATACATATGATTCTTCTTAAAACCAAGATTTGATGCAGGATAAGGTTTAAATCTTTGTAGGACATTTAATTCATATACCAATCTGTACTAGTACCTTTGGTTGCTTCATACTGCTTTATTGCCACCTCATGTTCACTTTTGTAATATTTATACCCACACTTTTAAGCAATTACAAACCAAAAAGTAATACCATGAGACTTTAACACAACCAAGGAACACCACCAAGCAAGAAAAAACAAAATGCAAACAAAACAAATATATACAAGCCTAGCAAGGAATAAAAAACAAAGAAAAAAAAGAAACTAACTAGCATACCTAGTCTAACTTTAACAAACTTACACATTCACTCCATCAAGACCCCTGATGGGACACCAACAAAGAAATGCTTGAGGTTTTCCCATTGGTGGGTAAATTAAAATTTTATCCTTGGAGATCTTTCAACCTGAAAGTGTTGTTGCCTAATATTTCTACAATTTGGTATGGACCAATCCATAAAGGGGTGAACTTTCCATGTTTACCTTTGGGTTTTGATGCTTTGTCCCAAATAAGTACTAAGTCTCCTTACATAAATACCTTCACTTTAGATCTCTTATCAAACAATCTTTTCATAATTGATTGGTGTCTGTTGAAGTTTGAAAATGCCTTTTTTCTAGCATCTTCCATTTGAATGATGTATAATAGCCTAGAATTAACAAGTTTTTGGCTGTCCTTCATGTATTCTTGCATGAATGTGAACATAAGAAACTTCAAGGTGATGTTAAAGATAGGTTCCTAACCATATATCAACAAAAAAGGTGAAGCCTTGAGAGCTTATTTGATCCTAATTTGATCTGCCCATAATGTAAACTGCAGAAGTTTATGCCATGTTCTAGGTCTATCTTCAACAGATTTCTTGATAGCTTTCATCAGATTTTTGTTTGTAGATTCAGAAACACCATTTCCTTGAGGGTATTGATTAGAAGAAAAATTGAGTGCAATGCCTTCGTCATAATCCCATTCCATCATTTCAATATAAATGAATGTAGATCCATTATCACAAACCAAAGAAACTTGGGTTCCAAATCTAGTACAAATATTTTTCTCTAAGAAATTGATCACCTCTTCTATTCTAGATTGGTTAGTGGCTACTACCTTAGTCCACATAGTGAAATAGTCCATAGCAGTTAGGACATACTTATGACCTTCAGAAGAATTAAGATTGATTACTCCTATAAAGTCTAATCCCCATTGTGCAAAAGGTTTATCCACCATCACCAGTTGTAAAGGCATGGCTACCTTTGCCTCCTTTGTGCCAAAAAATTGGCATGAAGGACACTCCCTCACATGCTTATAAGCATATTTGAAGAGGGTCAGCTAATAATAACTAACCCTAAGAATATTATGAGTTGTGGTTCTTCCTGAAGGGTGTCCACTTCCTAGCTTCTCACGGAAGGTAGTCATAATCCAAGCTGCTTCTTCTTTGGACACACATTTCAAATAAATTCCCTCAAAGTTCCTCCTATACAAAATTTAATTCTTGATGAGGTAATGAGTTGCTTTAAGCCTTAAGGATCTCTTTTATTTTCTTATAAATCCTGGGAGACAAACACCATTGACAAGTATATGGATAAGAGAGTCATACCACTCATTGGGTTGGAAATTTCGTTGATCTACTTATATGACATGGAATTTTGGGTCAATACTAGCGATCATTTGAATTAAACCTTGAGATTTCACTAATTTATCTATTTTCATCTCTATATCATATTCTTGAAGAATTTTCATCCACTTGCCTCTTCTTTCTCCAAGCTTATTTTGACTCAACATAAGTTTTGTAGTTGGATCAGGTGATATGGCATGTACCTTATTTCTAAGGAGGTGATGTCTAAATCTTTTTACTACCTCTACTAATGCATAAGCTTGCTTATCAATCATAGAGTAATTCACTTCTACATTTTTGAAGTTGGTGCTCGTGAAAGCTATGGGATGATCATTCCCATCAACTTTTTGAGTAAACACTGCAACCATATTATGTTTAGAAACAAATGAATATAGATAGACATCTTATAAGAAATCAAGACTTATGAGGATTGGAGATTCAATGATTTCCTTCTTAATTTTAGTGAAGTCTTTCTTAGATTCTTCATTCCAATAAATTATAACATCTTTCTTAATCATATCATTTAAAGGTTTGACAATCTCAACGAAGCCTAAAATAAACTTCCTCACAAAATTAATCTTGCCAAAGAATGACTTAAGTTCTTTTCAACTATTGGGCAATCCTTTTAGAGATTTCCTCTACTCTATGAGGATCTATAGAAATCCCATCTCTGGTAATGATATGTCCCAACAATTTTCCTTTAGTGACACATATTATATTTTTCTTGGGGTTAAGAGATACACCATACTTTTTGCATCTATCAAATACTTGTCTCAAATATACAAAATGTTCCTCTCTATTTCTAGAAAATACTGTAAGGTCATCCATATATATGATGATACATTTACCCACTGAACCTTAGAAATCATGGTCCATGGCCCTTTGAAAAGTTGCCCTTGCATTAATTAATCTAAAAGGCATTCTCTTGTAAACATATGTTCCCCATTTAGTAGTAAAAGTTGTTTTCATCCTATTTTCTAGAGTAACAAATATCTAGTTATATCCAAAAAATCCATCCAAAAAGCACATCATGGAAGACTGTAAAATAGTTTGGATAACCTAGTCTAGAGAAGGTAAAGGATAATTATCATTTTCAGATGCTATATTTAGTTTCCTAAAATATATGCACAATCTTATGTCTCCATTCTTTTTTCTAACTGGGACTAGGTTTTCCACCCAAGTGGAATGTCTAATAAGAAACACTATCCTTGCATCCAACAACTTCTTGACTTCTTTTGAAATCATGGGTTCTAAAACAAGGTTGACTGGCCTTTGCTTTTATCAAAAAGGTTTGCAACCTTCTTGAAGAGGTATAGTATGATTAATGACCCTCGAGTCAAATATTTTCAAATCTTCATAAGACCAAGCAATTACATCCTTGTATTTTGTGAGCAACTATCTAGCTTTTGTATTTTCCATTTTAGTGCAAGCCTTCCCTATATTCACCATTTGGGGCTGATCATGTGGACCAATGTTCATCACATGATAATCTCTACCATTTACCTTGGGTTGTTTAGTTACTTCAGAAATCTTGTCAAGATCAAATAGTCTTTCCAATGTAATAATCCCTTTAGGTATCTTATTGTCACTTAATTGGATGATTTTACCATTAAGTTCCTTCTCAGTAAAATTTTCATCAACTTCATCAATAATGGGAGCCTCAAAAGTTGCAAAATTAGTTAAGAAATTTATGATATTTTGATCATCATTGAAGACTTTGAAATAATTTACATTGTTAGGAATTGAAGGACATGGTACTAGTCAATACTGATGCTTTGAGAATCATGATTAGGCATGAGGTTAACTACAATAGAGGCAAGCTCATCAGCATCTTTATTTTCTTCTCTTGGAATAGCTTAGATGTTGAAGGCATCAAATGATTCAATCAAGTTCGACACCCTAAACTTATATCTTTTTAAGTAAGATAATTTACACTGGTATTTACTCCTCACTTAGTTAACCATAAGTTCAAAGTCTCCATAGACAAGGAGTTCCTTAACTTTGTGCTTAATGGCAAATTACATTCCATGTATGAGAGCCTCATACTCAGCTAAATTATTGGTGCAAGGAAATTGTAACTTATAAGCTGCATGGTATTACTTTTCTGAAGGATCCATCAATATAATACCAACTCTTGATCTTAATTTGCACTTGGCACCATCAATATATAAATTCCACAAACCAAAAATTAGAGGAGAACTCATGGAAAATGGTTCTTTTACAATTTCTAAAGTGAAAACTCCCACATCAAAATCTATGAAATTTACCCTTTCGTTAATAGCATTATATTTTGTTATCATGTGTTGCATTTGAGGTTCCCTTTCCACTCTTATTTGATTTGGTACACCTTTCTAAGGAAGCCACAAGTGTGATAAATAAATAGACATATAGCCATTTAAGGCCTTAGTCCATTTTCTACTCAAAAGCAATCCATAAGCACTAGGCATTTCTACCACTTGGATATTAATGAATTGTTGAACCCTGGGTTCACTAGCTAGCTGTATATGCACATTCAATAATTTTCCTATAACTTTCACTATGAATTTATTCAATTGAGTGACTATCTTTTTAGACTTGATTGGAGTTAACCCAAGTTGTTCACATATCCCAACATGCATAATGTTGGTTGCGGCTCTAGAATCTAAAAGACAATTATGAACATTCTTCCCAAATATCCTGACTGTAAGTAAAAAAGGTGGAGACTCTGATTTCATTACTTGCGTAATTACATTTGCACTATCATTCTTAGGGGGCTTTTTCTTGGACAAAGATTCTAAGACTAAGTCTCTTTGTTCTGTGATTTGAGTTGGCTCATGCAGAGTGATATTGGCTTTAATCCTTTTCATATCCTCCACAATATTTTATCTAGTTTTACTTGGAAGAACTTCCTCTAGGGGGTTCAAGATTATTCTTTGATGCAGTGTCTGGAGGGGTTCCATAATTGTTAGGAGGGGTAGATGTAGTCAATGGTTGTTTTTGTTCCTTATTTCTCTGAGGATATGTCTTCAAAAATTGTTGGAATGATTGAATCTCCTCAAGAATATTCTCAGGCTCATTATCTTCTTGAAAAGGGAATTAAAAAGTTTCCACTGTATGTACTTGGTTAGATGGTTTAGATAAAAAGAATTTGTGGTAAAATTTTGTTTGGAACCACTTCAAATGTGTCAAGTTCTTCTTGAAAAGCTTCAAAGGCTTTGAAAATCTCAATAAAATCAATCTCACCATGCTTGGAAGTAGCATGCATCCTACAGTAATATGGTAAGGCAATATTAGTGAGGTTTTTATCCATATTCCTTTTGCTAGAAGAAGGCTCATTAGATTTTTTATTGTAGAAACTGTCATTCTAAAACATATTCCCAGGCTTGTCGAGCTTTTGGAAAGTGAAGTTCCTTCCAGATTTGTCATTAGCATTACCAACTTGTTTTTGCAATTGCAAAAAAATAGTGCTAAGCTTCTGTATCATTTTCAATATAAACTCATTGTCATTTTTTGGAACCTCAGTATTTTGACATTGGTTACTATTATTGCCACTAATAGGCACTAAATCCTTTTGGTCATTGTCATAAAATCCATTGGTAACTTGATGGCTTAGGAAACCTAAATTTTGACTAGGGACAGAATGACTAGTAGGCAATTCATTCAAAGCAGGGAATTGGTTTAATGCTGGAGAATTTTGGTTATTATTTGGGAAAAAGTTTAATGTAGGCATTTGAGGATTAACATTTGGGATAGAATAAGCCATCTATCTTTGGGGTTGCATTTGATCGCTAATAACCACTGCTTCAAAATAGGCTTGAGCAAATGTGATGATAAGTGGAAGGGCTCTCTTCAGAAACACAAAAGTCACAGGGTCAACATCTTTATAAACCTCCAAAGCTAAAGCTTCATTAGGTTTATATGGTTCCATGGTCTAACTAAACATCTTTTGGAATCTAGCATTAAAGGATCTAATAGGTTCACTTATATGTCTCTTAATAGTTTTAAATTAATGATAGATGACACAAGGGCTTATGATCTTTCCAAATTGATCAATAAAAATAGTGTCAAAGTCATTCCATGAGATAATACAATTGTTAGGCAGAATAAGAAACCATTCATATGCAACATCTTTGAATGTAAATGGGAAAAACCTACATGCTATATATTCATGATTAACATTTAATAATCTTAATGTAGCTTTGAAAGATTTAACATGTTCTTCAACAATTATAATACCAATTGCACTAAATATTGGCAAATATTTTTTAGGATTACGTGGTAAATCATGAACTACACCTGATTTATTGATAGGGGAACTTCCAAGCCATTCCATGTTTGGATGAATATTGAGCACATGAATCCCTTGTAAAGGTGATGATGGTAGATATTTAGAATACTTACACTTACCTCTGTCTTTCCTAGTCCTGTGGATTTCTAGTTCGAGCAAGGGTTCTCTAGTCTCTAAATGTGATCTGGTCCTAATCCTTGGTAAAACTAGCTTGAATATTAAGGATCCTATTTTGAAACATAGTGTAACACATTAATTTCCAAAGAATGACAATAATATGCACACTAAACTTAATTTGTAAAAGTTTGTTCATAAAAGGATGAAGGACATCAATCTTTAACTAAACAAGCTTAAAGATGTATTGAATTATACAAAGATAACCAATCTTTACAATTTATGACTCAAATAAACCTCTTATTTTCAAATAATTATCAATTTTGAACAAAATAAGTTGTCCTAACTCCAAATACTAATAATTTATTAACAACAAAAGCCGTATTTCCATAATGGTCACCAATGTTTACAGAATTTATGCTAAAAGAAACATAATCATGTAAAATGTAGAGTAATTTTGACCAAATACATCTGAAAGATATTAAGTATCTTTAATGAGCGCTCCTTCTAACACCAATGGAGCTTCTCCTGTTGATGCTTCAAAATGTACCATAGGTGCTCTTCAGTGTTGATGAACACTAGTCATTTTAGGATTTGAAAAATCCAAGGCATGAGTTGTAGTTTGTGATAATTCAATGATGTCTGTGGTGGAAATAGAAGCAGAGTATGAGAACTATCCACAATATTTGTTTTATTTAGTGGTTGAGAGTCACTAGGGTTTGAATATTTAGATATTCAATAGTTTCTAATGACTTAGAAGCTAAACTAAATGATTATTAACAATGGTCTTTAAGCTAGAGTGAATCTTGATAAAAATAAGAAAAGAGAAGGGTAAAGTAAGAAAGAAACGTGATTGTAGGTTTTCATCTCAAATATTATGACAAAATTCCAATTACTTTGAGCACATTTGAATCAATTTATGTTATAAAACAACATAAGCTCAAATTATATCACAAATTAGGCAAAATTCAAAGGAAAAAAATGAATCATAAGTAAGAACCAATTTTAATTTAAAGATTTGCTATTATGATTTGAATAACCTAAGTACATCCAAATACACAACAAATAAAATGAACTATACTTGAGCTCTTTACAGTCAATTTAGTATTTAGCACAAATAACAACCCTATGACAAAAAATATAACTCAAAATAAGAAGAATCATTCAATTTCAAGATGACCCTCTGCAATTGAGAGGTAGCATGGACATTCAAGAAAACTATACAGACAATCTTTTAAAAATTCCTTAGTTGTATTAAATGTTCTTAGTATTCAATTGCTCAAAAAAACTCTCCCTTACAAATGGTAACTATATACCCATTTATAGGAAACACAGGCAATTAACCAGTTAACTTTCAAAATATTCACATGTGAATAAGGACATCTGTCATTGATATAAAGATACAATGTGGAAGGTCACATGTCAACTTGACAAGAAAGAGTATATGCTAACAAACTAACATATACTTTACAAAAAAAAATATTCTTTTAGGAATTTCATTGGTGGGCCCTTCAATTAGCCCTATTTGAGGAAGTCTTTCGCCTTGGTATATTGATCCTTGATTAGTTCAAAATCCACTACATGCTTCATTAGACAATCCTCTTCTTGATCTACTAACTTGTCAAATTCATTATCAGTCCGAGATACAAGTTCTTCGATACATTGTGCATCTGGAATTTGCTTCTTTGTAGAAATAATGATATAAAGGATCTTTTGATTATCCTTGGTTGAATGACCTTTGTTGTGTCTGATGTCTTGGATGTGAACAACAACCTTTTGCTTGAATTCTTCATCACTAATCATGTCTATAGTAGTGGTTTGAGAAGGGTTATCTAATAAATTCCATAAAATTTTCTCAATTTAGGTTACCAAGCCTGTGTCTTTCTTGATGAAATCATTGACATCATTGCTCCATGTGATTAAATCCTCTTGTTTATCTATCAAAACTACCATGAAAATGCCCAGATGTCTAAGTTTGATAATCTTGAAGTCCAATGCTCACTTTGTCTTATGTACTTTGATGAGCTCCTCTAGCTGAGCTTGAGAATTCTGCCATTGAGTGATTAAGGCTTGTACCATCTTAGTTTGATGGTTTAAAGCACTCAATATAAGGGTGATGATTTTTAAATTTTCAAATGTCTCCATTAAATATTTATTCAACACTTGAAATATGTCCTCAAGAATTGAAAGGAGGAGCCGAGCTTCTAAATCTTGTTTTTCTTTCTCCAAGTTGAGAATCTTCTGTTTCATTCCTTGAACTCTAGCTAGGGTCATGGTTGACTGGGTCTAATACCATACTAGCTACATCTTCTTGAAATATGGGATTCTCCCCTAGAATAGGAGTTAAGCTCACAAATGGTTCCACCTTATGAAATGGGAACTCCTCAATACCAACAATAACCTTCTTGGTCACTAATCTCTCAAGAGTTGATGTATCTAGATTAAAAAGGACCTAAGGTCAGACTCCTTTTCCTATGGCTATTCAATAATCTCTAAATTTGAACTCTCAGAGGCTCCTAGGGTGTCAATCCCTTGGATTTCCTTATTATGAAGGATTTGGATGCTTCTCTCTGCTTGTCTATTCAAGATATCCTGAATCCAATGCTTGACATTATCCTGAACATCCATGTCAACTCGAGTCATAGCTAGTGAAGGAGAAAGAGATGGGATTTTCTATAACTTCCCATAATTTTTTTGTAACTTCCCATAATCAAAACAATTAGGAATAATTGGTCTATAAATAGGATTCTCATCATTGAAGAGGTTAATTTCACTAGTAGGGTGAGTCAAAGTTAACCTAGGACTTTTTCTTAGAGCCAGAGGAACTAAGGTTAATTCTACCTGTCTCTTTCCTTTGTATAATGAAACTAATTCTTTGCTTGATTCCTCATATGGATCTTCTTCCTTATCATAACCATAGGCAACTATGATGTTAGTAGGGGCACTTTCGACTATTTCTCTAGTTTCCAAAGCAATCATGCTAATAACTTCTACTAGGGAAGAAGGCCTTGGTGGGGATGGTTGAATTTAGGGACCTTCACCAAGTCTATGCTCTATGCTAGAATCCTAAATCACATCTTTACCTTTTTATTTTACATCCTCAGTTACCCAACCTGGGGTGACTTTGTCAATTCTCTTTACTGAGGCTCAGAAGATTATCCTCCAATAGGTGGCTCTTGATGTACAATCCCATATGGTCCTGGCAGCAAGTGATAATGTAAGGGATGTAGTTGCCATATTTCTCCTGAGGGTTTATTATCCCTAACTAGCCTATGTTCTAATATGATGTTGTAGTTTTTAACCATGAACAAGACTTCTTCAAAGTTCCTTGCCTTTGTGTAAATACCATCTCCCACACTTGGTTGATGTTTGTATTCAGTCTTTGGGACCCTTTTATCCTGAATATGGTTGGCCATTTTATCATTGGGGTCCCACATCTTAAGAACATCCATTTGAAAACCAAAATATTTCTTATGCACCACCATGATCTCTAGCTATTTCCAATCCTTGATTATAATTCTACCAATGTCCAGTGGAAAAGGATGAACTTGAGCCTTCTTATTTTTCTTGCATATCCAATCCATTCCTTGGATGATTTGATAAGTAATTTATTGCACTACAATCTTACTAGGAACATATATAGGCAATATATATGGTTGGACCATGATTCCTTCTATCCTTATTATAGTGCAATCTGGATAGAACCACACATCCCCCATGGTCTCCACTTGTCTTTTGATTAGAGGATAAAGCTTGGGCATAGGGATACTAGTAATTGCCTCAAAAATGATTGGGAAGTTACCATCACATTTTAGTTACATGTGATTCCTATATTTTAAAATATGTACTTTAGAGTAATGATGGGAAATGGTAGTTCTACCATCATGGGACCAATTTTAGATGCTAGGGAAATTAATAGAAGCTAGGAGTGAATCCAAGAGGTAAGTCATCATAAAGAATTGCTTAGAGGTCTTTCTCTTGATGGTTGTAAATTGTTTGGCCAAGAAAAAAATTTTCAAGTCTCTAATGGGAGGGGTTAAGCTCCGCTCCAATATTCAATGGACATAAGATACCTAAACCTTACTCAAATAAGTTGTAGAAGAGGCACCAAAGGCTCTGTTCAATAAGGTCATAGCTACCCTAATGCCCTCCTTAAATTTAGAAATAAGAATCTCACCATTAGGGTTCCTCAAAACATGGCAACCTTGGATTAACCAAGGTGAGAGGCCTGAATCCAAGTTTTGGGAATTTATCCATTCTCTCAAGGATGGGAAATTGACATGAGGCAAAGGGAGTTTATAGTAAGCCTCAAATGCCATGAGAGCTATACATGAAACTTTCTTGATACTTCATGAATAATATATTCTCCATATATTCTATAGTCAACACAAATAGGAATAAGAAGGTCGATGCAATGCATTTCCTCTAGTTAGCAGCCGCATGGTGAAAGCCTACCAGCTGAATTGATACTAGGTCTTTATATCTTTGGTGCACCGTAGCATTCCTCTTTTCCTCCTGGGAATTTTGTTGCAACTCCTTTATAAAGAAGAATAATTTGGAATAATTTATGATTCCATGTATAGTAAAGGGTGTTAAATCTAACTCTATTTCTCTAAAGACCCTTCCTTCACCATATGAAGTTAGAGAAAGCTTTGCTTCAATTTTCATCTATTGCCTGCCCGTCACCATTGATAACACTTAATTGTAGTTGATGAAAACAAAGATCTCACTAAGGCACTTGTTCTGAATTTAAGTTGTAGTTACTTTGATTGCTATGTGATTAATTGAACTGACTTAAGTCCTTTATAGAGGGTTCAGGGTTTTTAGCTTTAATGGTGAAAATATCCAAATTTTGATTTCATACGTGCCTCAAATTTGATGGGACCTCATTCTCATTTTTTTGCATTATCGAGCATAGGATATCTTTAATTTTGATCTTCCATACCTATGTGGAGCTTATATGGTAGGGTTCCATGCCTTTTGTGGCAAATTTCACAAATGCTATTTGAAGGCTAGCCGTTAGCTTTCAAAAGTCCTCTTTATTTTGTTTTGAAAAACTGAATCTAGGTTTGGTCTCTTGATTTTTAATCTCACTAATTATGCCATGTGTCAAGCTCATTAGGCCTTTGAAAATTTCTCAACTTCATTGTAATGTTGGATCAAATTTAGTGAGAAAATGATCACCATTGGATCTTTGGCTATGCCCAGATTTTTAACGATATGCCTTTTTAAAGGACTTTGGGCTTGACATACTGTTAGATTAAATCTAGTGAACAAGCTATCACCATTGGATCCTGTAAGATGATTACCTTTTAATTAGTTCCATGATTATATGAATCTTAGGCTTTAAAAATGTCATTTAGAATTTTATGTTTAAAAAACATAAAATGAGTTATGCTAAGATCTTTATATACTAGGTTTATCTTCGTAAAAGCTAGGAATTTCTTAAAAGGTTTTTTAGAAATTCCCCCTTTGATTAGGCTTTAAAAATTGTCTAAGTTAAATTTGATGGGTTTGATCACATCAAATACATCCTCATAGATGTCAAATGATGGGATTGAATCTATCAAATTTAAGACAGTAGAATTTATTAATCTAATAACTGATTGCCATGTGTAAATCCCTTGAGAATTCCCAAAGCTTTGGGGATTATCTAGGTTAGATTTGATGGATTTGGTCACATCAAATACATCCTCATAGACTTTAGATGATGTGAGAAACCTATCAAATTTAAGATAATGTAATTTATTGATCCAATAACTAAATGTCATAGTAAAGCCCTCAAGAGTTCCTGAAGCTCTGGCTTTAATTTACACCATTATATTAAAACCTTTGATCAAGCGATTGCCATTGGATCCTTACTAGGGCCCAAATCATTAACTGTATGCCTTTCTAAAAGACTTAAATCTTGATGCACCATTAGATTAAATCTAGTGAACAAGCGTAAAGCATTAGATCTACAAAAGTGTATGAACTTTAAGTTAAAACCTGATCATGCATAACATTTCCAGCTAGATTTTTTTAGGAATGTTTAAATTCAAATCACTAGGGTTTATTACATAAGAAGCCTAAATTATTCCATGGAACTTACAATTAATCACCTTGAAGATGCTTATTAACAACATTAATCCCTAAGATATGATCATAATCAGATATATCAAAACTCATGTCTTTTTTTAAGATTGACCTGCCTTTAAAATTCAAGATCAAATAATCTTTCACACTTATTCTAGAATATATAGGTTTGTGAAACAATCACATGGGTCCCCTTTTCAAAAAAGAAAGATGGGGGGGGGGTGTTGGTCTCAACAGAGTGAAAATTCCAAATTCTTAAAACCAAGGAAGGCTTTCACATAAAAAATGATCATTTTGGGAGGGCCAAACTGCACTACTAACTCCTTTAGGAAGTTGAGGATCATGTTTTTAGTTACCTTACTCATTAGGGCTGTCTCTATCCACCTTGTGAAGTAATCAATGATCATAAGTATCTTTTTATGGCTTACACTAGAAATAGGATTAATCATCCTAATAAAATCCAAGCCCCACTATGTGAAGGGCTCATCAATCACAATTAGATTTAATGGCATGGCTAAATTCTTTTGCTATCCCATGAAGTATTGATATTACTGGCATTTTTTATTGCCTGATGGCAATGTAAAAACATGGTTGGCTAGTAGTATCCTGCATACATAATCTTAGTCATGGTGGTCTTTGTTGAGAAATGGCCACCCAGAGGGGTGGAGTGAATATTATAGAAGATCTTCTAAGCTTGGTGATTTTTGATGCATCAAAGTAGATATTCATCGAAGTTTCTCTTGAATAGGACTCCTTAGACTAGTGTGTAACTAGCCCCATGCAACTTGTAGAATCTTATTTTACGCATAAGAAGATCATTTAAATATCATTCAGTCTACATAAAATGGGTCCTATCAGTAACCCATGACTTGTTAGTTTCATATTGATTTAGTAAAACCATTTTTAGTGCATCATATCCTTATGTTGGGGCACCTGTGCATTGATCCAGATACTCACAAAGCCCTCTTCTTCAGATTACCTTGGTTGCCCTGACTTTAAAGACATATTTTACGATCTCGGTGATCCAATTGGCCCAATTTTATGTGATATCTCCTTCTGTTATGTACTCTTAGATGTTAGAATACACCACGTATACCCATCTTATTCCCCATCAGCAAGTGCCTAAATTTTTAAAGAGATTTGATGATGGAAAAGGCTTTTTTTTCAACAAAATTATACTTGGTATCATACCCACACAAGATATTTGAATATAAATAAATTAGGTGTTCAATTGCCCCTTCTTCCCTTTGAGTTAGCACATCCACTAGGCTATATTTGCTCCCATAGACATACATGATGAAATCTATAAAGAAGTCAAGATAGATTAGCATAATGGTGGTAGATATCACTTATTTAATCTTGTCAAATGCTATTATCCATTTTGCAGTCCATTTGAAGGGCTGGTCTTTCTTCTATATTAGTATGATTGGCCTTACCAATCTCATGAAGTTAGATATGAACCTTCTGACGAAATCAATCTTTCCCAAGAAAGATTAGATCCACTTCTTCTTGATCGACAAGGTCAAATCCCTAATAACCTTTAATCTATCTAGATTGATAGAGATTCTTTCTTTGAATACCATGTATCCAAGTAGATTACCTTATAAGACTCTGAAAAGACATTTCTTAGGGTTGAGAGACACCCCAAATTCTTAACATTTTTGGAAAACCTTCTCTAAATGATCGAAATGATCTCCCTTCTTCTTGGAGAACACAATGACGTAACATAGGTACATAAAGATAATCTTGTTGATCAGGCATTCAAAAGCTATGTTTATGGCTCTTTGGAAGGTATCCCCTACATTATAGAGGCCAAAAGCCATCTTTACATATGTGAAGGTCCCCCACTTTATAGTAAAAGTGGTCTTGTGTTGGTCCTTTTCGTTAACCCATTTTTGGCTGAACCCTGAGAATCCATCCAGTAGGGAAAACATTTTTGCACCTGCTAATGTCTGGAGGATATATTCCATAGAAAAAAGGGGATGATGATCCTTTAGAGATGCTTTATTCAAATCCTAGAAGTCTATGCATAGTCAGATTTCTCCATTCTTCTTCCTCACCAAAACTAGGTTGGACACCCAAGTCGAATGCTTGATTGGGTATATAACTCTAGAGTCAATAAATTTACTCTACTTTCAATTTCCTCCCTTCTCTGACATCAAGTTTAGAGTATTCAATTTTATCTGTGATAAAATTTTGTTTGTCATTCCTTGCATCATTAGAATCAAAAAAGTTCTCTAGGGTGATCAACCCCTTCGATAACTTATTAGGTTTTAGTTACATGATCTAATCCTTATAGGATTATTTGATCTTTAGATGCAACTTCTCCACAAACTCACATAACTACTAGAGAAACATAATGATTTGGGCATCATTTTCAAACACTTATCAATTTTTGTCATTATCAAGAATGACGAGTCTAATGATCACGCACACTATTTTCTCATTGATGAAGAAATCTGTCACTAGATCAAACTAAGAACCAATTGTCACCATCCTATCCACCTCTACATTCATGGTCCTAGGGATGATTTGAATGTTGAAAGATTTGAATGCTTCAATCAAATCCCATATTTGATGGTGGTAGGATCTCATGTAGACATTCTTCATAGTTGTAACCCCTCTTACTTGTCTCACCACTAATTTGGAATCTCCAAACACTTTTAGCTACTTTAGGCCCATGTGCTTAGTGAGGTTGAGGCTATGGACTAATACTTCATATTTATATTCATTATTTATGTAGGTAAATTGGATCAAAAAAGGTTGTAGGGTCTCTTTTCTGGATGGAGACACCAACTGGATGCCTACCCCAAAGCTGGTCTTGTATTTCACACTGTCAAAATGTAGCATCCAAAAATATGGCTCACCTTTAGGATTTTTTATTTGATCCTCCTTATTCATCACCTTAAGGATGGCCTGATCCTTATCATGGATTATATAGGTCCTAAGTCCCGTGGCATCAAAATTCATGAAAGGATCATTCTCAATGAACTTATTAATACGGACCTCTTGCTCAAGGATCCTATTGTCAACCACTCCTTCCTCTTCAAGAATTTATACGTAATGCATCTCTTTCTTAGAGAAAGAAGTGTACATTGCTTCAAAATTTACCATAGCATCATCTAATTTGTGTTTAGGATGTAGAGGCTTGGACAACACCTTTAACTTCGAGCCATATTTGATGCTCAAGTTTAGATGGGACCAATCTAAAGACAAGTATCTACTTATTTTGGTAGTGAAAACTCTTTATAGACATAGTCTAGAGACTGGTAGGACATCAATCACCACAAATTCTAGGGAACTATTATGCTCAAACAAAAGTACAAGGTCAGGGGATGATCATTAATGATACTAATGGTCTGAACCTTCTTCCCATCTAGTTGCATCACCCCTTTGTCCAATAGTTCATAATATAGTTGCAGTGTATCGATAATTTGCTTGGGTATTACCATGGTGATGGCACCATAATCGATCATGGAACTATGCAACTTCTTTCTTATAATGAGAGTCAAATAGAATGGAGTAGGTTTCATCTTAATTACCCCTATCTGAGAGTTAAAAAATGTAGATGGCACATGAGGTTATGCACTACAATTGGTTTCCTTTCCTTTATCTCATTCTAGCTTCACAATTGGGATAGCTTACATAGATTTCTCTTAGTCTTTCAACACTTCTTTCAACAAAGATTTCTACTTAGGAATAGATAGGACATCCTAGAAGGAAACATTAGTGGGAACCTTCTTTAGTTATTATACTATGTTGTACAACCCTTGTGGTTAGATCTCAGGTTCCCTTGGCTTATTTTGTATTATTTCTTTCTATTTTTGATAAGTCAAAGGTGATCCCAAGCAATTTTCTAAAGTCATTTTTGGCATTATGAAGGCTTCTTGGATCTCAGTCAACCTCTTCTTGGATCAGGTGAAATAGTTTGACTAGACTCATAGGGCTTTTGATACTGGGATCTCGATCACATAGACCGCATCCTCACCCTTTACCCAGGAGAAAAGTGCATGCTCCAAGGCTTGCTCCTCTTCTTTCTTTAAGGACATTTGTTACATTTATGACATTAAGATAACATTCTCAACACCCAGGGACTGATATCCATAAGAAGTTGAATTAGGTGTATTCCCTTGCCTTCATTATTTAGTGACCTTTTTTTACAAATTGCCTTTTAGATAATTATAGGGTGTATGTGTGTCGTTGCATGGGAATCACCATGAATTTGAATCATTTGCCAAGTTATTTTGGCCTGTAACTAATTCTCTATTTTCATTTGGTGAGATTTTTTGTAAAGGATTAGGGATTAGATCAATTTTATTCATGGGTCATGTTTGATGGTTTGGCACTTGATGATTTGGTGCCTAATGAGTCAACCTCTACCTCTCCTAGTACTAGTTATTATGGTAGGGTGATCTCCTTTCTTGGTAATTTTGGAAAGGAGGTTTTTGGGGCATAGCCTACAATGTTTTGAGGTTTATTATCTCATTAGAGAAGTTTTGCAAGATGCTCTTCATGTCATTCATCTCCACGACTAGCAAGGATGAAGAAGATGTGCTTGCATGAGTAGGTAGCTATTAATTTGTTATTTTTTGAAATAATAGAGTTTTATTCCTATTTAATAAACAAGTCTGAGTAGAATAAATTAGTAAATAATATTCCTATTTAAAGCTATTAATTTGTGAAATTAAATTACAATTAGACCTTTTCTAAAAATAATAGTGAGAGAGAGAAAATCAAACTTAGCTTATTTTGAACTATTCTGACTGAGATAGGGTTTATAAGTTTGTGTGTAGGGATAGGATGCTATCAAAAATAAGATCTTAAACTTCATTTTTTGATTAGACAAGAGTTCCAGAACTAGACACCCTGGGCTATGATGCTATAGTACTTTTTTGATTTTATTGCCTTGAGGATTTAAGCTTTCTGGGTTTTGTTCACTTACTCAGTGTGAGCATGTGTACCAATTTTAAAGTCCTCAATATCAAAAAAGTTCCTTGTAGATTTAATTATTTATATACTTATATCTTCTATACAATTGAAAGAAACTTTGGCAAATGGGGAAAAGGGGTTAGTGTGTGTAAGATGCACTAGACATGTTTCACACCGCATGTGGGGGCACACTGCCTACATACCAATACTCTAAAAATGGATCAAGCCATATGTAGTTCTCCCTTTAAGAGTGCTTCATGCAATAGTGAATAAAATGTAGGAAATGCTAAAACTAGGTAAGCTTGAGATGTCTAAGGGCTGGTGTAAGGACTTGAATTGGCTTGAAAGTGTATAACTTGACTATATATAGAGAATTGGAAAGATTAATTGAGTGGTCTTGCTTGTATTCTTTCTTGTTTGAATGATATTTTCCAACCCTTTCCAAATGATCTCTGAATGGGCTTATATATGTTATGAATGAATATAGAAATCAATGAAAAACAATTTCATAGAATCATAATAATAGATATAAACAAAAATTCAAAAAGAATAAAAAATAAAAAATGTAAAATAAGAAGACCAAATTTACAATGGTTCACCCAATGTGGGCTACATCCACTATGAAATACTTGCTCATATTTTATTACAAGCCATGAGAGTACAAACCACTCTCAGATCAATCTTCTCACAATTACAATGCACACATATTGTTTGGAGATATGCTCAACAAACCCTCCTAATTTTGCACCTGAATTCATACACTCTATTCTTCCTTCTCAAACCCTAGTTCTCATGATTTATTACCTATGAAATATACATCAATACATAATACATCAACAAAGCGATATTAAAAAATAATGGGTACCAAAACCATGGGTCTAATCAACCCAAAATGGTTTCCCATTAAAAGGGGTCCAAAACCTTGATGAGAATACATATAGATTGTACAATACATTTAAAATGTACAGTATTTGAAAATACATTGTAATTTAGAAATAGGATCTATAACACAACAATCTCCCACTTGGAGACTGATTTCCTCTGAGTAAGCTTCTCACCCCTTCACTATCATCTATGAAGGCCAATCAAAACTAAACATAGCTTCAGTTTCTCCCTTGTGACCACCTTGGTCATCATGTCTATAGGATTATGACTAGTATGAATCTTCTCTAACTTCAAATTCTATTCCTCCAAAGTTGTACTAATGAAATGGTACCTCAACTATATATGTTTCATCCTAGAGTGGAAAGTAGAGTTCTTTTCTAGATTTATAACACTCTGACTATCACTATATAGCTTCCCTTCTTCCTGCTTATGACCCAAATCTTCAATAAATTGATGTAACCAAATCATTTCTCTGATTTCTTTTGTGGCAACAACATAATCAACTTCTGTGGTTGACAAAGCCACAAGTTTTTGTAGTCATGAAATCTAGCTCATCATTGTGACACCTATAGTAAATACATATCCTATTGTACTCTTCTTGATAGCTAAATCTCCAACCATGTCTGAATCTACATAACATGCAAAGTGGTGTCCAATCCACCATAACTTAGAACTATCCCCATGGTCCCTCTCAAATATCGAAGGATCCACTTCACCGCCTTCCAGTGTTCTCTACCTAGATCACTCATGTAAGTATTTACTACTCCCACTGCATGGGCAATATCTGGCTTAGTGCACTCCATGGAATACATCAAGATACCAATAACTAATGAGTATGGTACATATAACATCTAGATTCTCTCCTCCTCTATCTTGGGACATTGTTCCTTTGATAACTTGAAATGACCTGCCAAAGGAGTCCCAACCAGTTTAACATCTTGCATACTAAACCTTTATAAGACCTTTTTGATGTACTCTTCTTGGGATAAATTTAGATTTTGTTCCTTCCTATCTCTAGTTATTCTCATACCAAGGATTTGTTTTTCTGCTCCCAAATCTTTCATAACAAAGGAATTACTAAGTTGTTCCTTGAGTACCTTTATTTATTGCATGTTATTACCTGTAACCAACATGTCATCCACATGCATACAAAGGATAATGTAATCACCATCATAAAATTTATTGATATATACATAATGGTTTGAATGACACCTGGAGTATCCCTATTCCATAATAAAACTATCAAATTTCATGTACCATTGTCATGGAGCTTGTTTCAGGGCATATAAGCTCTTCTTCAATTTGCACACCATGTTCTTCTTCCCTATAACCTTACATCCCTATGGCTATTCTGTATACAAGTCCTCCTTTAAATCACCATGAAGGAACACAATATTCACATCTAGTTGCTTTAAGTGTAAGTCTTCTCCTGCCACTATCCCAAGAACAATCCTAATAGAAGTCATCTTTACCACTGGAGAAAAAATCTCATTGAAATCAATTCCCTTCTTTTGTGCAAATCCCTTTACCACCAACTAGGCCTTATACCTTTTATTTCCTCCATCATCTTCTTTAACTCTATACACCTACTTGTTCTACAATACTCTCTTACCTTTAGGTGGGGTTAGCAAATCCCAAGTCTGATTTTCCATGACAGACTGATGCTCCTCATCCATAGCTTGCTCCCACTTCTCCCTGACATCTACCTAAGTTACTTCAAAAAACTCTAGTTCTCCATTATCAGTGAGTAATAAATAATTAAGAGATGGAGAAAAATGTTTATGTTCCCTTCTTACCCTAGAAGACCTTCTCACCATAGGAGTTTGGGATTCTTATGGAGTAGGTGACTAAACTGGTTGTTTGGACCCTTTATCATCTGCAATGTTCTCTAGTACTATGTACTCTTTTCTAGAATCCTTTTTTTGATCCTAAAACTACTATTTATACATGACTTTCTCATTAGAGACAACATCCATAGACCTAAAGATTTTCTTGTCTTTAAGACTCCAAATCTAGAAACCAAAGTCATCCTCACCATAACTAATAAAGGTGCATTTTTCAGACTTAGCCTCTAGCTTAGTCCTATCATCCTTATCATTATGAATGAAGGATTCACAATCAAATATTAGAAGAAATGAATAATCAACCTTCTTACTAGACCAAGCTTCCTTAGGTATGCCTCCATCCAAAGAGTATGAAAGACCTCTATTTATCATATATATAACAATGTTTACTACTGTTGCCCAAAACTTAAGAGGTAGTCCTGCATGCAACCTCATGCTCCTAGAATGATCCATGATAGTCCTATTAATCTTTTCTGACACTCCATTCTTCTATGGATTTCTTAGAACCATCATCTATCTGTGAATTCCATTTCTTGAATAGTAATAAAAAAATGCATTGCTACAATATTCGCCACCATTATCTGACCTAAGACATTTTAACTTGAGACCTATTTCATTCTTAACCAAGGCGTTCCATATTTTAAACATATCAAACACATAAAATTTTCTCCTAATTCCATATACCCAAACTTTCTTAGTTATATCATTGATAAAAGTGACATAATAAGATGAGCCACCAATTGAAGATACTTGAGCCAACCCCCATACATCTGAATGAACCAACTCCAATTTATTCTCCTTCCTCATAGGTCCAATTTTTATAAACTTTACCCTTTTCTATTTTCCATACACACAATCTTCACAAAAATATAAATCAGATCCTTTCAATCTAGGCAACCGATCTTTCAAAAATTTCATACCCTTTTGGCTCATGTGATTGAGACTATTATGCCACAAAGTTTTATTTACATCTATAGAAACTAAATTAAAATAATCAAAACTACTTGATAAATATAGGGTACTCATCTTCTTACCTCTTACTACCATAAGAGTACCCTTGGTCACCTTCCAAGAACATGCTATGAATGCCACCATACATCTTTCACTGCCTAGCTATTTTATGGATACCAAATTCCATTCAACTTAGGCACATGCCTACCATCCTTTAGTAGCCAAGTTTTCTGATTATGCATCTTGATCTGAACACTTATTTTTCCTACTATGCTGCAAGGCTCATTATCAACAAGGTAAATATGTCCAAAATCTCCTTGAACATAATTAATAAAATAATGCCTATATGGTGTAGCATGAAAAGAAGCCCCTAAATCTAAAACCCAAGACTCAAAAATATTTTCAATAGAGAGAATTAATTCATCCTAACAAACATTACTTGTTTCCACATTCACCTCCTTGGTGTTTTCCTAATTTTTGTTCTTGTTTTGAAGAGACCAACAATCCTTCTTCCCATGCTTAGTCTTTCCATAGTGCCAACATACCATCTTGGCCCTTGATTTTGACCTTCCAATATCATTTGACTTTCCATGTTTTCCTTTTCCTTTAAACTTTTATCTCCCTCTACTCTCCACCACCAAAGCATCACTTGAAGTAGAAGTCTCCCTAGATATTTTCCATCATATTTCCTCACTAAAGATTACTCTTATGACATCCTCAAACTTCAACTTGGCATTATTAGAGACTGAGTTGCTCACAACCATTACCAGGCTATTCTAACTCTCTGGTAAGGAACATAAAATAAACAAAGCCCTAACTTCATCATCAAAATCTATTTTTATAGAATTCAACATACTCACAACTATATTAAATTCATTCAGATGATTAGCAACTGAACCATTTTCAGACATCTTCATATTAAATAACTTTTTAATCAAAAATATTTTATTAGAAGTAGAGGGTTTCTCATATAACTTGCCAAATGCATTCATGAGACCTTCTATGGTCTTCTCATAGGATATATTAAATTTGACCAAAGATGTAAGGCATAACCTAATGGCCCTAAGTGCTTTTCTGTTAAGTAGTTCCCAAGCCTCATCTGTCATACTCGCTGGTTGCTTTACTCTTCCTCCTAGCAGAGCATGAAGGTCATTTTGATAGAGGTAATCCTCCATCTACATCTTCCATAGACCAAAGTTATATCCATTGAAATTTTCAACCTTTAACCTATGATAATCAACCATGGCTCCCACTTGAACTCATAACCCTTCTTGTGATTCAATACTTCAACAAATACAACTTGAAGCTCTGACACTAATTGTTAGGAATAAATATAGAAATCAATGCAAAACAATTTCATAGAATCACAATAATAGATATAAATAGAGAAGTAAAAGAAACATAAAATAAATATGCAAAATAAGAAGACTAGATTTAACATAACTCACCCAATGTGGGTTATATCCACCAAGAAACACTTGCTCATATTTTATTATAAGCCATGAGAGTAAAAACCACTCTCAGATTAGTCTTCTCTCAATTATAATACACAAATATTATTTAGAGTTGCTCTAAAAAAACCCTCTTAAATTCGCACCTAAATTCACACACTCTATTCTTCCTTCTCAAACCCTAGTTCTCATGATGTATTGCCTATGAAATATCCATCAATACATAATACATCAACAAAGTGGTATTAAAAAATAATGGGTACCAAAACCATGGGCATAATCAACCCAAAATGGTTTCCCATTAAAAGGGGTCTAGAACCTCGATGAGAATACAAATAGAGTGTACAATACATTTAAAATGTACAATATTTGAAAACACATTTAAATTTAGAAATAGGTTCCACAACACAATAATATATAGATCTATTGATCATAGGTTAGATGAAGTCAGACTAGGCTGTCACAATGAACAAGAAGAATTGGGGAAAAATGGTAACCTAGGCTCAAAATGTGATTGGACAGGAGCACTAAAAAGGTGACACCCTAGGCTTTAACCCTATAGTCCAGATTTGGTGCTATTATCTTGAGTATATGAGACTTGGGGGAGATGGATTAGTCATGAAGAGAGGGTCCTGGCTTAGTTGGGGTCAAGTCTGGAAGGCTACAAATGACTAGGAATCAATGAAAGTAAGCCTAAGAGGGTCATGAGAGTAAGCAAGAGGGACCTAAAGATTGGGTGTCATTAACCATGCTCAAGTTACCAATTTTTGCATTTTATATGACTACAGATATACATACATGGAAGGTGGTGCTTGTGAGGTGCTCAAGACTTCTTCTTGTGGCAACATTGATATCTCTGGGAATATTAGCATTGACGATCGAGGAAGAAGCTTCTTAACATCTATGAAGTTATTTTTAGCTTTAACTACTAGCTCATATGCATTTGGCCTCTAGGAGACTAAATCATGCTAGCTATTTCTAAGTTGAAGGCTTTGAGATAAAAGATAATAACCATACCTATGGGTAGTCAAGCCTTTATTAAGATCCTTTACCAGGTCTTATTGAACCTAATATTAAAATCAATAATAGCCTCTTGAGAGGCTATTTTGATAGTGATTAGTTGTTGTAGGTTAGATGATTGGTTTGCCTTCATGTTGGATCACTCAGATAACCTATTGCATAAGTCATCCTAGGTAGTGATAGAGTTGGGTGAAAAGGATTAGTACTAGTCAAGAGCTTACCTTTTGATAGGGTGGCTAGTAGCTTTAGAGATACATTTTGATGTGTAACAGAATGCATAATATAAACATTTACAACATCTTGAAGATGTTCCACCTCACTTTTGAAATATTCCCTTGAGAATTTGGGGAGTGACTTCAATGCATTAGTTGAAATAAGATCCCACATAGTTGAGGCTATTTAAGAGATGATTGGGATACCATTATTCCATGCCATGATGTTCTTCAGTGGTCTTTGGATGGCCATTTGTTGTGGTTGTTGCATTGCACTTGATCCTACAATTTTTTTATCAATTTGTAACTACCAAAGGTGGTGATAACAAGCCTAGATTCTTTATTATTTATGACCTTGTAATGGGTTGATGGCTCATACACTCTAGCTTCTAGTCAGGTAGACTAGTAGTTCATGTCTCATCAGGCATACTAGAAAAGAAAAATTATTGATGCCTAAAATTTTCACTCTAGGTGAGCAACTCTCTATGGGAAGCTTTAAAGATGTGGGACTCAAATGCGGTCTATAAAGTAACCTCCAGGGTTTAGAATTTGACTCTTTAGATCAATTTGAGGATGAAAGGATAAAAAGGAAATGAAAAATAAAATTTAAATAAACTAACTAGGGAAGTGCGTTGACATATTTAAAGTATTGACCTATAATTGCATGAAATAGATTGAATCTTTAAACATCACAAACTATTAAAGGAGCATATGCATGAATTAAAGTCTATAATGCAAATAATAACCAATACTATAAAATAGATAAAGGAAACAACAAAACAAAGTAACTTTCCACTCAGTTTGACATAGAACACCACATTCTCTTCGTTATTAGGTGGAGAAAAAAATACAAAAGGACTCGAGGGAGTAATATACAATATTTAATCCTACCCATGAGGGGCACCTGCTAAGGTCAAAGAATGAAAAATGCTAACTGCTACTACTTCTATTCTAAAACTAGACTATTATAAATGGCTGCTCTCTAATAATAGTAAAAAATAATTATTCATCTACCATCCCATTCCAAAGAAAAGAGCTCTACCTATATAGGCACAATGGCCTTATGAGGAAATGACACCTGGAACCCAGTGCTTGCACTCAGGATGAGGCTTTTACAACTGATCAAGGAACTCTGACTGATGAATTCAATTATCCCTCAAAATCTTGGATATGACATAGCTATAATGCCTTATAATGTCCACTACATTTAGAAGAAGCATAGTGGTGACATGTGTATGCCTCCAAAACTACCTCTAGCCTGCTTGTTAGGAAAGGGGGTCCCACTCCTCTCATCTAATGGTGCTACTCAAAGGTCTGATAAGAAAAGTTTGCTCTTAAGGAGTGTTAGGATGATGTGTGGTGGGTTTGCTTCCATCATTATAACTGATTGGTGGTTCCCCTTCCTAACTCTACCAACTAATGGCATGATCTCAAGTACTGAAAAAAGATCCTTTGCTTTTAAGGAGTATCATGATACCATGTGGCGAGCTGACACTACCCCTAAGAAAGTTGAGCATTCCTTTACAAAAATGAGTGTGGGGGTGCCATGTAGAAAGTTTGCATCCATCTTTGCAACCAAAAGGTGGGTCCTATTTATTATCCCATTAGCCAATGGCACTGTTTGAAAGCCTGATAAAAATAAACCTCCCTCAGATAAGCATTGGGACACCATGTTTCGAGTGGGTACTTTTCCTAGGGAAGGTGAGAAATTCTTTATGTTAAACGAGCACTGGGATACCACATGGTGACAATGGGGGGAAGCTGAGACTTAGCCAAAATACAAAAGGACTTTGGGAAAAGAGAAAGGCAAAATCACAACTACTAAACTTTGCCAAGCATGTTCGAGACCCAATGTTGACTGCTCTAAAATTCAAAAATGTGGATAATATCCACAATTTAATGGATCTAATACAACATTGAGGCCTTGTAATAATACCCAAGTGTTGACTATCATACCCAAGATATTAGAGAAGTGTCATGATACATATATTGGCTTCATAAAAGGATACAATATCAACATTAATGCATTTATTACCATCTATTAGGGGGCTATTAATCAGAATCTCTATATATGATGAATGTTTTTTTTATTGATTCATTTGAAACCACACTTATAACAATAGATTTTTTAGGTATATCTTGAATTTGAACCTCTTTTGTTAGAAACCCTTTATTAAGAATGTTTTTTTACTTATCTTGAATATAATTTTACAACTTCTCCTTTAGTAATTATTCATTTTATAAATTTTATTCTTGTAGTTTTTGTAACCTTGTTTGTTCCTTCATAATTTTTTCTTTTAATACCTTGTATTTTTCTCATTGTTCTCTTTGTAACCTTTGCTTTTCAAACTTTCCCTTTTGTAATTTTTTTTATAATCTCATTTTTTTCATTTTGTTCATTTTGTAAATTTTTTTTCTCTAATTTGGACCTCCAAATATTTTCTTGATTTAATTTTTCCTTTTGCATCTTTTCTTGCTCTAAATTATCCTTTTATATACATTCTTGCTCTTTTTTTTAATTTTGCACTTGTGCTTTAGAATATGCAATCATAATGTAAGTGGGTTACTTGATTGATGTATCTATTATAGGATCACTGATATCAAATATATTTTGTATTTTGTCTTTTAAATCCCAACAACTACATGTATGATGCCCACACATACTATGATATGCATAACAATATTTTGATTTCTTTAGAGAAGGCATAAAAGGTAATGCAATCAACTTGTTTTGAAGCATTTTTATTAGAATCTCCTTTGAACTCTTATTACTTTTTGAAGCATTATTTGCAGACTAATGTCATTATTAAGGTTTGAGATAACTAGATGAAGATGTATATACATAATTAATATTAGCATACTCTAAAATATTTATATATGTGCTATTATTTTCCCATAATGTGATCTTTTAACTAAAATATATATTTTGATTTTTCAATTCTTCTATTAAATTTCTCATAATTATGATTTTATCTTTAATGGCTTCATAAAGATAAACCCTGGTATTTTTTACTGAATATTCATGCAAACACCATTAATAAGAGAGGTGGTAGGTGGATGGAGTTGAGTAAGGACATGGTGGTTACCATGATTTGATACTATAGGATGAGTCAACTTACCTCTTGGGACAATGATAACATCAACTTGGTTAGAGGGAAAGTAGCTATCACAATTTTGAGGCTTAGTAGGAGACATAATGAAAGGAAGTGAAATCTCTAATTAGATGTTGTAACAAGAAAAATTGAGTAGTACTTGAAATTTTAGATTAGGCTTTATAACATCTTGAATATATGACTTCTCTTGTTCCCATGTCATGTTTGACTTGACAAAATTTTACATTAATGCTACTTTCATCTTAGTATGTGATTGAATTCTTTTTCAAAAAACTTGAAGCAAGAAATGATCATCAAATATAGCCATATAATATTTGAAAAAAAGTAATAAAAAGCTAAAATGTGAGATCCTAAAAATAAGGATACTAAAAATAATAGCATGGAAAAGATACTATGATCAAAACATGAAATGGAAATGACATAAAAACGGTAATTTTGTGTGTGTATGGAGATTAGTAAATTCTTATAAATTGCAAGGTTAAAAGAAAGTGATTTTAGTGTCAAAAATTATATTTAAGGTCGAAAACAAGTTATTTTAGTGTTATATTTAGATACAAGGTCAAAATACAATTTATTTAGTGTCAAATGTTAATGAATCTATCTAAACCCTACGATAATTTTTTGAAATTAACGAAGATGCATGACTAACTTAGGCCTACCAATATGTTTTGTCAAAATTTGGATAAAAAGGTGAATTAAACCCAATTAATATAAATTGAATGGAGTAAAGGAGAATAATTGAAATTGACTTGTGACAAACATAGTGAATTCAAAATGTTGAATTTGATGAAGTACAATCAATCAATAAAAGACTATGAAATGAAATAGAGAAACTTAGTTATTTATACCCCAAATATGATTATTTTGACTATGTTTGACATTTTTTAGAATTAAGGGTAAAGATATTAGCCTAATCTATTTAAAAAAAGACTATTCTATAAGCAGTCCAATTTAATAGTTCAGATTCACAATATATTCTAATACAATGCTGAATTATGAAAATATGGTAAATATAGAAGTATAATGCCAAAAAATAATTTGATTAATTAATCATGAATAAATAATAATACTTAATTTATTTAATGATTCATAATAATATCTAAGATGTGTAGGTGTAGAAACAATTAGGATGGTGCTCAACTATGATTTACTAGATTCTAGAAATAAGCTCTTTGTCAGGCTGGACACTATTGTCAAAATAGGGAAACTAACATCGATACTTATGTCTTAAAACCAATGTTTTTATCCATAGTGAAATACATGTCCTTTTTCATATATTTCATTTGCACTTGTTAGGGTTCCCTATCACCTTACATATTGTTTGTCTAGATATTAGTGTGTAGCTTAATCCCTAGGTCCTCTGATTAGGGCATGCCACCTTGAAAATAAGTGAATTCAAGATAACCTCAAAGACCCCTCTAATATTTAATACTACCTACATATACAATACTCCGAAGAGGGCCTCATACTGATACAGTTCTCCCCCTTATGTGAACTTATGTGTGAATAATTATGCCATATGTTATATGCGACTGTATGTAGTGATACTCATGGCATAACCTGGAAAATATTACTCATGGGATAATATTTGGATGTTTCAAACCTGAAATAATATGAATCTTATGATTGATATGGAAATATGGAAATTTTTTAAGCTTGAGAGGTGTTTTTAGATAGATGTGTGATTGAAAAGTACTTCATATTAATTGATGATAATGAATGGTATTTGAATTATATTTATACAACACATTTTTAAATGATCTCATGAGAGGTTGAAATAGGCTAACCCATACATATTGAAATATTTTCAAATTTGAGTGTTTGTGAGGTACATACACTAGCATTAGAACTGGGACACTAGTGTCCTAATTTAGATGGTAGTATCTGGGAGAATAGGAAGTTATTAAAGATTTATAACAAATAGTGAAGAATATATATCATTTTTTAAGCATACTATAGGCTACAGGTGATTGAGGTAATCATAATATTAGGGTTAGACTATATGATAAGCATTTAAGCACGATGACATAGTGAACATGAACCTTTCATAACGGGAAGGTCCTAAACTGAAGAGTTGAGACACAGGTGATATCTACCAAGTGTATAATACTAGTTTATCATATAAAATTCATATTTATCATCTACATACTAGAAAATAGATAGAATAGGAAATGAGGAACAAACTCTATAAATTCACAAAAATGGGAACTAATATTGAAGGAGGACAAAATTAACCAACTCAAGATAAGATCGACTGTCACTATTGTCCCAAATTGGGTGATCTTACATTTTGCTAAAAATTAGGAACTTAGGTTAGGATCACTTATGATAATTGGAATTAGGCCCATATGTGTAAATTTAACCCTCAAAAGTGTGCATAAGACTTGTAAATAACTACTCCAAGGTCAAAACCCTAATATGACATGTAATGATTAAGAACCTACATATAGAAAAAGGTAGAGTGTAATTAGGCTGAGCTAACCCCAATCACCCCCATGATGATTAAATATTTCCTATGTGTCCAATACTTTGAAGAGGGAATTCAAGCCCACATAGTTATTCCACTTAGAGTGTTTTGTGTGATTGTGTTCATTTGACTTTATAAATGCATTCACAGTTGGCTTGCCTACTTGATCATGTTTTGATTTACACTAGATAAAATAAGATTTTGATTGGATAAGGAATACTTCAAATGATTAGAATATAAATTGGGAATAATAGGGAAGCTTTGCTCAATGTGCAATAGTGTAATTATGCCTCTGTATTAAAATTTAAAAGTGGTGGATGAGGGACTTAAGTGTGCCTTTATAGAAATCCAAAATTGAAAAAAATCACCCTCCATGCCATAAAGTTAATTTTTTTTTGCAAGAAATGGGATAAATTTTAAATACTAACCATTAGAGAGGAAAAGGACATGATTGACCCATATGGACAAATCCTATTGCCACTATTGTCCCTATTGTTTGATTTAATCAAGAAGGGAAATGTGTGAAATTTAGGTTCTAGATCGGTTGTATAAATGCTTAAGGGTGTTTTTAGAAATCAAAACACTTATATAGGTGATAAATAGTAATTTAGAAAAGAGAATAGGTCCATATAAGGGCTTAAGATAGAGTGAGGTGGAAAAGTAGGTATAGATTAAGTGCACAAGTTAATTAAAGTGAAAAAGGGCCAAAATTGACATGATCAAGTATTAATGACCATATTTAGGTGTCTACAATTACTTCTAATCTATCATTGTAATTTATACTTGTTTACATGCATATGCTTCTTGTCACTCTTGTCAAAATCTGAACATAGTATTGAAATAGAGACAATGTCAAGATTGCATGGATAATCTTTATGATTGTCTGAACAATATGATTGGTCTTGAGAAAATTGTATGATTATGAGTGGACCGAAAAAATTGCAATAAATATCCTTCACCTTGACTCCATTATTGTTGTATTTTTAAATAATAATATTCTAATAAACTTATGCAATAAAATTAATGCTAACAAAATCTTAAGTTATAATGAAAATTAAAAATGGCACACACACATGATACATGAGATTTTACCTGCGAAAACATTTTAACAAAAGACACCAACACAACCTTCTTCCTTATCACATTAAATCAATTATTTACAATACAAGAAAGTACTTCAAATTTATTCTTTATAATAATACACATGTGAGTATTTATAATCACGTCTATTAGAAACCATCTAAGTGGTATTATAATACAATGGGTACAAACTATGGGCTTAAAAACTATGGGTTGTAAACCATGGACCAAAACCACCCATACCAATGTAAAACCATTTATAGGCTCCTAAATATAAATTGAGGAATTTCACCCCAAAACCCTTACATGGGGGCCACTAATACACCATTAATATGTTTCAAGCTGTACAATTCATAAGGGGTGTATATAAATCAAATTATATAACACATTTCCAACACTTATGCTCTAATTACACATTATTACTATTGTCTTCCTGAGATGCGGTAGTCCCACCTGTCTAAAATAGACAAGGGTTAGTTTTGGAGGTATGCATAATAATTTTAGTTTCTAGTATCTGCTAGCTAGCCATTCTATTTTGTCAAACTATATAAATTAGAAAAAATATTTATAATTAATTATGTAAAAAAAATATACCACAGATGTAACCAATATGTGTTCATAACTATAGGTATGTATTGGATGAATCAAATGAGTTACCTCATTTATTTATAGATGATTCAATTCAAAATTTATAAAAATGGCACACTTGACAATGTTCAATGGCTAGAAACATGAAAAACGGGTGGATGGGCCTGCCAAATAAGAGGGGTCACAAACAATAAAGCAAGACTATATAGATAAATCTGACACAAGATATAGAGATTACAATTTAGGGCTGGGAGTTTGCATGGGGATGTGCAAAAGTGGTGTCAAGCCAATGGAAGTTTCCATAATAGTCTAAGAATGCCAAATTTGGACCAATCACTCACATATATATAAATGTGAATAAATCATATAAGATCATGTGAAATAAATACTAAGGGGCATTTCTTGTGTGTCTACACTTTTCCCCACTTTGACACATGTGCTTAGCCACAAAGTAAGTGACATGAACACACACTTCAAAGTATATCATATAAAAAGGATACAATTATTGTTTCCAATTTAAGTCTCTAGGTATTGAATTACTCAATCTTGGAACTTGTAAAACCATACTTACCTTTCCTGCACAAATATGGGTGAACATAAATAATAATTGTTAAATGTGAAGTTAATTGCTATCTAGATACCTCATTTGTCTCTGGTATACATCAAAATCCCCATGGTTCCATCACATTATCAAAGGATGGTGAAATTTGGAGTAGGGTCAAAACCCTATACATTATCTAGTGTCATGCTCCCACATCCAAAAATAATCTAAGCCATTTATTCACTAAGTAATGCACAAGTTGAATTTGGAACCTTGTAGTTTTTGGTTGATGGGCTTTAAATTCTAAAATATTGAATATGATAATCCACATGTACCTATGTCAGTGATATGTAACAAAAGTCCTTTAGGTCCATCTATTTAACCCTAACGCATTCTAGATTAGGGTTATCTATATTTTAAAGGGGTATATATAAATGAAATGGCACAAGGGTCATAATCAGATCTATAATAGGGTAATTAAATGCTAAACTCATATATAAACATACACTAAATTTATGATGCTGAGTTAGTCTAAATATAGAAAGTAAAACTATTCTAGATATATAAATGATAAGGAAGTACTTCTTGTTTTGATGCTAATGTAGTTCTAGATCTAGACCAAACATAAAATAGGTGGGAAAGAGATTCTATAACAATTGTAAGATTCTAAATTTGATAGTTTTAGCACTTTGGATGGTAATGCCAACCTGGGATGGTTACATCAATGCTACTATTTGGGTTCAATGCTATTGTCATATATGAAATATATACTGAAATAGGATGTGACCACTTGGATGCTTCTAGGTTCTAATTTACCTTCACTCTAGTACATTCAAATCTAGGGCCTTAAAGACCTCAATTTTAGTGGGTATTGCCTACATATCCAATTCTCCAAAGAGGGCCTCATACTCATGTAGTTTTGCCCTATGTGTTGGTTTTTGTGTGAATCATACAATATGTGCAAAGCAAGTACAATAGTGACCTAGCTTATAACTTAGAAAATTGATCTCTTGGGTTGCTCCTTTAGTACTTCAAACCATAGATGTGTAGTCCCTATGAATTGTATGGAAATAATTTTTTTTTTGTTCAATTAAATGCTTGATATAGTTCATTGATAAGTTACCTTAGTCACTTTAGTCTTTTATAGGTGAAGAATGAATGAGAATTGATTTTGTATTTATATCAATCCCTTAGGATTAATAACTCACATTAAATCACTTAGGCTGACCATTAGGATATGTTTTATTTACAAACTGGATGAATTTAGGGTACTTGATACGTGTGTCAGGATACGACAATAATGTCGATGTTAGTATCTATCTCAGACATTAGTGTCTAAAGAGTAGGAGAGCAAGTATAGGTTCTAAACTTGCAGAGATGGAATATGAGTACATTTAAGCATTCTAGGTAAGATAGAAGACCTAGGTCATCGACATAAGACTGGTCAAACTAAGAGATATAGGCTAAGGGGCACAAAGATAGAGTATATGTGAGACTCATAAAAGCAATAAAATGTAAAGAAATAAGAGGAAAACCAAGGTCTAGGTTTGAAAAGTGTACAAGACTGAGGTGCTATATAATAATAAAATATCATCTACATTTATCCCTTCTTTAATTTAGTAATGAAATTACTAGTTTAAAATAAATTAATGTGTATCCGGGCACACTTTATCTTTGCATGTGCCTAACTTGAGTGCTTTGTTGGTGATTGCCCCAAAACCAAGAGCATGTTATAATATAAAATTAGTACATATAATCTGGGCTTAAAGGACTTGAAATATATTTAAATTGAAATATCAAGGTTTAAAATTAAACTAGTGTGTTGATGTAACTACCTTAACTATCTGCAAGTTATTTAAAAAAATATGTATGATTATAAGGATATAAAACTAAGATTAGGACAAATATAGGCAAATATTTAAAGTTCATATATCCAATGATATATATATATATATATATATATATATAGAGAGAGAGAGAGAGAGAGAGAGAGTTTGGAAGACACATGCCCCACATTTTGTGTGCAAAATTGAGTTGCCACATGGTAGTTGAGATTAGCTCAAACGTGCAACCCAGATATACTTATAGCCTGGTGAGGCTGGATGATCAATTCTAACCTAAAAAATTGTCAATATTGAGTGATTTTGTCACCTCAACCATACCAAAAAGTGAACCAGCTATTTTAGTAGATTAGCTCAATAAAATCTACAAAAATCTATGGGGTATCAATATAATTTTTTTCATGATATGGTAATAGTCTATAAAAGAGTTTTATAATTTGAAATTGATTTATATTTTTAAATATTAGGCACATGTTACATATCATATTCACCTTAGATATATATCATGTTGAAAGTGTGTATAAAAATAGTACTAATTTATATAATTCTACTACAACTATGAATCTAAATTATATAATTGTGTGTTTTGGTCAATTCAGGTAACTATGTAAGTGTGGAGAACATGCTTACAAATATTTCCCCCATAATATATGGATAAATATGAAAATTTATATAAGTACCAATGTGGGAGACATGTTTCCAAAACATGCTCCTACTATAATTTGGTGATGTTGAATACTTAATAGTTGTGGAGAACATGCTTCCAAAGCATGCCCCCATTGAATATGGGAACTGAATTAAGTAACATATATTAAATGAATGTGGAGATCATGTTTTCAAAGCATGCCTTCAATTAATCTAACAACCATGAATGTGTGTAAGCCATGCCCATATGACATGCTCCTACTGAGTCTGAAAACTGATATAAGTATCATATATTAAATGAATGTGGAGAACATGCTTCTAAAGCATGCCCCCATTGAATTTGGAAACTATGCCAAGTGTGGAGAACATGTCTCTATGACATGCCCCCACTAATATTCCCCACTTTGAGGTGAGGGAAAGATAGTTACTGGTAGTTACCTCACCTCAAAAGGATAAGACAATTGTATAGTCTATGAATGTAACCATGCAACATATAGAAGCGAACATATCTAGGTAAATATATCATTAAAGCACATAGAACCAATGTGATCACATTTATGCCTAATATGCTTGAAAAATATCATGGTAATGTCTATATAGTAACAATACAAGATCAACAAACAAGTATACACATACGAGCACTTAAAATCAAGTCAAAAGCCAATGGTCCAAGGAGATCATGAACAAGAGGCATGTTAAAATGACACATAATTAAAGGGACATGATGTATTCAAATGTCCACAAAAATGACAAGATGACATATTTAAATGTCCATACAAGAAATAATGACATATGAAAATGTCAATGAAAACATACATAGGCACGAGGGCCATAAGGAAAAGAGCATAGTCAAATATTCAAACAAGGAATACAATAACAAGGCAAGACACTCAAAGAAGTGCATATAGTAAATCATAATAAATCAACGTAAACATGTCATAGTATCCCATGGATCAAATGTGTTAGGAAAATTAGGTCAACTGTATATCATATCAAGTTCCCTATGTAAGATATAATCATAGATAATAGGTATGTGTAAGTACAAAAGTAAGCTCAAACATGATAATGTAGAGTTATAATCGAATCATATAACATGTGTGTATCAAGGTCCAAGAAAAAGATGCCCCCAATGTTCATATGACATGAGTAGAGGGAAACCCCAACATCTAAAATAGAAATATATCATGTATTTATCCATGTATGTATCACACTCAAGTAAAAGTGTGATAGATATGTGTATGTAAGTAATTGAGTATGTCATCCATCAATATAGAACTAATAGATAGATGCCAAGGAGCCAATATAACATGTAAGTGGCCAAAAGTGTTTTTGTATTTTTGGATGTTTTTTTATTTTTTTAGAATATTTGAAATAGGAAAGATCATCCATCCAATGGATGGTCATAGGTACATCCCCACTATGAATCTAGTGTAATACCTCAATTATTCTATTAAAGATCATCTATAAGTGTAATATCTATCACTACATTATTAATGGTGCTTTGTGTATGTAAAATAAGACTCTATGATCATGAAGAAATAGTAGGAGAAACAAGTTTAGAGTTTTTTGGAACCCATCATTGAGTGCTCTATGGTTTCTTTGGCATAGCAGTAATATGTATATTCTGAGTTACTCTAGATATCTGATCATGGTGCATAGTAGAAGATTGGGATTCTATGGAATCCACTATATGTCTCTGACATAATAGTCTCTCAAGTACTGGCTATCTGTTAAAGGGGATTTCTTGTTTATTACCCTTTTTCAATGAATTAGCCTTAATAGGATTGATAGATAGTTATTTGGGTATAGGTTTATTTTGTTCAATAGGATACTCAGATGGAATTCTAGAAACTATAATTACCCAAATGGCATGAATGTATGTAATACACCTATATACTTTAGAAGGTACTACTCAAAGAGTGTGTATCCAAGGTCTTCCCAATAACATATTAAAGATTTCAGTGGAAGAGATAACTGAGAAGGTAGTAACCACATGTGTGGGATTGACTTGTAAAGGTAGGGTAATTTTTCCAAAAACCTTCTTGGAGGTCCAATCAAATGGTCAAATTGATCTGGTAGAGGGGTGTAAATCATAATGAGTATGACCCAAGTGCGTAATCAATGTCATGGTGAAAATATTTGTGCTTGCATAATTATCAATCATAACAGTGTGTATGGTGTGTTTATCAAGGGATGCTTAAATGAAAATAGGATGAATATCAAAGTCATCATCCTTAATTTCACTATCATTAAAAGAAATAAAAGTTTTCTAAACCATAAGAGTTATATGTCATGTGTAAGTACCAATAATCCCATCTAATGGGTGCCAATAATGTGATGTAGGAGGATGTGAATTATATGTCATTTGGACTTTTGGTTCCATCTTAGAGTGGTCTTGAAAGGGATTGTTAAATATTTTATATTTATGGTGATCACTAGGTTGTGAATTTGATTCCTTTGGAGGATTCTCAAATGTAAGCTTTTGGTCATCGATAATATCTTGGATCTTATGCTTCAAGGTAAAGCATCTTCTTGCATAATTTCTTGGTCCTTTATGATAATTACAATAAACATTCACATCATATCCTTTGGGTAGAGGTTGACTCATATCAACCTCAATAGGATGAAGGAGAGATATAAGCTAGCACTCTAGAAACCATGGGAGTAATAAAGATGGGGACTCAGATAAATATGTAAATTATCTCCTTGGTGCATTAGATAAGATAAGCTAATTAGGCTGTTGTAAAACTATGTTAGCCTTGATGGTTGTTTCATTTTTAGCTCAAGAGATTTTACCTTATAACTTTGTTTAATTATGAATTTTGTACTAGATATAAATGCAATTGGTGTGTTTTCTACATACTTAAACTTATTCAATGACACAAGCTTCATTTTATAGTCCCATACAATATGGCATAAGTCATCAAAAGATTTGAACTTGTTAAAAATAACAGGCTCGTGTAAAATAACAAGCAAACTTTGCTTGAATATATCTTGCAACTCTTTGTCTACCATAAGATTGATCATTTTGGCTAGTATTGTCTTATATCTCAATACATATTCATTGACATATTCATTGTTTCCTTGTTTGATTTTATAAATTTTAAGCATATGAAACATTTTTAGAAATATTAATGGAAAAGTGTGTTAAGAACTAGTCTGTAAAAGGTTTGAATGCTTTTACAAATTAGAGAGGTAAATCATAGAACCACCTCAAAGAATAGTCCTTGAGGCTTCTTGGAAATAATTTTGTCATAATTTTATCATTGGATTCATAATCAAGGCATGCTGCATAAAATGTTTGAAGATGTTGTTCAGAATCCCCCTTGCCATTAGAAAATGTGAACTTAGGTGCAAAAAATCTAGTTGATAAAGGTTGCAAATATATCTTAAGGGTAAGAGGGCCATGCAACACATCTTGTGAATATCTAACATGAGGGTATTTTAAATATTTTTATTCAAAGTTTGTAATCTTATCCTCTAAGGTCTTTAAAAATGTAAGAAATGATTGAACTGTAGGCCCAATGGGATTTAGATTAGTAAGTTGAGTAGTCACCTAAGGATATGAAAACGTGTTTTGAGTAGTAATAGGCATTCAATTTGGTATATTTGTTGAAACACAAGTAATTTCATAACATATGTATCAATAGTAGTTTCAACTAATGAAGGTTTAAACACATAATTTGTGTTCCCACTAAATGTAGGTGGATTGATAAGTGTGGGATGAGTTATAGTAATTTCTAAGGATTTACCATTACTAGGTGAGACAACCTTAGTTTTATCTTGTTTACTTTCATCTCTTGTAACATACAAAAATGCATTCATTAAGCCCTTGATATTATTGAGATGAGTAATCAATGTTTTTTTTATCTCCATTTGGAATCGAGCTTTCACAATAATATTTTCCATTGCTTTACTAATGAAAAATTTAAAATTTGCAATAAAGTAAAATATTAGAAAACCCTAATTTATCCTAGGGTTTGATGTTCAAAGATCTGATTCACCAAATATTTAACACTAAAATATTATAGATTAGGGATATTTAGATGTTAAAGGGGTATATAGAAATGAAATGACACAAGGATGATAATTAGATATATAGTAGGCTAATTAAATACTAAACTTAGATATAAGCATACACTGAATTTATTATGATAAGATAGTCTAAATATGAAAAGTAAAACTATGATAGATATAAAAATGACAAAGAAGTGAATTACTTAGTTATTTTTGATGATAATTTAATTTTAGATATGAAATAGTTAAAAATCAAGTGGGAAGAAGATTCTATAACAATCATCAAATTCTAGATTTGATGCTTATGAGACTCTAGATAGTAACATCATCTTGGGATAATTGCATTGATGCTACTATCTAGGTTTAATTCTAGTGTCCTATATGAAATAAATATTAAAAAAGATGCCACCACTTGGATGATTTTGGGTTATACTTCACCTTCACTCTAGTCCATTTAGATCTACGTCATAGATAGTCACTCTTTGTGAAATGACAAAAGCTTAGCTTTACATTTTCATAGTGATGTTATACCCTTAAACTAGAGTAAATCTAGGGATATTTGTGGTCAACTTGTGGTTACACACCTTTATATTATCTTGTTTCTTTTCTCTATGTTCTTAATATGGTGAGCCTATGGAATAACTTTGGATAAGTAGAGTATATATAAGAGGTAGTGGTTAGTCTTTTATCATCATATTACAAATTATATTATTATTTCAATGTTGTGGAAGTTGCCCCCTCAAAGTGACTCAATCATAATATTCAAGTCTTTTCCTCTTTTGACAATTGTTGTTATGGAGCTATTTATTTTGATCTTAATTATGTGATATATAATTCTATTTATACAAATCATCTAAACAATTTCATTATAAATGGTATTAGAGATTCAATTTAGGCAAGTTTTTGCGATGCAATTTTTTTTTTTAGATATGTCATCCTAAGCAATAGAAGGTTAAAAAAACATAACTTGTGATCCGGGAGGAATTGAATTTTTTCGTCATTACAATTTTTTTTGTAAAGTTTTTTCACAAAAAAGAAAAAATATTTTTTTAGTAAAAAAAAGGAAGAAAAAGTCTAGATTTTTTTTTACCTTATGTAAATTAGCAGTCATTAGATTCATCTCTCTAAGATGATCACAACAGTATATTCTGTATGGAATGGGAAATGTAATAGGTCTACCAATCAATCCTAGCTCAGAGAAGATAAATACTATTTATACTTTTGATTAGGGATACATTAGATAATTGGGGTCATGACCAATATAGATCCACTATACCTAATTAAGGGATCTCTTACCACAAATAATATCACTAGGGAGGATTCTAAAGCCTCCAGTCAAGCAAAACTATGTAGTAACCCTAACTAGGTCATATGTTTTCATATTCACTATAATAATAACAAATAAAGTAAAATTCTAATGTAGTGATCACAAAATCTTGTGGCACAATCATGGGGGTTAGTAAACATAAAAGTAAACATGCATAAGAGAATCCTAATTAAGCTATGTATAGGTAAAACCCTAATGGATGGAGAGAGCAATATTATTCAAAATCCATTACTTATGCTACTTCTATCTACTAAAGAGAGGAGCAAATTTAGAGATACTTACCTAGAAGATGAACCCGTCAGGACTCAATCTCTCCCTTGGATAAAGGTGCTTTTTAAGAGGTTGTTATGGTTTGTAAAGATAACTAAGAAAGGCCAAAACATCCAAGACTTCTCCACAAGACTAAATTTTTATCCAAGTAGAAACCCTAAGCTAAGAATCCTCAAGTAGAATGGTAAAAGAGTAGGTTATAAAGAAACACAAATAAATAATTAACTCTTGTTGTGTTTCTAAGAATGAAAAAATGGATGTGTTTATATAGGCGTATCTAACTCTAAACCTTTCCAAAAGTTTTGGCTGACAAGGTCGACCCAGTTGACCTAATATTATAATTGATAAAAACATACTAGATAATGAACTATGTCAACCATGGTCGACTCAATTCTTAGTAAGCTTTGTAAGTAAAAATACAGAGTGGATGTGGCCAATATAGTCTTGTAAACTACCAAAAAATGGTTTAGGTTAGGGATAGGGCTAATGACAGTGGTGAATGACTAAAGGAGTGTGCAAAATAGGAGGTAAGGCTTAGGGGAATGTTTTAGGAGCTATTTAGATTGATATTAAGTGGTAGTAAGGGACAAAAATCCCATGAAGCATTAGTGGTCTACCCACCCCTTTCCTGGTGCATCCTTTAAGGCATGAACTCAAAGAGATTGAGACTTGATGGGTTTTTATAAGATAGAAAGCACCAATAATTGATAAAGTTTTGAAAATATTATGTGTATACATATGCCCTGCTAGAATCTCATCATGTGTCACTTAGGTGCAATAGGGGATGGTGCTTTGAGAAAGAACATAGTAACATACAATGTTGAGGCTAATTTTTTATATATTTTAATGTAAAAATAAATGAAAGGAAATGACTGAAATGGAAATGGTTAAAAAATTAAATACATGCATACATTGACTTACCCTTATCATTGAATGGTTATCTGATATGTTTTTATTTTTGATTGTGGAGGGCATAGAGACTGCTTTAAATAAACCTAAGAATATAAAATTAAAGATAAAAAACAAACAAACACAAGAAAGCTAATATAGCTAGTGCTATGTGGATGTTATGTACTTAGAAATTTGGCAAGCTAGGGTGACAAGTGCTATGTTAGACCAAATGACCAAGTCAAATTTTAGAGTATATTGGGTAACCAAAAAGCTAAGGCTACTAAAGATAAAAAAGCTCAAACAAGTAAACCTTAAGTAAGAAATAAAAACTCACCAAGTCAAACCAAGGATACATGTCAAAAAGGATTGTAATCAAACATCAATGTAAAAATAATATCAATCCTTACTTAAACAAATATAGACAAGCAAACTGGTAAAACAACATTGATGAGTGAATAGTAACAATCCTTACTCAATCATCAAATGAAAAAAGGTGCATAAAAGGGAAAACAACATTGGTGAGTGAGAAGTAACAAGCCAATCTCACTCAACAATGGAAAAAGTACATGAAAGTAGAAATGAACTCAAGTGTCCACAAAAAGGGTAGTGCAATAATGACAAATGGTAAAAGAAAACAAATCAAGTTTTATAAATGTAGAGCCATGGTGTTAAGAAAGTAATCCATAGTAACTCAAGCATATTGTTTTATTGTAAGGATAGATAAAAATGAAATAAAAGAGTGATAACATGTTTATAAGATGTGAAGAAGAAGGAATATAGAAGAAGGGAAAACATATTTGGCATCACAATTTGCCTATCAAGCGGGGGGAATAAAATTGGTGGAGGGGAGAATGAAGGAAAAACCAAGGTAGAGTAACTCTTTATCAAAGTTAAGACACTCAAATTAGGTTTGTTGAAATATGAGAAATTTCAACCTTAAGGAATCTGAAGAACTTATTTTAGCCACACAAGTCTTTAGGTTAAAATATGAATTATGTAGATCATCTCATGAAGGGTATATACATGAAAATTAAAATGGACATACCTTCCCACAATGTGTTCCCCACTCCTTGGGACCCCTTATAGATTCGTTGGTATACTATGAAGATTGGGTACTTGCATGAGAAAGTAGGTAGCACCAAAGAGTTTCTTGAATTCTCTTATTCCAATCTACTAGCTTACCATACCCCAATGGACCTCGACTCTAGTGTGAGGCCAACTATGGAGTTTGAGTTTCTCTTGGAGATAAGAGATGTGATTGTAATCACATCTTTTAGTGTGATTTTGACTTTTGAGATTTGTATGTTGTCTTTTAGGATATCATTGCCTTTTGTTTCAAATGATTTAGATTTTAATTTTTTTGATGGATTTTTTCTATTCCTCCTCCATACAGATTTGGAAAAGAAAACATGGGTGCTAAAGATGAATTTCATTTGAATACTTGGGACTTAGTTTCTAAAAGAGAGAACTTCAGAGAGCATGGTGTCTAGGAGTCTCATAAATTTAGGTGAAATAAAATTGCTATCTTGACTTCAACCTTGTTTTATCCAATGTGGAGTGAAAGGAAAGAAAATCAAGAGGAATTAAACGTGAAATAATTTGAATTACTTCAAACCAAAAAAATGTGAAAAGGGAAAAAAAGGGACAATAAAGTGTGATTCCTTATCATAAGAATGAAGGAAATGTAGGAAAATATGCTAGCATAGTTTGTTATACAAATTTTCATTTACAAAAGAAGTAAAAACTAATGTTTGAGTACAAAGATAAAAAAATCTTATCCAATGCAAAACAAATTCTAGCTAAGGAATGAAAAGATGGTGATTTTATGAGGAAGTTCAGGTCTTATCTATGGTCTTACACTATAACTCATAAAAGGGAAACCCATGAAGGTATAAAAAGTATTGGAAAAATAAATAGGATAAGAAAAATATGGTATTTGTGAGGAAGGTTAGGTCCTATCCATGGTCTTACACTATAAATAACAAGAGAGAAACCCAAGGGGTGAAAAAAGTATGAAAACAAATAGGATAAAAGCACATCATAAGGAAGACTAGGTCCTATTCATGGGTTTACAATGCAACTCATGAAGAAAAGGGGAAACCAAAAGACCAAAAAGGACTAAGGTTTATGAAAACAAAGAACTATTTCAGAGGGTAAGTCCCATGTAAGTATCCTATAAAAAGTATTAGATGGATTGTAGATAGAAAACATGAAAATATGGGAAGGATTTAGGCAAAATACTTTTTGAGGAATTGTGCATTGGTGGGCTATTTGAAAATATGGCCTTCATTGGTTTGAAGGCGATAGGTACTTGGATAAAGAATATCTTTGACTAAATAAGATCCCCACTATTTTTGGGCATATTTATCTTCTTTGTCATGAGTGCAGTCTAATTTAAGGACAAGATCACCAATGCTAAATTTAAAAATTTTAACTTGTTTGTTATGTTATTTGGTAATATGGGCCTTGTATTAGTGATTATGTTACAAAGCAAAAAGATGATGCTCATCAAGGAGATCAAGAGCATAAAGGTTAGCTTCACATAATTCTTCATCAGATATGATACCATGAAGAATTATACAGAGAGAAGGAATCTCGAATTCTAGTGGGAGGATTGATTCAAAACCATAGACTAGAGAGAATAACATTGCCTCAGTGGTAGTGCATATGCTAGTGTGATAGGCCCAAAGAGTAGGATAGAGATGAAGGTGTCAATCCATGCGAGTGTCATAAATTATCTTTTGGAGAATTTTATTAAGAATATTGTTGGTGGCCTGGGCTTGGCAATTACATTGTGGATGATAGGGTGTGGATAATTTGGGATTGATTTTAAAATTAACACAAATATGTTTGACATCTTTATTTTGAAATTACCACCATTGTTTGAAATGATAGTATGAGGGACACCAAAGCAAAAAATGATTTGATTAAGGATAAATTTGGATATGGTGGTAATAATGACATTAAAGAGGGGTATAAATTCAACCCATTTGGTAAAATATTTTGTGGCTATGATTATAAAGACATGCTGATCTTGAGATCAAGGTAATTTGCCTATGATATCTAATCCCCACATGGAAAATGGCTAGGCATATTCTACAGTTTGAAATTCAATTAGAGATGAATGAATTAAATCATCATAAAGTTAGTAAGGAGTAAAGGTTTTAGCAAATTTGATGGCATATTTTTCAAGAGTGGGCCAAAAGTATCCTATATTTAAGCATTTTCAGGCTGTAACATGTTTGCTATAGTGGCCACTAAAAATGCCCCCATGTGCTTGTTAAAGAAGAGGAGGAACCTCATATTTCATAACACAATAGAGAAAGGTAACTTTAACATTATGATAATATAGATTGTTATATCAAAATACATACTTAAAATCTTGTTTGTGAATACAAGTCTTTTCATGGGAATCAAGGTTGGGAGGATAAGTTTGGTGTCCCATAAGTTGAATGATGTATTTGTACCATGAGCTTTGTCGAATGGTGATAGCCTCAATGTGGTAGAAAAGTAAATCTTGTGGTTCAATAGAAGACATATATTTTTTTATTTAGATAAGAAAAGTGGGATCGATAAGAACTTGGTGCAGATGAAAAAGAGATGCTAAAGAAGTAAGGGAAACAGTGATAAAATTTTGATCTCAAGAGATAGGCTTGATGGTGAAAGAAATGAAATATTTAGTGAGAGTAGTTGAAATTTGATGATAAGAATTGAGATTCTTACTTTTTCATTGGTAATCACCATTGAATTGGTAGTAAATGAGTTGGGAATCACTTAAAGCATGCATGTGCTAGATGTCTAAATCAAGGGCAATTCTCATGCCTAAGATTAAAGCTTCATACTTTGCCATGTTATTAGTGACATAAAATATGAAATGAAAATCTAATGGGATGATTTTTCCAAGAGGGATCATAAGGATATAACCTTCCCTATCTCTTTGAAGGCATTTGATAATATCAAAATGAAGGATCCAAGTATCCTCATGTAAATCAACATTATTTTAGGAAGTTATTCAATAATTACTTTTGGTTTAGTAGTATTGAAGAGGATGGTGAATTCATTGAAATTACTTGCTTCAAGATCAACAATGAAGTTATGGAAGTAATCTTTAAGGGATATGTCTTGGTTGAGAACTTTAATATATAAAATATTATCATTGGGTTGACTATCTTGAAGGTGGTCGGTAGTGGGCATCGGAGCTATGACAAGTTGATCAATAATGATTTTTATTTTGGCAACTTTTTGAGTAGTAATTCAGAGATCAAATTCCATGAGAAGGACCATCCATTTGGCAATTCTATCTCTAAGAAGAAAGGCTTTGGAGAAGAAGTGATGAAGGGGATCAGAATGGATGATAACATAAGTGGTTTGATAAAGCATATAATGTCAAAGTTTTTTAGTTGAAAAATATATGGTGAGGCAATCACATTTGAATTTTGTGTAACATTTCTCATAATCAATAAGGTCTCAACTGATATAATATATTGCATAGTCTCTTCTAGTATCATCTTATTGGGAAAGCATTGCCCCAACTGATATGGGTGTGGAAGAGCTGTATAGGATCAAAGGTCAGTCATTTGAAGGGGGACGAAGAGTAGGTGAGTGAAGCAATGATTCTTTAATATTATCAAATACTTTTTGATAGGGATCCATCTATTCTAAAGTATTACCTTTCTTAAAAAGAGAATTGATGGAATAGATATGGTAAGCCATTTTGGGGACGAATCATCTAATTAACCCAAGTTTATCGAGGTAAGTGTGAATGTCTAAAATGGATCAAGGGATGGGCATATTAATGATAGCATTAATCTTGGTGGGGTCAACATCAATGCTACAAAGACAAACTAAGAATCCTAAGAGTTTACTAAAGGTGACACCAAAAACACATTTATAAGGATTTAGTATAACTTTATATTTAAGAAGGTGGTCAAAGATGATGACAAGATCAGAAAGATGAGTCTTACAACATTTAGATTTAGTAATGAGGTCATCCATATAGGTTTCTACAATTTTGTGAATAAGATCATTAAAGATATGAGTTATTACCTATTGATAGGTAGCTCTAACATTTTTGAGGTTGAAAGGCATTTTAACATAGCAATATATGCATCATTCCATGGTGAAAGTTGTCTTATGTTGGTCTTAAAGGAAAATGTGAATTTGGTTATAGCCTAAGAAAACATCCATAAGAGGCAAAATTTCATTAGCACCTATGGAATCAATAATGACATCTATTGAAGGTAGAGGGAAATTAACCTTGGGATAATCAAGATTAAGATTATGAAAATCAATGCAAATGTGAATGACCATAGTGACATTTTTCTGAATGAGGACTATGTTAGAAACTCATTCAGAGTAGTCTACTAGTTTGATAAACTTAACATTAATAAGTTTGATAGTTTCTTTCTGACATAATGTGGAAACTTTAGGTGAAAATTTTTGTTGCTTTTGGTGCACAAGTTTGGCATCATGATAAGTGATGATATACTGCACCATAATGTTAGGGTTAATACTAGGCATGTCCTCATATGACTAGGCAAAGATCTCATGATATTTATCAAAAAATAAGTGAAAGTTATCATGTTCATTAGTTGTGGGTTCACAATAAACTATAATTGGTTAAGGGCATGATGGAGTACCAATATTGAATGTGAGTAGTTTCTTTGATAATCATAACATTTCCACCTTGGAAGTGATATGATGCATTTGGTAAATAAGAAATCAGATTAGCTTTAGCTGTGATGCTAGTGATGAAGTTGTTGAAATAAGGGGCTTTATTTTTGAAATTCTTAAGTTTGTGATGTTGTCGAGCAAGTTGAGGTTCTTGAGTATGAAGTAATTCAAGAATATATTCATCAATAGGCATAGTGGGAGGATGGCCATAATATTCCACATCTACTTTGAGATTGAGAAGTTGATTACCATGGAGATCATATTCAAAATGTATCTAATGGACATCTATGGCCTTGACATCTAATGTAATATTAGGAGTAGGAGTATATTGATTAGATGAGATTGGTGTATCATTAGTTTCTTTGATGGGGAAAGAATCTGATGTAATGATGGGATCTGTAGGTGGTAGAGAAAATGTAGAAATATTTAGAGGTAAGGTAGGATTTGTTCAACCACTCAAGGAGTATCAAGAAGTGGAGTATTAGTGGTAGGTACATGACCTTTAGGAGCTAATTCAAAATTCATGTAAACGGTGTGAACATCTTGATTGAAAGCATGTATTTGAGCTAGAGTTTTCTGATAATGTTTAACATCTAAGTCTTGAGATTGAGCTTGGGCCATGATATAGTTATCATCATAGGTTGGAGAAATAGTAATTGTTTGAGATTTAAGGGGAGTTTCAGAAGGTAAAATTTTGAGGTCACTGAACTTGCATAGAGACATAATTAAAGGATCTTGGAATAACTTGGCCACTCCATATTCATTTCATGTGAAGGCATCTTCTAGGTAAGAAGGTTATTGAGTATTACATAGAGGGGGAAAATCAATGATCTCATCAATGAGAGGAATAATGGGATTAAGAGGCAATAAAGGAGGAAGCCACTCCAAAATATAAAGAGGTAGATTAATAATGCTGCAAGTATGTTATGATTCATTAGATTCATCATCATCTGAATCAATAAGAGTGACCTGTAAGTATGGATTGATGTTGATAAATTCAAGCAACGGTGCACTATTGATGGTAGGAATGGTAGGTATGTAATATTGAGATTTAGGATTGAGAAGTTGAATACTCCAAGGGTTGGGATCAGCCTCATGCTTATACCATTTTTTGTTATGTAAGAATTTGATGCATTGGCTACCAAAATAAGTGATGGCCCTCATTCTATGAGTCCAAGGGTGACCAAGGAGTATGTTATAAGATAGGGGTAAATCTAGGACCATAAGTTTAGTTTAAACAGTCTTAGGTCTGATTTTTAGGGGAAGCCAAATACAACCAAGTGGCTTTTGATTAGTTTTATCAAATCCACGATAAGTGAGGTAGGTTTGCTTGAGATGATCCTTATTATATCCAAGTTGTTGGATGAGCCACAAAGATGTCACATTAATACCTAACCTTTTGTCAACTAATACTTTAAGAATAAGGGTAGTATTAATGGATATTTTAATGAATAGTGGTAGATCATCAGTGTGAAAAAGGATCTTGTCATTAATCATGTCCTCGTTAATAAATTCAAAAGAAGGAATGAAAGAAGGACAAATGGATTCAATGGTATGCATGTTGGTAGGTTGAGGCTCAATTTAGGGCTGTTCTTCATCTATAGGAAATGGGTCTTCAATTTCTTATAATTGTTACATGAGGAACTTGTGATGATAAGGGGAAGTATGAACTAACTCCATAAGTTGAATCTTTCAAGGGATGGATTTTTCTTTGAGAAATTTCTAATGGGATTTAGAAGAAGAACCAACACAAGGTTTAGAAGGTAAGGTAGATTTTGAAGGAATGGAAGATGTTGGGGGTTCAGAAGGAGGTGGTTTCTCATGGGCTTCCAAAGTGAAATGAGTGGTTTTAGTATCTTTGAGAAGTTGTTCTTACAAATATGGTTTCTTAAGTTTGGTGACAAGATCTTTGTGAGATAGTTTATGATGATAATTGACCTTAGCTATTTTAACATATTGAGAATTATTATAATATTGGTGATAATGATCATCAATAACACAAACATCCTTGGTATTTTATTGATGATTAAATGTGGGAAAATAGTTTTGGTTATTAGAAGAAGAAACTTTGGGAGCTTGTCATTTTTGAGTAGCAATGTTGTAATCTTGATGATGGAATTAGATCATGGCTTCATGATTGAAGGAATCACCAAGCATGTAGGAGAAAATAAATTTGGTAAGCCCTCAACAAGTTTCATGAGAATGACCAATGTCAGTGTGGAACCAACAAAATTGATTAGGATCATACCATTTAGGAGGATTATTAGGATAAGTAAAGGGTTTAGAGGGTGGTAAGAAATATTTCATTTGCTACATGGTTAGTGGTATGTGAGAAGATGGGGGATTGTCAGCTTTGACAACTCTTGGTTTAGTTTGAGGAGTATTGTTGGTGATGGCATTAGTAGAAGTTTGAAAATATCCTTTTAGCAATTTGGTATTAGGTTAGAATTATTTCATGAAGAATTCTTGACATTTGGCTTGGTCAAGAGTTTTATTAAGCATTTAAGGAGTTTAAAAGTTTGAATCTTATATTGAAGTGAAGGAGTTAGAGGGGTTATAAAGAGTTTGAATAAATTGTCATCAATCATGTTATGGTTGGCTTTATGGGCCAGATATTTCCATAATTTGATAAAATCATGAGCTAATTCAATGGGAGATTGATTGGCATTGATGAAACAACTAAGGAAATTTTTAGGAAGGTCATTATATTGAAACTCTTTAATTAGAGGATTAACTAAATCTTCAAGTTGCCAAATGGAATGTTGGGGAAGTTAGTTGTACCATTCCAATACATCACCAGTGAAGGTTTTAACTAGAAGTTTAGTCATGGTGAAAGTATTAGTTTGGATCCACTCTTTATAGAGATTGCCAAATGCTTTGAGAAAGGATTCAGGGTCTTTCAACCCATCATAGTTGTTAGTTGGAGATATAATACCAATATCAATGGACATGATGAAAGGAGCTAAAGGCTCATTTTGGATATTTTGAAGCATTTTGTTATTCATGATAGGTTGAGGAATAACATTTCTTGAGGAATCTCTAAGAGGTGGAAGAATAAAATTTGGATTGGCTTGAGGATTGAGAATTAGAGGTTGATTATCCATATTAATAAAATGATGTTTTATTGCATCATTTGAGAGGTGTTATAAGTTTACATTATGTTCATTTATTGTATGATTTTTTCAATTAGTTGAGTCATATCAATTGACAGGTTGATGTTTGTAGGAGAAATCCATGAATTGGTATTAGGGGAGGGTTGTTGGAAGGTGGATTACCAATGGGATTATTTGATAGACTTGTGTCAATTACCCCCACATTATGTTGAAAATATTGAAGATGAGTATTGTCTTGATAGGTATAAAAAGGATCGTATCCACTTACTTCATCTTGAGGTGTGATTTAAACTATGTTTCAACCACAGACGAAGGAGGGGAAGAAGTGCTCTAAGAGTGAGGTTTCTCCTAGGAGGTAAAGAGAGGGAGAAATGAATACCACATATAGTGTCTAAATGGATTTAAGTTGTCCTAGAAGATTCTAATAAGGGGCTTCATGATATTTTGAGGAAAAGAACAAAATGCTAAGGAATGAGAAACAAATAAATAAGTCATCTAGATAGGAGAGTAGGGTCAAAAATTAGATACAAGGTCCACTGAGCTGACTTAGTATTGCTACACAAAAGGAAAATAGGGATACAAAGTTGACCAAGTTGATTTAGTATTGTTGGATAGAAGGAAGAAGAGTACAGAGTTGACTAGGTTGACTTAGTATTATAAATAAGGAGAAAGATAACTTGATAAGGATATAGAGTCGATCAAGTTGAATTAGTACTATAACCTGATTGGTAGAAATGAATACTGGGTCGACCAGATTGACTTGGTATTATAGTTAGGGGAAAAGATAGTCTATAAGAGATTATGTCAACCAACATGAGAATGTGCTAAAAATAGGGAAAGTTTTTGCAATGTAATTAAAGCAAGAAATGGAAGCAAAGACACAAATAACTAGATGAATGAGAATGATCAAACTGGTACACACCACAAAACCTTGCACCAATGTTAGCCAATTTTAATTTTTGCAATACAACACATAATGATCAGAGAACAAATAGTCAACTAAAAATTAAATGCTAAGTGGTCATCTTGAGTGTTGTTAGATTATTATAAAGTGTTATTTTAAGTGTGATAATGAAGTTGGATAAAAGTAGGGAACTAGAAATCAATCTATGGATGGTTTTAGGATGTTTAGGCTGAAAGGGATATGTGTTGGAAATAGTGTTGGCTTGGTATTGGGGCCTACCCCCTCAATTCACTATCCCACAATGATAAGGGTGTTAGGGAATTTGCTAATATATACCATTAACCACATGTTTATACTTGGATAGAAAACTAAGTTGGATTCCTCCTTGGTGATGAAATCTAAGTAGGTAGGCATTGGAAAGACAAATGTTAAATGCATTTTAAATATTGTGTGATTTGGTAGTGTGTGTAAAAAGAGAAAAATAGTGTAACTAAATGGTAATTTAAAAAACCACCTATTTAGACTATGTGAGCTACTCCAAGCATGTAAATAACTAAAAGTGAAAGTGTGAATTACTTACTAGCATATAGTTGTGAATTCCCAAATCAAGAATGGTACAGGGTCAATTTAGACAATGCTGTATGCAAACATTACATAAGAGAGGTGATTGGGTCACTAATGTTCTATAAAAATAAGAGTCTTTGATAATTAAGATGACTAGGTCAATTTAGTCTTTTAAATAGAAGACAAGCTACAAAACTAAGTTGACTAGGTCAACTTAGTTTGTTGTAGGATTGCAATTTTGAAGGCTATAAACTTGCATAAAACAAAACTGTAATGAAGTACTAAATTGAAAGAGAGGGAAAGAGAGGAACCTTGGTGGTTGAAGATGATTGTGATTGCAAATTTTCTACTGTAGTGCCTTGAATGCTACTTGTAAGTTCTGGAAACTAAGTTGATTGGTTTGACCTAGTTATATGAAAACCTATTAAGATGACTAAGTCAACTTGGTTGACTTAGGTTGTTATCTAGATGTTGACTAGAAGATTAAGTCAGCTTGCACAACTTAGTTTGTTATTCTAGATGCTGACTGGAGGACTAAGTCCACTTGGTCAAATTAGTTTGTTATCTAGAACTAAAGAAGAATATTATGTCAACCTATCTAATTTACTAACTTCTATTTGATGAAGACTTGTATATAATGAATGGAGTCATTTTGATATGACTATGTGTTAAACCTGCACATAAAAGTTATAACTATACTAGCCTAGTTGACCTAGTATCATAAATATAAAAAAATAATAGAATGATATAATTAAAAATCATGAAAGAAAACTTTTAAGGGTTAAATTCACATTGGGTTCACTAGAATGTATGTAATGGGAAATGTAATAGGTCTACAAACCAATCCTAGCTCAAAGATACACTTCTGATTGGGGATACATTAGATAATCAAGGTCATGACAAATATGGATATGATATACCTAATTAAGGGATATCTTACCATAAATAATATCACTAGGGAGGTTTCCAAAGCCTCTAGTCAAGCAAAACTATGTAGTAACCTTAACTAGGTCCTATGTTTTCATATTCACTATACTAATAACAAGTAAAGTAAAAGTCTAATCTAGTGCTCACAAAATCTTGTGGCATAATCATGGGGGTTAGTAAATATAAAATTAAACATGCATAAAATAATCCTAATTAAGCTATGTATAGGTAAAACCCTAATGCATGGAGAGAGAAATATTATTCAAAAGCCATTACTTATGCTACTTCTATCTACTAAAGATAGGAGTAAAGTTAGAGATATTTACCTAGAAGATGAACCTATTGAGTCTCAATCTCTCCCTTGAATAAATGTGCTTCAGAAGAGGTTGTTTTGGTTTTTAAGGATTACTAAGAAAGGCTAGATCATCTACGATTTCTGCACAAGACAAGATTCTTCTCTAAGTAGAAACCTAAAGCTAAGACTCCTCAAGTAGAATGGTGGAAGAATAGATTGTAAAAAAGCACAAATGAATAATTAGCTCTTCCTATCTCTCCAATAATGGTAAAATGGATGTGTTTATATAGTTGGATCTAACCCTAAACCCTTGACATGGTTCACCTAGTAATGTAATTAATAAAAACATACTAGATAATGAACTATGTTGGCCATGGCCAACTTAGTTCTTATTAAGATTTGTAAATAAAAATATAGAGTCAATGTGGCCAACATAGTCATTTAAACTACCAAAAATGGGTTTAGGTTAGGGAAAGGGCTAATGATGATGGTGAATGACTAGAGGAGTGTGAAAAATAAGAGGCAAAGCTTAGGGGAATGTTTTTAGGAGCTGATTGGATTGATATTAAGTGGCAGTAAGGGATAAAAATCCTACAAAGCACCAAAGGTATACCCACACCTTTCTTGGTGTACCCCTTATGGTGTGCACTCAAAGAGATTGAGATTCAACGTATTTCTGCAAGATAAAAAACATTAATAATTGATAAAGTTTTTAAAATATTATGCGTATACATATTCTACTGGTACACTTTTTCAGGATGAAAATTTTCACCTTTGTGCACATTAATAGTCATTGGATTCATCTTAGTGAAGAGATCAAAATAATATCATTTGGCGATACATTTTTTTGGGTCACGACCCTCCTAGGTTTTTTCCATGGCAAGGCCTAAGACTCATTGTCATGGGAAAGGAAAGGAAAAATAAATGCCTAAAACTCCTCATAAAGACAACATGGATGCATAAACTTTGGTCTAAGTATTTCAAAGGTAGTTCATCAACTTAAGTCATAGTTATAGGGAATGGTACAAAAAGAAGATCTTGATGCAGTTAAAGGGGATCTCACAAGGTTGAGAAGGGATCTAATAAGGTTGAAAGGGGACCTGAATAGCTTTTGATCTCAATTACAATAAATCACTAGGTAATTTTCCAACTTTTCAACTCAAAAATTTCAAAATAACCCTCTACCACTTCAATTTGGTTCTTTTTCTCCAAACAATCATAATGTCAACCATGGTATAAAGTCATTATTACCAAAATTGGACCTACACAAGTTCTATGGTAATGATACACTCACATGGATTACTCAATTGAAAATTTATTTGATCTACATCAAACTCTCTATTCATAAAATGTGGTCATGACCTCTCTATATCTAGAACCTGAGTAGTTTATTTGGTATCATTGGTTATGTGCCCAAAATAAAAATAAGGGTCTCTTGGTTTGCTGGTCTATATTTTCTAAAGAGTTTTAGCTCCACTATCATAACATTATCTCAAAAAAATAATTTAGCCAACTAGCCAAGTTGCACTAAACTAGGACAGTAAAAGATTACATTCATTAATTTTAAAATCTTTCCTTACTTGTGGTAGACAACATTAAGGAAAATTTGATTGACTTATTTTTTGGTGGCCTCAAAGATAACATTCAATTGGAGGTTCACATGTTTCATTCTAGTAATGTATTTGAATCCATACCAAGGGCATGTTTAGTTGAGAAAAATGAGTTGATCAAATGAATACCTTTCACTAATGTGCATGAATGTACCTTCCCAACACCATCATTTCCATAGCTTACTAGATTGACACCTCAACAAGTTGAAGAAAAGTGTGCAAAAGGTTTTTGTTTTAGGTGTGATAGAAAATAGAGCAAAGGACATGGATGTGATGAAAAGTTATTTTACATTGAAGGCACCAATGAGAGGGAAGACTATGATGAGGATTTAGGGGTAGTTTGGAAGAACCTGAGGATAAATCTGAAGATTCTCAACCTACTATTTATTATCATGCATTTCAGGCATTAGTACTCCTCAAAATATTAAGGTGGTGGGTTTCCTAAAGAAATATAAGGTGATTGTGTTAAATGACTCTAGGAGTACACATAACTTCATCAACAGTAAGTTGGTTATTTGTTTGATCTGTGTCATTTACCCAACTCCAAAATTTCATCTCATGATTGTGGTGGTACAATCAACTATTCTAAAAAATTCCATAGCATTAATCTTGCTATGGGAGACTACTTTCTATATTCCCCTATGTTTGTTATTCCTATGGGAGGAGATGACATTGTTTTATGAGTGTACTGGCTCACCACTTTAGGCACTATAGAGATGAATTTTCTAAGAACTATTCATGAGGTTCCATTCAAAAGGCAGGACCTTTGAACTACATGGATTATGGGCTAAATCTCCACAACTAGTTAGTTCCCATCAAATGACGAAGATTCTTAGAAAAGGTGCATAAGGATTTGTGGCATGGTTATTTCTTATAGAGGTTCAACCAACCAAAGAGTCTACACATCTTGATTTATAAAGGGTGCTGGATGACCATTATGTTATTTTTTATGACATTCCAAAATGACTTCCTTCTAGTCGTGCACATGATCATGTCATCAGGCTCATTCTAGGAAGTACACCACACAACATCAGACCCTACAAGTATCCCTATGTCCAGAAGAGTGAAATTGAAAATATGGTACATGAGATGTTGGAGGTAGGAATCATCCAACATAGTCAAAGAAAATATTCCTCACCAATGGTCATGGTTTAGAAGAAGGATGACAGTTGGAGGATGTGCCTAGACTATAGAGAACTCAATAAGTACACTATCAAAGATAAGTTTCCTATTTCAATAATTGATGCTTTTCTAGATGAATTATATGGTGATGTTTATTTTACCAAGTTAGACCTTCACTCTAGGTATCATTAAATTCACATTCACATTGAGGACATACCTAAAATAGCTTTAAAAACTCATGCAATCCATTATGAATTTATGGTCATGCCTTTTGGCCTCACAAATGCACCATTTACATTTTAAATTTTGATGAATATTATTTTTAGGCCATTGTTGATAAAGTTTGTATTAGTGTTTTTTGATGATATCCTTATCTATAAAAAATATTGGGAAGACCATTTAAAGCATGTGAAATAAGTACTTTCAATTTTGGAACAACATCAAGTTTATGCCAAACATTCCAAGTGTGCTTTTGGTGTCTAAGAGGTTGAGTACTTAGGTCATATTATTTCACATGAATGAGTGAAAGTTGATCCTAAAAAAATCCAAGCAATGGAGTGGTAGGTTCCCAAGACCCTCAAAAACCTTTAAATATTTTTGGGGATAACTGGTTACTATCATAGGTTAGTCAAAAATTATGGTAGCATTATAGCCCCACTCACCTCTTTGTTGAAGAAAGACTCCTTCTAGTGGACTGATTCAGCTACCAAGGTATTTAAACAATTGAAAATGGCTATGTGCACAACTCCAGTTTTGGATACTCTTGTTTTTTTAAAAACTTTTGTTATAGAGTGTGACACATAGATATATGGCCTAAGGGATGTACTCATGAAATAATTAAGACCACTAACATTTGAAAATTTTCAATTAAAGGGAAAAAATAGGCTCAAACCAATCTATGTGAAAGAGATGATGGTTATTCTACATGTAGTGAAATAATGGAGACCTTATCTGATGGGTGATCATTTTCAAGTAAAGACTGATCATGATAGCCTCAATTTTTAAATAATATAAATAAAAACATAAATGGGTGACTAAAATGTTAGGATATGATTTTAAAATAATGGATTTGATGCTTATGGAACTTTGGACAATAACACCAACTTGAGATGATTGCATCAATGCTATTATTTGGATTTAATACTAGTGTCCTATACAAAATATTTGTTTAAAATGATGTAACCATTTGGATGCTTCTGGGATCTACTTCACATTCACTCTAGTGCATTTAGATCTAGGTCATGTAAAATCTCTCCTTATAAAATGGAAAAAACCTAGATTTCCATCTTCATAGTGACCTTGGGGGAAAATGGGTTAGTGGGCACATGGTGTTGAGCTACCCCAAAGATCCCATTATCAGTGGGTGCTTTCTATATAGCCAATAATCCAAAAAGGGACTTAGTTTCATGTAGTTATCTCCTACATGTTGCTTTGTATGTGAATTATTCAATATGTGCAAAGTGAGTACAATAATGACTTATCTTGTAACTTGGTAAATTGAGTTCTTAGGTTGCTCTTTTATTACTTCAGACTTGTAGATGTGTAATCCCTATGAATGGTATGGAAATAGGAATGCTTTTGTTCAATTGAATGCTTAATAGAGTGCTTTTGATAAGTTACCTTGGTCTTTTCTAGGTGAGTAATGAATGAGGGTTGATCTTGTATTTATATCAATCCCTTTAGAGTAATAACTCACATTAAAGAACTTAGGCTAACCATTTTGATATTTTTCATTTAAAAATTGGATGACTTTAGGGAACTACACACTTACATCAAGATAGGATAGTAATGATGATGCTACTATATGTCCTGGACATTAGTGTATAGGGAGAAGGAGAGCAAGTATAGGTTCTAAACTTGTAGAGATAGAATATATTTACATTTTAATCATTTTGGGCAAGATAGAAGACTTGGGTCATCAACATAAGACTAGTAAAACTAAGAAAAATGGGCCAAGGGGCATAAAAATAGAGCAAATTAAAGACTTACAGAAGTAAGGAAAGGTAAATAACTAAGAGGAACAACCAAAGTCTGAGTTTTCAAAGTGTATAAGACTGAGGTGTTATATAATCATAAAATATCATCTACACCAACATTCTATCAAATAGAGCAAAGCCTTGAAAATTTAATGAGTACTATACATGCCCTATTTTGATATTTTATGTGAACCTATTAAAGTTCACGTCTCAAAATAAATGAAATGTATCATTGAAATATAATATATCATCAAAGAACATTATGCACAGAGATATAACATTTGAAAAACATGTACAAAAGATAATGTTCCTCATGTGGGTTCAAGATATAATTATATTCATTACAACATGGAATATGGAAATCATAGAAAATATATCATTGATTTTGTCATACCATTGATTTATTAGTCTACAAAGATATAGTAATGGATAATATGAGAAAGGCAAATGATTTTTCCTTGATATTTATGTATAAAATGATCATGACAACATAAAAAATAACAAGCATAATGAATGTTAACATAGTAGTTATGTATCATATTAAATGTAACACAAAAAACAAGTTAGAAATAACTTCATATTTAAACATTAATTAGATCAAACTTGTCTATCAATCATATGACATACAAATATTAAATCATAGATAATGTTATCAACAATAAATAGGTTGAAATCAACCACATTGCATCATAGATAAATCATTATAAATATTTTATGGATAGCATATTAGTCATTTTATCCCTTAAATTCTGAAATATAGGTTCATGTCCCAAAGCAATCAAGGATGAAGATGTAAAAATGACCTTGTTAGTCAACTCTGTTAATCAAAACATTGGATTATATCTATATTAACATAATGATTTGGCCATAATATAAAAGTCCTTATGGATTTTAAACAAGTCACAAGATAAAATAGAATGAAAATTATAAATTTTAAAAACAATAAACTTATTTGAAAATAGCTTCTCAAGGAGAATAAAAATACAATTTAAAAGCAATGTAGCCATGGAAGAAAAGAAAAACACTCGAACTGATGAAATCAAAAGAAAGACAAGCTACATAGACAATAGGTAGGAGATAAATCAAGTATATATCAAAAATTTTGAAAAAATGACCAATAAAAATGAAGTAAAAACAAAAACTCAACCAAGAAGCCAAAATGAAAAAATCCAGTCAAATCAAAAACCAAACATGCCCTTGGGATAAACATGGTGTCATAGAACAACATGAGGTTCGTATATGAAACTTATTTAGATGAATGATGTTAACTAGGACATTCAAAGGCTTTCCTTAAAAATTTAAAAATGATATTCCCCTAATTTAAATTTTGTTGTGAAAAAAAATAGCCTGAGCCAATTTGGTTGAAATTTCTTTTTTTTGTCATGTTCTACAGTAATATTCTTTGGAGTTTTTTTAGCACTTGTACACCCTTCTAGAATTCTCTTGGCTTTGTTTTCTTGTGATGTACTCTATTAATTTTAATTTTATATACTCTCAATTGTATGAATAATTTTATCATAAAACATTTCAAGCTAGTGTAATCTTTTTTCTTTATAAATATCATCATCAAAGATGCCCTTTAATGACACTCTTAATGATGGAATCTCAAGCTCAAGTGGCATGAATACTTCTACCCTATGCACAAGTAATGTGGATACTAATGTGGACATTTTCATACTAATTGTATATACTTTCAAAACTAAATATAATTGATAGTGTCAATCATCTCCATGTTTATTCACTATCTTTACCAAAAAATTGAAAGTCTTGTTTGATACTTTAGCTTGTCCATTTCCTTATGGGTAGCAAGGCATATATAATGTATGCTTGATTTTGTACTTATTAAATTATTTTTTGAATTTTTATTCTTAGAGGATGTACCATTATCTCAAATGATTTTAGATATAAATCCAAACTTTAAAATAGTATTTTCCATGATAAACTTACAAATTGTAGAGACTCATTTTGGTACAAGTCATGTAATTATGGTCTCTTTGTCATGCCTTGATAAATTTGGTTTATTTGTTTACTTTATTCTCCTTTAAATACACTCCCCTTTTATTTTGTACACATACTAGTCTTGAACAATTCATATTCCACATAAATACCTTTAGATCTAACTAAAGTCTGCCTTGGAATCCACTCAATCACCTTGTAACTCCACTTTATCTTCATTTCATGGTCTGTTTTTGCCTTGAATTTTTTTAAATCATCCCAAATGTTTTTTTACAACTTTAAAAGTTAGTCCAAAATTGGTCATGTGATTGGATTGTTTCATGTGCCTTGATTATTGAGTGTCACTCATTTTCATGGATAGCCTATGCATGAATGTGTCCCAATTTGAATGCCCTAATCATACATGATATCATATCTATCAATTTTTTGAGCTATAAAATGAATGTATCTACCAAAAACTTATTAAAGATACTCCACATTGATCATACTCTACCCTCATCACTATTAAAGTGTTGTAGCTACATACTTATACCAAAATAAGATTACATTAAGGAACATATAACATTATTAATTATCACAGGGATAAAAGGTGGAGTCTTCACTTACCTAGGTTGAGTCACTCACATACACAAGAAATACATTGATCCCTAATTCACACTAATATATAGTTGAAACCTTTAATTAGGGTTAGGCTAATTTAATGTACACATGTTCCTTTGTCCTTGATGTGTTACTAGACGTTGATTTTTTCTTACATCAAAGGAGAAGAGACTTAGGTGATAACATTCATCTATTATTTATATCAAAGAGATGATTTTTCAATTTTTTTAAAAAATGAACCCCAAGGATCTATAGAGATATTTTTAGACATGATCGACCACTTTCAACCCAAACTGTCACTTTTGGACTCTAAACTTGGTAAGTGTCACTTTTGAAGCTAGTATGAAATTGGTCATCATAAAAAATCACTGCCATTTTTTTGTGAGCTCTTTTTGAACTATTTTAAAACTTATTTCCTACACTCTTAGTCACCATCAGATCTCAATTCAATCATAAATCAAGTACGCATCATTATCTTTCTATTTTTCCTTTTAATTTATCAATCATTAAATTTTCTCCATTCTAATCTAGCATTAGGAAAGTCTTTTATCATATTTGTTATATTTAGTTAGACTTACCTTGTGCTATATTTTACAAGATTAACACATTATTTTTAATACTCATGCACAATTTTTTTAGAAAATAAATATTCCCACTTGGAGTTGTTTAGAGTGGAGTTGATTCTAGCCATTTTGTAGTTATAATAATAAATATATGACATTCCAAAGAGTTTATATATATTTTTCCTATCAAATTAAAACCTTGTATAGAAAATGGTCATCATGAAACCACATGTTATAATTTTTTAGTGAGAGCGTGATTAATTTCACCATGTTTTTTACATGATTCACATTACTTGACATATTCATGACAAGCAATTTTTGTTGTAGACACCAAAATATGGTATCTAAAACTTGGAAATATTAATCTTGACTTACTATTATCTTACATGACTTGTGCATCTTCAAACAATTCTCACTTGCCATTTTCATACACTTGTAGGCTAATTATGAGCCCAATCCATTCTAAGTTATTATCAATCACCTACAGGAACATTCTAGTCTATGTTAAATCAATAACATATCCCAATCAAACATTTCCAAAGCACCACATTTGCATTTTTGTCGCCCAAAGAATAATGTCAAACTTAGACAATAATGTTGACATTATTATCCTAAGGTTGACTTTACTATCTTTTACTTTTCAATGACTATTTTTTAAAATTAGACCCTTCCCATAGGTCATCCCATTCACCTAACATGTTTATGGTATGATAAATTAACTAATTGAGTGCATATAAATATAAATCAAGGTCAAACTTATTCACCAATATGTAATTCTCAAGTACCTATCACTTTTTATTATTGCGCATTGAGAAAATCTATGCTATGCTTCCCAAATTGTAAATCAATCACCAAGATAGTCATCAACCAATTCTGAAACACACCAAGTCAGGTCAAGTTCTAAAATTGTCAAGATCAAATCCAAATTTTTAAGTGCATTCATATAGTAAAAGAACACAATTACATAATCACACTAAGGGGAAGAACTGCATGTGGCTTGACTTCTATGTTCAGAGTATTTGATACATGGTTGGGGTCATCTCAATCCAATTACAATTCCTCACTTTTTACATGTTTTTACCCTTCAAAAATGAAAAGAGGGTTTTAAGGAGAAGGTCATTTATTTATGGAGTTACATTTATAATTGACGGCCAAAATTATCACAAATAGAGACATATCAAACATGCATAGCACTTTGTAAAGTCATAAATAGACAAACATACCCAAGACATTAACATAAACCCTTATCACTAGTGTTGATGTTCATACATATGTCTAATGGTATCAACCCTATGCACATAGAGACACTTCTAGATCTAGATGAATCACATTCATGCTTCTAATATATTTCTACTATTAGAACATAGTCATAGTTAATCAATCAATTAGTAAAGCTAATTATCTTGATCTCCTTAGTACTTTACATAAATAATAAATTATGTTATTAGATCAATCTTAATCACTTACATTCATATTTATGCTTAAATGTCATATATTACAATTTGAATTGATTTTATAAATTTAGCACATTGTGATTCACACTAAATCCAAAAATAGGGTAAATATATTAGTGAACCTGTATATTATTTGAACATTGCCAAACCATAGGTTGCCCTTATGGTTTATTTCCTTCTTTCTTAAGTTTTTGATATTATTCCTTAGGATTTAATTTCATACCTAATTTTGAAATATGATTCATGATTATTTCACACTAAGAACAATTCTTATTTTGGCCCTAGCCTTCTTTCTACTTGCATGTTTCTATCCTATGCTACTTAAAAATACTAGTTCCCTTGTTCCTCTAAATTGAAGTGCTAGGTTAAGTGGCTTACAAATAAAACATAATTGATTTATTCTAATTCACATAAAATGATTAATGAAATTAAAATTAATCTACATCCTTATTCATCTTCTTTTAGTGCTATAATTATCAATGAATATGTGAAAATGGATGATAATATATTCACATGCCTAATCTAGAACATGTTAATCAAGATAACCAAACTTACCAAGATAGAATTACTCAAAATTACCTAAATGGGGTAAACACTAAAAAAATTCAAATCTTATCTCAATCTCAAAGTCGTATAATCCAAAACCCTCTAGATTTGGATAGAGTATTAAAGTTAATCCTAAAGTCCCAAGCCAATCACCAAACTAAGTTTATCGCATTCAAGGCATAAGAACCCTTAACTATTAATATTATTCCCACATCTACACCAGTAATTACGCATGTGATATAAACCCAAGGTGTGGGGGAAACATAAGGAATCTCACATATTCCCATGCCTATGCCTATGTAGGAGAATTATTCCCATCCTTTGATGAATAAACATATTACACCATCTACCTCTCCCAATGCACATTCCTTTGAGGAGAATATTATAGCTATACATAATAAGGTGTTATGGTTAGAGCAAGGTAAATCTCAAGATAGTCATTCATTGGATTCACATGTGTTACTCCATAATACTTTAGCTCCTAAAATAGTATCCTATCCCTTACCTTTAGGGTTTGTATCTCCCAAGCTTCCATTAAATGACATAAAAGGTGATATTAAACAACACCTTTGATCTTTCCATGTAACATGCCTAAATTATTAAACCAACAATCGTTTATTGACCACTTTATTTAAGTCTTAAAGATTATGATTTGAGGTTGTTTTATGACCTCCACCTCAGGAAATTAGTGTTTTAATTCCTCCAATCGATTAATTTCTAGCACATTTCTCTATCAACATTGATGATAAAATATATTATGCACAAATTTCCAAACTTAAGCAAGGGTACAATGAGTCAATCAATGAATATGTGCTTTGATATAATACCATGCTAGCTAAGATGATTGATCCTATGATAAACAATGAGTTGCAATATATCTTCAAGCAAAAATTACTTACATCACTTCATGAGTCATTAAAAAAATTAGATCTTTTGATGATTTATGCCATAAGTGAAAGACCAAAAAGTCAAGCTCCTTGCACTCAATAAGATTAAGTATAATCCTACTATGATTAATACTACAAATGACAAGTTTCAAATCAAGCCAAAATATAAAGGAAAATCAAATGAGAATAATATTAAAGCCAAGATTACAATTAACACAGTATCACAACCTAAAAATAGGATTATCTTACCAAATCCATAATAGATGTGTTTTCATGCTTACCTTAACTTCCTCATAAATTGATATAAAGGTTACTCGAGTGTAATCTTTTATCTCTCCTTACACCACTAACGGTTGATATAAGAAAATCTCTACCTAGTAGATATGATCAAAATGCTTATTACGCTTATCATCGACATGTTAGAAACTTTACAAACTGATGCTTCAAGTTAATGCACAAGCTACAAGATCTTAACAATGATAACACTATTGAATTAGCACACCCATAGGGGATGTTGAACCACCAACAAATGGGAACTATAAGTTAAAAATATTTAATGACATATTTCTAAAGCATGAGGAAATATAAACTATGGATGATTCTAAACTACATCATATATACCTTCATATCCTTCTCTTGAGACATATAGTGATCTAATTGATGGGATTATTGGGACACTTACTAGTAAATTACCATAAAGATATATGATTACATTTGATGATAGTGATAATGTCGATGATGACTTCAATTTATATATATTATTCATAAGAGCTCATATCCATAAGCACCCTATACATAATGTTATGGTTGATAATGGTTCACAAGAAAATGTTTGTGTCATGAGACTTCTCAACTCTCTTGGAAACACATAAAAGGGTATAAAATATACTTCAAGAGAGATCAAAGGGTTTAATGTACATACACATGATACTATTAGGTGTATTATGATACCTCTTTAGGCAAAGCCCAACTTTTTTACCCTTTTTTTTAATAATTAATATGTTGTATAATAGGTATACAACTTTGAAAAATTTAGAATGCTAAAGATATTAAAATATTAATAATTCTGATTACAATTTTTTAATTATGGAAACATGTTATTTTTGGAAAAACACTAGAAAGAATATACTTACCTTAGATCCAGATCTTAGATAATTATTTATAATGTCCAATAGTGGAAATCAATAAAAGACAAGACCATGATTATTTAAGATTATAAACAAAATCTAAGAATATTCTTGGACAAGACTGTGTTACTTGGATAACATCATAAATTGACCATGTCCATTGAATGTAGACTCATCTACATTGACTATGATAGAATTATAATTGCTCTACCTTTTGAGAATGTGTCTATTGAGTGATTTGACATACTTGGACTTTATTTATGCCATGTGAAAGTCATTATTTTCTTTATAGTTGCTATGGAAACCATATTGGTCTTATGAGAGATAGAATCTTAGAAAAAGGAGAGGGGGAGGGTAATGGGTTGAGATTACCCCAACCACCCCCTTGATAATTGACCATTGCCTACGTTTCTAAATACTCCAATAAGAGAATCAATCCATAACATAGTTTTCCCACCTAGAGTGATGGCGTAACATTGATGTAAGACTATATGTTTGTAACTAGAAATTTGAATTTGTGTAGATGATATTTTTGTGATTATGTAGCACCTCAATCTTGTAAACTTGTCAAACTCAAAAAATGGATATTCCTTTAAGTTCTACACATGCCTTGCTTCCACAAGCCTTGCATCTGCTCTATCTTATGCCCCTTGGCCTATCTCTTAGTCTAAAAAAACTTATATTTATGTCACAAACATCCTATCTTGCCTAAAATTCTTAAAATGTACTTATCTTACACCTCTACAAGTTTTGAGCATGTGTGCTCTCATTATCCTTAAAAACTAACATTCATGATAGATAGTAGTGTTGACGTTACTGTCTTACCTTGATGTAAGTGTCCAGTGCCCTAAAGTCATCTAATTTACAAATGAAATGAATTACAATGGTCAACCTAAGTTATTTAATGCAAATTATCTCCCATTAAGATTGGTATAAATAAAACATCAATCCTCATTCATTCCTTACCTAGCAATAAGACCAAAAGAGCACTCAAATTACCAAAAGCTTTGCTATCTACCCTATTCTAATATCAATCAAATGAATAGCCTAACTACAAGTATAAAGTACTAAAGGAATAGTCATAAGGTCTTATTTTCCAAGTTACAAGTTAATTCACTTTTGTACTTGATTTACACACATTGCATGATTGACACACAAGCCAACACATAGTTGATAACTATGAGTTTGAGGCACTCTTCTTGAGTATTGGATATGTAGGTAACACCCTTTGAAAATAAGGTCATTGTGGGTCATCTCAACACCATGTGCACACTAACCCATTTTCACCCAAGGTCACATTAAAGATAAAAAGCTAGGGGTTTATCATTTCATTAGGAGTGATAGTCCATGACCTAGATATGAATGCACCAAAGCAAGGGTGAAGCCAAACCCAAAAGCATCCAAGTGTTCACAAATTATTTTATTTAACATTACATACAAGAAACTAATATCTAACCTAGACTTAGTATCAACACAACCATCCTAGGTTGATGCACGTGTATAGAGAGCCAAAGGCACCAGATCCAAAATATGATGATTGTTCTAGAACTACCTTCCTGCCTACTTTTTTTGTGTACTAGATCTAGATCTGAATTAGCATGAGAACCAACTAACTACTCTATTTTATGTCATTAATATATCTAAAATAGTTTTACTTTCCATTAATAGGCTATCTTAGTTTAATAAATTTGACATATGGTACATATGAGTTTAGCACATTACTTGCCCTATTGTAGTTATGATATTCACCCTTATGTCCTATCATTTCTTTACCCTTAACCTTATCTACCCAAGTAGGATTCCATAATCCAAATTAGGGTTAAACATTTGGTAAACCTAAACTTTGCGCATCATTATTGTATAAGCATTCTATTACATATGCTTATCTCCTGCTTTGTCATGATATTTGTCTGACATTGATTTATTTTATGATTATTAATATGAAACCCTTCATTCTCTCCAAGTATGGTCAAAATCCATTACTCTTGCATTACTTCAAGTGCTAAGGAAAACAATATAAAAGCTTTGACTAGTGGTAGGTATTATCCATATAATTATGTCCATGCTCCCATCCTTTCAAGACATGATGTGATCCATCCCAAGGAGGATACAAATCATTTTACTTTGCTTTCTATACCAAAATTGGTTCCAAATGGAGATAAGGTAATTTCATTTGATCATAATTTTTTTTGTCAAATCCATAAGGAAATCATGGATGATTTGCAAATCAATAATAAATGGGATGTTCCTTTAAGTTTATTGATAAAAAGCCCTCCTATTCCTACATTTACGAACAATATTCCCATATTAAAGGTGATGATCCTTCTTGGTCTTTGTTTGTTATTGAATGTTTTTAAAAGGTTAACTAATAAATTATGGCATCTTTAACCAATCTATTAAGCCATCAAGAAAATGGAAACATCCTACATATACAAAGCAAAAGAATATTAATGTTCTAAATAAAATACATGTACCAATGTTAATCAAGGTGTCTCAAACAAAAGAGGTTCCTTTACCAATGATTACTCAAGCTCCACTTGCTATACCTATACCAAAGGTGCACCATTAAGTTATAAAAATGATCCAAGCTCTTCAAATAATATATAAAGGGTACAAAAATTCAAAGATTGATTAACATGACCAAAGTATCCAAAATTCAATAATTACAAACTTGCACTTATTTTACATGAGGATATTCCTAGATTCAAAATAGGTGGTGGTTTAGAACAAATGATAACACCTATGATAAACACCGCCATTCCCATGGATTATCTAATGTTTATGATAAGCACTATTAGGGACCTTCAAAAATAGGTTTATATACTTCAAATACAAGTGGCTTTCCATAATGTAAATGCACATGTTACCTCATTCAATAATCAACCTATTGCACAATGTATACTTGAATATACTTATCCACTTCGTTTTGAATGACCACATTTACCTATCTTTGGGCACCATAAGGATCCACTTGAACACATGCTAAATTATATACATTATTTTGAATAATAGGCAAATGATGATAAATTATTATAGAAGGTATTCCATATGAGCATTTCCTATGAGGATCACAATTGGTTCTATAGCTTACCAAAGGGCTACTTAACCACTTTTCCTCATTTCAAGTACCAAAGTTTTATACCTTATACAAATGAGGGAGTTAAATTACCAAATGAACATCATGATAAAAATGTGGTATTCATAATCTTTATATGAGTACTTTACAAAACCTACTTAATATGGGGTCCATACAAGGCATTCATCTTATGCCAAATCCTCAAGTGTTGAGAATCAAAAGGTGCACACATAACCAAGATTTAACAATTACCTTATACATGGGTGTTCTTTTTTTTGGCATAACCATATTAATTATACACAAAACAAAACTACTTGTATTATAAAGCATTTTTAGCATCTTGGTTTTAACTCAAAAGACTTAAAAAATAAGATCACTTGGAAAGAATCCTTGGGCAACACAACAATACCAATTGCTTATGGTCCTAAAGTAATTCAAATATGACTTTGGGTTATGCCTACCACATCTCCATATGCATTTACACTTATGACTCTTTGGATATACCAAATGAAAGAAAAAATTGACCAAAATAAAAAAAAGGTATCACTTTTTCTCACTAAGGCAAATTAATACATATTCAAATGATAGCATCACAACTTTTACTACACATGCAAAACATGAGGAGGAACATGTTATGTCCCTTTTCAACCTATCCAATCATGATGTAAATAATGTAAAAGATCCAACTTAAGGTTTTAAGGATCACATTATGAGGGAGATATCTATGATCATCCATTAGATGAAATCATATGATAATCTTTCCTCATCTTCAAAAATACCAAAAATACCAAAAAAATAAAAAATTAAAAAATCCAAAAATATTTTCTATACACACATGTTTTATTGGCTCCTAGGCATATATGTGTTAGTTCCATGTTGAGGGATATCATATAATTTAATCCTACATACACATGTACATGCATACACACATATATGATACACTTATGAATGTTAGGATTTCCATCTACTCATGTCACCAGGACATTAGGGGTTTACATCTTTTATGATCTTTGATACACATAGGTTATATGTTTCAATGATAATTATATATTATCATGTTTTGAGCTTACATATTTACTTGCACATGACTTATACATGATTATATATAGTACATGGCACTTGATATTCTATGTACTTGACATTTTTTGCTAACACATTTGATCCATGGGCCATTATGACATGTTTATGCTAGTTGCTTATGTTTATACTTTATACATTTCCTTGAGTGTTTTGCCTTGCTATTATCTTATTTTTTGAACATTTGAATATGATTTTTTGTATGTGGCCCTTGTGCCTATGTTTAATTTCTTGGACATTTTAATATGTCATTTCTTGTTTTTGGACATTTGAATATACTCATTATATAGACATTTGAATATGTCATTCCTTGCTCTGTGGACATTTGACTAGGTCTTGTCCATTTGATTTTATGGCATTTGAGCATGCCTCTTGTTTGTGGTCTCCTTAGACCATTTACTTTTGAATTTATTGTGATTTCTTGCTTTCTTGTTGATCTTGTACTATTACTATCTAAACATTGCCGTGATCTTTATAATGTATCTTAGGCCTACTTGTGATCACATTGGTTCTATGCACTTCAATGATACATTTACCTAGACATATTTCATTTTATATGCTACATGGTTACATTCATATATTTTATAGTTATCTTACCCTTTTTAGGTGAGGTAACTATTGAATTTCTAAGTCACCATGTAGCTTGTGCACAACTCAAAAAATAACACAATAAGAAGTACACAAGGGAGCAATTCCAAATCACGAGGAGTACACCAAGATATTAAATATTTTTGTGCACTCATTTTAAAAATATTACTTATACCTCCATGATTAATTCCCACACCAAATTGCATAATTATAATTCTACACTCTCATCGTAGGTTACAATCTATGTTACACACTATTCCCTTTGTAGACCAATGAAGTCTCTCAGATTTAGAATGCATATTAGTGGGAACCATAAGAGGAAATATGACATGTGAGAGTTAATAATCATGAAATCCTAAAGAATATTTATACATCAATTTCCTTTGTAAGCTCACAACTTTACCTTCAGTGTACACTCTTTGTGTAAATCACCTCAAGTCTAAAACATGCATGGGTAGGGTGCATAGGGCACATGTTCAAAATTTAAGTATGCACCCATGTTTTACCATAAACTCTCATCCAAAAAGTATCTTATACCTAAAAAATGAAATACAACTCTTAATCACAAAGGAATATGCCTATGACTTCATAAATCATAGGCTAACATCAAAGGCACATGCCCCCCTTTCATCATAGAATTCTACCAAGTACAGAGATGACACAGCATAATGTAAAGGAATTTTCATAGCCTCTACATAAGTAAATGGGTCCAAGTGGATTTTAAAATGGTATTAATGGGTAAAAGTGGTGGTTGAACTTAATTGGACATCAAAGAGTGGCCAATATAAGGTCAAATTAAATGCAAAGGTGACTATCAGGCTGTCAGAGCATAGACACATGATCTATTCTAATAGAGATCCCAACTGCTTCTCCCACCCATCTCCATTTAATATTTTTAACCACCTGAATAGTGGGTGAGATTTTAATTAATGACCCAGGGGCATCTCATCACCTATAAAATCCTAGGTCCTCATTGTAAAAGGGTTGACATATTTTAGGCACTATTATGTTGCCAAAATTTGCCCTCCAAGATCCCTCTCTTGGTATACAAATGCTCTATTTATTTGAGATTGTTGTATTTATTTATACCTTGATATTATTGAGAATTGTTACTCTTTTTCATTCTTTGCATTCTATGTGTATTATTGGTTATTAATATCTAATTGTGGATGTTCATCCCTTTCATTGCTATCCTCCCTTCACACCTTTGTGTAGAACCATAAATCTTTGAAGGTTGTTTTATATGCATGAATGGATTTATTTAGGTTATTTATATGGACCATTATCATCCCTCCTAACATTTCATGATGTTACCTTAACTCTGTACAAAACACTTATGCATCATGCTTAGTTTGAATTTTGTGTTTTTCATTTCTTAGTCTTATTGTGTCGTTAAGCAGGTGAGGTGCATGTCCTATTCTTGGTGCATCACCAAATTTATCTTTTATGAAATATCTTACCTCTTCCCTCCATTTTCCTTATCAATTTTAGGTTTATCACTAGCTATATATTTCATTCTGCTCTTTGTAGGTCTGTGTGTTGGTCCTAAACTAGGTGCACTTATAATATAAGGAAGCTGACCTACTGTGGAGGCTTGTCCCAAGGAACACAAGAGTCCCACACCTTAGGGGATGATCCCATAATTAAAAAAGACACTAAATCACTCCCCAACATGTAATTGAAAGGCAAAGGTCATGGAACTGTCACACATCAATGGGCATGAGATCTATTTAGCCATGGGTGCACATTTGAAGTGATAAATTTTTTTAGCATGATCAGTGGAACCACTTCAAGGATTTTACTAAGGATTTGTTATGGTCATTGGTTAATAGTGTTACAAACACATTTCAAGCATCTAGTGACTTTAAGCATTTTTGGTTTTTAAAGATCAGCCCCCTATCTACATGCCAAGATAAACCAGGTCATCTTCAAGAGGCATTGGTTTTCACTTCATCGAGTTACCTATACCCTATAGGAGAAGAAGAGTTAGAATATCCTTGTACCCTAGGAGGATGGCTAGTATATCAAGATGACCTTCTCCCAGAGCTTAGTCTACTCCCTCATTTAATAGATTTCATGCACATAAAGTAAAAGCATTCCCTATCCCCTTCATGGTTACTCCTAGAAATCAACCCTTTGTTCCCTTTAACAGAGGTAGCCCATTGATCCTTCCCCAATATGATGATATTATTGTAGTATCTCTTAAGAGCATCCCCTTTTTTATTGGAGATAATTCTACTACCCTAATTGAGCATATACAAGACATTGTAAATGTTTGATCTATCCATAATGTAACTAAGGATAATGTTGTCGTGTGACTCCTTATCTCTTCTTTAAAAGAGATGGTGCTCTAGTGGTATCATAGTCTGTGACCTAACTCTATACAAAATTGGGATGAGTTGGGCACAATGTTATGCAACTAGTTTTATGAAAAGAGTGACCACTTGTCACTAATGTAACATCACACAACCATCAAGAGATTTCCACATGAGTAGATGGTATACTTAAAATTTAATTATTAGAGGTCTTGGGACTAGTTTCTAATCTTGATGAGGCCAAATCCTAACACTACATTCTTGTATTTCTTAAGGGCACTAAACAATGATGTGCCTATAATGATCCAATCCATGGGAGGTGCAATACTACCAAACACATATGATGTTATTGTGTACATAGAGAACTACTTAATCCAAGTAGGGAAAATTGTTCCTAGACCCTTCATGCCCTTATATCCTAAACCCCCATGCACAAGTTCATCTATTTTGCATATATTATGACTCTAGTTCCCATTCTTATTATTGCCAACCCACTAATTCCATCAACCTTGGTGTTTGTGAATAAGTTGCATGAATTCAAGTCTTTATTATATAGCTTTAGAAAATAGATAGTATCACCCAAAAGGTAGAAAGCACACTCCATGCCTTATCAAACCTTCAACCAATAATATCAATCAAGTAGGCTTCCCTATAAATATGGTGTGTAAGCCCATAACTAACTTACATATAATAGAATTCTATATGTGCTAAATTCAAATGTTTTTAGGCTCTTTATATCCCTCATTCCAATGAAAAACAATATTACATAAGATTATGAATGGTGCTTCCCATATAATCAACTGCATAATCAAGACATGTGTGCGAATGAAGCCTTAAACTAGGCACTCATGTTTCAAAATATGTTAACTTGTTACAGTTCTAAAGATGAGGGAAGCCCAAATGTAGGCATGTGATTAAGATGAGTTTACTTTTATATATTGGTAGGATGGTGAATTCAATTATGTAAATAAAAATGAAATACCTAGCGCAAGGAGCAACCCAGTTACTTTTAATACAAGATTCATAAGAAAGGCATTAGGGATAGAGTTGTCTCTTGCATTGCCTTTTATTTTAATGCCCTTAACTTTAAAACATTCAATTTATACACTCTAAGCACTATGTGTGAATTTAAAAGACATAAAACCTTTGAGAAGTCCCCAAATATGCATGAAAGCAATAATGTATAAAGAGAGTCAGCCTCAGGTTGGCGAATGAGTGCAAGAGGAAATAGCCATTAAAAAGACGTAGATTAAAGGAACTATAATTACCTTTAACATAATCAAGTAGATGAAAAAGAAAAATTTTAAATTTACCATGTGAGATGATCTTGTGATTCCTTCCCAGAGGAATTTGCTACAGGATGCCTTGAGGGGCATCCAATTAGGTGAGTCATTATAGACTGTGCCAACTATGCCCACAGGCCTATGTAAACCAAAGGAAAAAGTGTGAAAAAATGGCATGTTGGCCTTATTATACATCTCTCTAATTATAGATAATCATCTCATGTATAATTATATGATAGACTTAGGCGTGAGCAACTTAGTGATGCCAACCAAGATTACAAATATATTGGGCATAACATATTCCCCCATATCAAAATGAGTCATCCAATTAAATGGCACTATAATTAGAAATATGGGGACCATGAAGGACTTGAGTCTCAATTTACATACATGTATAAGTATTTATATTGTTCCAAACATCATAGTCATCAACCTATCCCCATACTTCACCATATGCCTCTCTTGAGACTTTACTGTGAAGGTGTGTAGATACCTATTCTCAGATTGGTCACACATGCTACTCAAGACCAAATATTGGACCAAGGTGACCATCAAAGCTGAGCCTATTTCAAATAATAACATTAATTTATACATTCTTAATCCACTTGATATGAATTTCACCTTATTTGATTAAGAGTAGAGTTCGATCCTCCATAAGATTTTCATGCCTCTTAAGGGAATTCTGGATAATCTACTTGATGAGTGGGCACTTGTGATCTATGAGTTTGATCCTAATGACAATGCATGGGAGATAAGGCTAAGATCTTATTATGTTCTTGAAGAAGACATCTTGTTATTGAACCTTATAAAGGTGCAATAAGAACTCAAAGGCATGTGGTAATTATACTTTGATAGTTTTTCGAGCAAAAAATAGTGTAGGAGCCAATGTCAACATGATCTCTCCTCAGAAGGAGAAATATTTCCATGCATTCAAATTATAGTTTACCTACATAAATAATGTTTCTAAGTATGAAGTACTGATCTAAGGCCTCTAATTGGTGTTAAAAAAGGGTTTAAAGTGCTGCAGGCTTTTGTAGACAATGGACTAGTAGTGGACCAGGTCTGAGCACAAAATATGTCAAAGAATAACTTGATGAAAGATTACAAACATAGGGTATGGGACATGATCAAGGAGTTCAATGATTTCAATATTCATTCTATATCAATGGTGTAGAATGATGATGCTGATAGACTCATAACTATGAGTGTACAATATGACCTTCCATGTAATATAAAGAGAAAGTCCAAGCAACTCATAAAGCTTATGGTCAGATTGACTATACCAGACAACATAAATAATTGGTAAGTGTTTGAAAGTGATGAGTAAATTATCAACTTCTTGTAATATGAAGATGAGTTCTACACTAGGAATTAACCATGGATCCAAACCTAATATGATGAACAAGTCATTTAGATTAAGGGGAACAAGTTTGCCAAAGGGTTAGACACGCTAGAAAGTATCTTTAACTTAGATGACCAACTCAAGGGTGAGAGAAAGAACATAATAATAAAGGAAGAAATATTTAGTCTAGTGGCTATATCTAATGATAAGCTCTTAAAGGATTAGAAGATATTCTCACCAAACAAAATCAAGGAGTTCATTTAACTAAGTAAAAGGTATGAGGAAATATTTGCATAGAGCTACTAAGACCTTAAAATCTTTGATTTGAGTTTATCCCAACACACTGTCGAGATTGACCCAAATACTAGGCCCATCAAGAAGAAAAAAAGGCTAGTTTACCCAAAACTCAAGCCCTTGATGAGGAAGGAGATATCAAAGCCCATAGATGCTAATATAATATTCCCAATCAAGCATTCCTCATGGGTGGCTAACCTAGTCCTAGTGTGTAAGAAGAATGGAGAGATCTGGTTATGCATATATTTTAGGGACCTTAACAAAGCCTCTCTCAAAGACCACTACCCCCTCCCACTGATGGAGCAAATTTTGTAAACAATCATAGGCACAAAGAGGTTTTCACTACTTGATGGTTATTTAGGTTATAACCAGGTGCTTATGCAGGAGTGCGATAAGTTTAAAATATCATTCACCACTAAATGGGGTAATTTCATGCACCAAAGGATGCACTTTGGTTTGATGAACATATGAGCTACCTTATAGAGGGCCATGGATATGGCATTCAGGGGACTCCTCAACAACATCATATTGGTTTACCTTAATGATATAACTATTTTTTCAAATCATGTAGCATATCACTTTGGTCATCTATAATAAGTCTTTGAGAAATGCTAAGAATTAGGGATCTCTCTAAATCTAAATAAGTGTGTATTTTCAGTGCATGAAGGTAAATTATTGGGACACATCATATCTAAATAATGACTCATAATTGATCTATAATGAGTCGAAGACATTCTATCATTTCCTCTCCTAGGCCAAAAGAAGGGCCTCCAAAGCTTATTGGGAAAGATTAACTTTGTTAGAAGGTTTGTATTAAGCTTCGTAGCTCTATTCAAACCTCTCACAATAATTCTCAAAAGAGCACTACATTCAAATAGTCCCAAGAAGGTTGAAGTAATTTTAAGACCATCTAGCATGTCATCATAGAGGCCCCCACCCTGATAAACTTAGATTACAACAAGGATTTTATCCTTTATGCATTTGATAGAACTGAAAGAATCTCAACAATCCTCATGTAGTAAAACAATGACCAACTAGAGTAGCTTGTCACCTTATTTAGTCAAGCACTTAAGGATTATGAGTTGTGATATATATTTTTGGAAGAGAACACCTTCATAGTTATGAGAGCACTCAATAAGCTCAAGCATATACTCTCCAAAAACCAAATCCCACTCATGGTTGTGTACATAAGTATAAAAGAGTTCTTACTCAACAAGGAGATTGGTGAGAAAAGGGTCTGTTGGGTCACAAAGGTGATGGAGTACGGCATGGACATCTAGATCACCAAGCTAGTGTGAGGAAAGGGACTCTATGAATAATTAGTTGAAGAAACAAAGTTTGAAGATAAAGTAGTCCTTGCATTGTGTGGATAAGAATAAATAGATCAAGAAACTACCATGGACTGGATGCAGAACATGATGAATTTCCTTCAAACTGGCTCATATATGAATGGTTTGAATAAGGCTAAGCACATGCACTTTGGGTTACAAGACATTCCTTATATGCTCATCAATAGTGCACTATTTAGAAGAGACATCAATAGAGTCCTCTTGAGGTACATATAGCATAATCAGGTAAACAAGATTCTCCAAGAATTCCATGATAGGCCATTAGGAGGTCATTATTCACCCAAGACCACTACTATCAAAATCATGTGAGCTAGCTATTATTAACAAAATCTATTTAAGAATGCACATGTACGGGTGTGATATTGTAAGAAATATGCCTTATTTATAGGAAAATAGAAGTTGGCAACCCTCCCCTTGAACCCAATTCAAGTTGATCAACCCTTTGCATAGTGGGGTCTAGATTTCATTGGGATGATCAACCCACCTTCAAGTGTGGGGCATAAATGGATCCCAATGGCAACTAACTACTTCAAAAGGTGGATAGAAGTGGTGGTACTCAAAGAGGCTAATGAGGCATACATTTTAGACTTATATGAAGGAATTTTAGTAAGGTTTGGTGTTCTATCCACTATTATATTTGATAATGCACTAGCCTTCCTTGGAAAGAAAATCAACAAATGCATGATCAAGCACAACAATCATCTAAGCACTTCCTTGAACTATTACCCTCAATGTAATGGTTTAGACAAATCCACCAACTAGATCTTGAATCACATCATCAAGTGAACCATGGAGGATAACCAATTATCTTGGCACACTAAACCCAAGATAGCCCTCTAGGTAGATCAAATAATGCCCAAAAGAGTACTGGGTAATTCACCCTTCATGCTAGTCTATGGAAGGGAAGTGTGCTTACTCACATCCCTAAAATTACCTTTGTCAGTTGGAATTGTGTGATAGTAACCCAATAATGGTGTGGCTATCTAATTTAATGAAGCTTAAATAACTTAGATCATAGGTCATGCACACTATGGAGATCTAATAGGTGCATACCAAAAGGATATTTGACATAAAGGCTACTAATAGAGGCTTCAATGAGGGGGACTTGGTGCTCAAATGGGATTTTGATAGAGCAAAGGCTTGAAAACACACTAAGTTTGGTGTTATATGGAGTGGGCCTTATGCCATAGCTAGTTGTAAGAAAGACAATGCATACGAGCTTGTGAAGCCAAATGGAGAAGTGTTACCCATCCTCATTAACAAATTCACCTCAAACACTATCATTAATGATCATGAAAAATCTTTTAAATAGTACATTAATTTATTTATTTCCCTATGTTTCATGCACACATGTTGCTATTGTTAGAATAGTTCTTTCTTCATGCACTGGTGCACATTTCTATTAGTTAGATTTACCTTTCCTCTAAGCATCACTCAACATAGTTGTTTGATTTATTTCTCCTTGTGGAAGGTATCTCCACCCATACTAAAGTTAGATGACTTATTTTGCCTAATTTCACCCAGGAGAGCATACAAATCAAGGTTTTAGATGACTCCATACCCAATGAAATACCTCATAAGCTACTAGATTCCCACTTAGTAGGCAAACACCCCATAGAGATTGCCATATATGTTGAATTTCTAAGTCACCCCTAACTTGCATGTAACTCACAAAATAGTGTAGGTGGAAGTGCACAAGGGAGAAGTTCTAAATCATGAGGAGTGTGCCTAGGATATTCAATCTTCTTGCATACTCCTATTCAAAATATTCCTTATGCCTTTATGAATTGTGACACCAAATCACAAAATTATACCTCTGCACTCTCATAGAATATAGGCTACAATTTATGCTATACACCACTCCCTTCATAGACCAATGAAGTCTCCCAAATTTAGAAAGCATACTACTGAGAACCATTAGAGGAAATATGATGTGAGAGAGTTAAGACTCATGTAATCCCATTGAATAATTATACATCAACATCCTTTACAAGCTTTTAGCTTCACCTTTGGTGCATACTCTTTGTAAAAAGCACCTCAAGTTTATGGTATGCATAGGTAGGGTGTGTAGGGCATGATTTCAAAATCTAAGTAAAGGTTGAGGTTTTGCTACACACTCTCCTCTTGAAGTATCTTATACCTAGATAATGAAATCCTATGATTAATCACAAAGGACTATGCCTATGGATTCATAAATTGTAAGTTGACATCAAAAGTGTGCACCACCCTTTCATCATAGAATTTTACTAAGGGCAGAGATGACATGAAAAAATATAGAGGAATATGCATAGCCTCTATGCCAATAAATGGGTCCAAGCGGATTGTCAAATGGTATTCATGGGTGAAGGTGGTGGTTGAACTCAATTGGACATGAAAGAGTGGCCAAGTTAAGGGTAAAATTAAATGGAAAGGTGACTATTAGGCTATCAGAGCATTGGTAGATGATCTCTTCTAATAGAGATACTAATTGCTTTTCCCATATCCATTTAATGATTATAACCAATCTGATAGTGGATGATATTTTAATTAATGACCCAGGGGCATCTCATTGCCTATAAAATCTTGGGTCCTTCATTATAAAAGTGTCAACATATTTTAAGCACCATTATGCTGCTGAAATTTCCTCTCCAAGAGACCTCTCCTAGGATAGTGAAGCTCTATTTATTTTAGATTATTTTATTACCTTAGTCCTTTATATTAATGAGAACTATAATTCTTATTCATTATTTATGTTATGTGTATTATTTGTTGTTGATCTCTATCTATGGATGTTTGTCCCTTTCAATATTATCCTCACTTCACACCTCTACGTAGAACCAAAAATCCTTATAGGTCATATTATATATATGAATGGATTTACATAGGCACTATTTTTGGACCATTTGTCATCCCTACGAATGTTGCATTATATTACCTTACCTCCATACAAAACACTTATGCATCATGCCTGGTTTGAAGTTTGTATTTTTGGTCTCTTAGTCTTATTATGTCATTAAGTGGGTAAGGTGCTCGTCCTATTCTTGGTGCATCACCACATTTATATTTTATGCAATATCTTATCTCTTCTATAACTTTTCCTTTTCAAGTTTAGGTTTAGATCTAGTTGTATATTTCATTTCATTCTTTATAGGTCTACGTGCCATTCCTAAACTAGGTGCACTTAGAATAGAAAGAAGCTGACCTACTTTGGAGGTTCATCCCAAGGAACATAAGAGTCAAAAACCTTAGGGGATGATCCCATTATTACAATGAGACACTGAATCACTCTCTAATGCATAATTAAAAGACACATGGCACATAAGTGCTGCACATTAGTGCACATGAGAGCCATTAAACCATGGGTGTACATTTTGAGTGATAATAATAAATTTCATGTACTATTTTTCCATCACCTCAAAGGGGGGCATGTTAGTGGGGGCATGATTTAAAAGCATGTTTTCGACTATTCATACCAATTTTTAGATTTAGTGGGGGCATGCAATATGAACATAACTTCCACACATTCACAATTTTTAGATTACAGTGGGGGAATAATTTGGAAGCATGTTCTCCACATTTATTCAATATTCAATACTTATACCAGTTTGTAGATGTAATGAAGGCATGCCATATGGACATGGCTTCAGACATTCATAATTTTTAATTTTAGTGGGGGTATGTTTTGGAAGCATATTCTCTAAATTCATTTAGTGTTTGATACTTACATCAGTTTGTAGATTTAGTAGGGGCATGACATATGGACATGGATTTAACACATTCACAATTTTCATAGATTTAGTGGGGGAATGCTTTGGAAGAATGTTGTCCACATTCACTTAGTATGGTACTTATATTGATTCACATATTCAATGGGGGCATGCTTTGGAATCATGTTCTCCATACCTATTTAGCATTTAACATATCTAGTTTATAGTGGGGGCATGTTTTTGAAACATGTCCTCCACATTGGTACTTATATCAGTTTCATATTTTTCCATATATAGTGGAGGCGTGATTTGGAAGCATGTCCCCCACACTTATGTAGTTATTTGAATTGGTCAAAACACATAGTTATATGATTTTGATTCATAGTTATGGCAAAATTCTATACATAGTACCATTGTTATACATAGTTTAAGCATGAGACATATCTAAGGTGCATAATGTATGCAACATGTGCCTAATATTTTAAAATTCAAATCAAATTCAAATTCCAAAACTATTGCATGTACTAGTACCCCACAAAAATTTACAAACTTTATCAAGCTGATCTAATATAATATTTGGTTCAACCTTTAGTACGGTTGAGGTGATTAAATCACTCAATATTTCCAAGTTTTTAGTTTGGTCTTAATCATCCAAATTCACTAGGTTATAAGTACCATTAGGTTACATGGTTAAGATAATCTCAACTTCCAGGTGGCAACTCACTTTTTTTCCAAATTCAAGGGTATGTGCCTTCTAATTTATCTCTCTATCTCCGTCTCCTTAGATATATGAACTTTAAATATTTATCTATATTTATCCTAATCTAAATTTTAGAGCCTTATAATAATACCTATTTTACAAAAATAACTTGCCAATAGGTAAGGTAGTTCATCAACACACAAGTGTATTCCTCAACCTTGCTCTTTAAATTTAAATCTATTTCAAGTACTTTTAAGCTAGATTATATACACTAATTATATATTATAACATGCTCTTCATTATAGGCCAGTGACCAGTATATCAATCAAATTTAACTCCAATAAAGCACTTAAATTTAACTCAAGCAAAGATAAGGTGTACATACACACCCAAGTACTTATCCATTTCCTTTAAACTAGAAATTTCATTACTAGATTAAAGGGTGGGGGATGGAAATGTAGATAATATTTTTTGATAATGTATCACCTCAGTCTTGTACACTTAACAAACTTAGACCATGGCTATTCCTCTTAGTTATACACATAATTTGTTTCCACAAGCCTTGCATTTACTATATATTTTACCCTTTGGCCTATCTCTTAGTATAAATAGCCTTATATTGATGACATAAACATCTTATCTTTCCCAAAATTCTTAAAATCTACTTATCTTACACCTCTACAATTTATGACCCTATGCATGTTCTCCTTCTTTATGGACACTAACATTTGGGATAGATAGTAGTGTCAATGTTGTAATCTTGCCCTGACATAAGTTTATAGTTCCCTAAAGTTATCCAACTTATAAATGAAACATATTACAATGGTTAAATTATCTCTCGCTAGGATTGTTATAAATAAAATATCAACCCTCATTCATTCCTCACCTAGCAATCAAACTAAAAGAGTACTCAAGTTACCAAAATCTTTCCTATTCTACCCTATTATATTATCAATCAAAGGAACAACCTAAATATAGGTCTAAAATACTAAAATAATAGTCATAAGGTCTTATTTTATAGGTTACAAGCTAGGTCACTATTGTACTTGCCATACACACATTACATGATTCACACACAAGCCAACACGTAGTGGAAAACTACATGAGTCTTAGGCCCTCTTTTGGAATATTGGATATGTAGGCAACACCCATTGATAACAAGGTAATTTTGGGTAAGCTCTACATCATGTGCCCACTAACCCATTTTACCCCAAGGTCACATTAATATGAAAAGCTAGGGTTTTATCATTTCACCAAGAGTAATAGTCCATAACCTAGATCTGAATGCAACATAGTGAAGGTAAATCTAGAATCAAAAGCATCTAAGTGGTCAAAACTTGTTTTAATTGATATTCCATACAAGAAACTAATTTTGATCCTAGACTTAGCATTAACACAACCATCCTAGGATGATGCAAGTGTCTAGAGAGCTAGAGGCATCAGATCAATAATTTGATGATTGTTCTAGAATATCCTTCGCACCATATTTTTGTCTATATTTGATTTATATCTGAATTATCATGAGAACCAACTAAGTACTCTCTTTTATTTCATTTTTATATCTAACATAGTTTTACTTTTTATTAATAGCTTATCTTAGTTTAATAAATTCAACATATGGTATATCTGAGTTTAGCACATTAATTGGCCTATTGTAGATTTGATATTCATCCTCATGCCCTATAATTTTTATATCCTTAACCCTATCTACCCAATTAGGATTACATAATCCAAATTAGGGTTAAACATTTAGTGAACCTTTGAACATCATTATTGTATACACGTTCTCTTGTATATGCTTATATCCTACCTTGTCTTAATCTTTGTGTTATTTTTTCTCTTTTATCATGGATGGAATTGATTTATTTTATGATTATGACTATGAAACCCTTAAAATTTATCTCCAAGCATGGATCAAAATCCATTAATCTTGCATTAATTCAAGTTTTAAGGAAAATAATATAAAAGTTTTGAATGGTGGTAGCTAATATGCCTCTAATTAGGTCCATGCTCACATCTTTTCAAGACATGATGTGATCCATCCCAAGGAGTATAAGAATAATTTTCCCTTACATTTTATACCAAAATTGGTTTCATATGGAGATAAGGTAATTTCATTTGATCGTGAATTTTTTTGTCAACTCTATAAGGAAATCATGGAGGATTTACAAATCATTAATAAAGGGGATGATCCTTCAAGTTCATTAATCAACCCCTCCTATTATTACATTTACAAACAATATTCCCCTTATTAAGGGTGATGATATTAATTGGCCTTCATTTGATATTTTTTTTTTGAAAGGTTAACCTATAAATTATGGCATCTTTACTAATTCATATTAGGGCATCAAGAAAAAGGAAACATCCTACATCTATAGAGCAAAATAATATTATTGTTCCAAATAAAATACATGTACCAATTTTAATCAAGGCATCTCAAATAAAAGAGGTGCCTTTACCAATGCTTCCTCAAGCTCCAATTTCTATAATTATACCAAAGGTGCACCAATTAAGTCATAAAAATGATCCAAGATCTTCAAATATTATACCAAGGGTACTAAAATTCAAAGTATCCAAAATTCAAGGATTATGAACTTGCACTTATTATACATGAGGATTATGACACTCATATGATTAGATTCAAAAGATGTTTTGGTTTAGAACCAATGATAACACCTATGACACACACCACCATTACCATGGATTATATTATGTCTATGATGAGAATTATTGAGGACCTTCAAAAATAGGTTTCTATACTTCAAATACAAGTGGCTTTCCATAATGCAAATACACATGTTATCTCATTTAATAATAAACCTCTTGCACAATTTATACTTAAATATCATTATCCACTTGGTTTTAAATTACCACATTTACCTATATTTGGGCACCATAAGGATCCACTTTACCAAATACTAAATTATGTACATTTTTTTGGTCAATGGGAAAATGATGACAAACTGTTATTTAAGGTATTCCATATGAGCATTTTTGATGAGGCTCACAATTAGTTTTTTAGCTTACCAAATGGTTCTTTAACCACTTTTTATCAGAATCTTTATATGAGTACTTTGCAAAACTTACTTAATATGGGGCCCATACAAGGTCCTCATCCTATGCTAAATCCTCAAGTGTACATACTCAAAAGGTGCACACATCACAAGGATTTAATAATTACCTTATATATGGGTGGTGCTTATTTTTGGCACAACCATATTCATCCTACACAAACCAAAACCACTTGTAGTATAAATCATTTTCAACAGCTCGATTTTAACTTAAAATAATTGAAAAAGGTCACTTGGAAAGACTCCTTGGGAAACATAAAAATACCAATTACTTATGGTCCTAAAGTAATTAAAACACAATTTTGGGTTATATATACCACATCTCCATATGGATTTACACTTGGGACTCTCTGGATTTACCAAATGGAAGCAAAAATTGACCAAAATCAAGGGATTTCCTTTTCTGACAAAGGAAAATTAATACATATTTCAAATGATAGCATCAAATTTTCTACTACACATGCAAAATGCGAGGAGGAACATGTTATGTCCATTTTCAACCTATCCAATCATGATGCAAACAATGTAAAATATCCACTTAAGGTTTTAAGGTTCACACTGGGGGAGATATCTATGACCATCCATTGGATGACATCATAGGATGATATTTCCTCATCTTCAAAAATACCAAAAATACCCAAAAAATTAAAAAAATTCAAAAATCTAAAAACATGTTCATCACCTACATGTTCTATTGGCTTATGGGCATTTATGTGTTAGTTTCAGGTTGAGGCTTAGTATATCATTTACTCCTACATACACATATATAAGGATACCCAAATACATGATACACTTATGGGTGTTGGCACCAGGACCTTGGGGGCATCCATATTCTATGATCTATGATACACATAGGTTAAATGATTCGATGATCATTCTACATTATCATGATTTGATCTTATACATGTACTTACATGTCTTATCTATGATTATATCTAACACATGATACTTGATATGCTATTTAATTGACATTTTTTAATAAAAAAATTGATCCATGAGACATTTTGAAATGTTTATGGTGGTTTTTTAAGCTTTTCATTTATACACTTCCTTGATTGTTTTTCCAACTATCATCTTAATTTTTTGAGCATTTGAATATGCTTCATTGTACATGACCCCAATGCCTATGTTTGATTTCTTAGACATTTGAATATGTAATTTATTATTATTATAAATTTGAATATGTCATTACTCATTGTATGGCCATTTGAATATGTCATTCCTTGATTTATGGACATTTTAATACATCATGTCCATTCGATTTTTTGGTATTTGAATATGCCCTTTGTTTGTGATCTCCTTGGACTATTGCCTTTTGACTTACTTTTAAGTGTTCTTGTATGTGTGCTTATTTTATTGTTGAGCTTGTACTATTACTATCTATATGTTTCCATGATATTTATCATGATGCATATGCCTACATGTGATCATATTGGTTTTATGTGCTTCAATGATAAATTTACCTAGAAACGTTTCCTTCTATATGTTACATGGTTACATTCATAGATTTTACAGTTGTCTTACCCTTTTGAGGTGAGGTAACTTACACATATTATTTTTCCTTCACCTCAAAGGGGGGGAATTCTATGGAAGTATGTTTTCTACACTCTGTACTAGTTCTTAGATTCATTGGGGGCAAGCCATATGGATACAACTTCCACACATTCATAGTTTTTAGATTATAGTGGGGGCATGATTTGTAAGCCTGTTCTCCATATTTATTTAGTATTCGGTACTTATACCACTTTATAGATTCAATGGGGGCATGCCATATGGACATGTATTCTAACAATTCACAATTTTTTGATTCAGTGGGGGAATGCTTTGGAAGCATGTTCTCCCCATTCATTCAGCATTCAATACTTACACTAATTTGCAAATTTAGTGAGGGAATGTCATATGGACATGGCTTCCACACATTCACATTTTTTATATTAGATGGGGGAATACTTTAAAATAAATTTATCCACATTCATTTAGTATGGTACTTATATTGATTCATAGATTTAGTGGGGGGGGAATGCTTTGGAAGCATGTTCTCCACATGTATTCAGTATTCAACATCTCCATTTTATAGTGGGGGTATGTTTAGGAAACATGTCCTCCACATTGGTACTTATATCAATTTCATATTTCTCCATATATAGTGGGGGAATGCTTTGGAATCATGTCCTCCACACTTATATAGTTATTTGAATTGGCTAAAGCACATAGTTATATGATTCCAATTCATAGTTGTGGTAGAGTTATATACATGGTACCATTATTATACATAGTTTCATCATGAGACATATCTAAGGTGCATATTATATGCAATCATTTCCTAATATTACAAAATACAAAGCTATCTTTGATTTTAAAACTATTTCATGTAATGATACACTATGGACTTTTACAAACTTTAGCGAGCCAATCTACTGTAGTAGTTGTTTCACCTTTTAGTGTGGTTAAGGTGATTAAATCACTCAATCTTGTCAAGTTTTTTGTTTAGACTTGATCATCCAAACTCACTACGTTCTAAGTATAATTGGGTTGCATAATTGAACTAATCTTAACTGCCAAGTGGCAACTCATTTTTGATTTAAAGTAGGGGGCATGTACCTTCCAACCTCTCTTTTTCTATATCTCCTTGGATATATGCACTTTAAATATTTATCTATATTTATCCTAATCTTAGTTTCAAATACTTACAATGATACATCTTTTGTCAAAATAACTTGCCAATAGGCTAGGTGATTATATCGACACACAGGTGTACTCCTAAACCTCACTCTTTTAATTTCAATCTATTTCACTATAACATGATCTTGGTTGCAGGCTAGTCACTAGTAAATCACTCAAATTCAACTCTAGTAAATCACTCAAATTCAACTCAAGAAAAGACAAGGTGTGCATATACACCCAAGTACTTAGTCCTTTCCTTTAAACTAGAAATTTCATTACTAGATTAAAGGGGGGAAATTGTAGATGATATTTTGTGATTATGTAGCACTTTAGTCTTATATACTTGGAAAACTCATATATTAATTGTTCCTCTTAGTTCTACACATGCCTTGCTTCCACAAGCCTCATATTTGCTCTATCTTGTGCCCTTTGGCCTATCTCTTAGTCTGACCAACCTTATATTGATGACAAAAGCATCTTATCTTTCCCATAATGCTTAAAATGTATTTATCTTATACCTTTGTAAGTTCTAAACCTATGCCTACTTTCCTTCTCCTTGGACACTAACATTCGAGATAGAGAATAACATCAACATTATTATCCTACACTAATGCAAGTGTCCAGTGCCCTAAAGTCATCTAATTTACAAATGAAACATATTATAATGGTCAGCCTAAGTGATTTAATATGATTTATCTTCTGATAGGATTGATATAAATATAATATCAACCCTCATTCATTCTTCACCTAACAATCATACCAAAAGAGCATGCTCAAGAAACACTCAAATTATCAAAGGTTTTCCTATTCTACCTTATTATGATATTGGTCAATGGAATAACCTAGCTACATGTTTCAAGTACTAAAGGAGAATTCATAAGGTCTTATTTACCAAATTACAAGATAGGTCACTATTTTAATTTCTTTACACACATTACATGATTCACACATAAGCCAACATGTAAGGGAGAACTACATGAGTCCAAAGGCCCTCTTCTGGAGTATTAGATACATAGGTAACACACTTTGATAACAGGGTCATTGCAAGTTAGCTTGACAAGTGTGCCCACAAACTATTTTCCCCCAAGGTCACATTGAAGATGGAAAGTTAGGTTTTTGCCATTTCATCAAGAGTGATAGTCCATGACCCACATCTAATTGCACCAGAGTGAAGGTGAAGCCAAAACCAAAAGAATTCGAGTGGTTACATCCTATTTCAATTGATATTTTGTATAGGACACTAGTGTCAAACCTAGATAATAACATCGATACAACCATCCCAGGCTAATGTAAGTATCTAGAGAGCTAAAGGTACCCGATCTAGAATATGATGATTGTTACAAAACTACCTTCTTGCCTTCTTTCTATTTATACCAGATCTAAATATACATTAGCAAAAGAACCATCCAAGTCCTCTCTTTTATGTCATTTATATATCTAGCATAGTTTTACTTTCCATTAATAACCTATCTCATTTTAATAAATTCATCTTAAAATATATCTAAATTTGACACATTAATTGGCCTGTTATATATATGCTATTCACCCTTGTTCCTTATCATTTCTATATCTTTAACCCTATCTACCCAAGTAGGATTCCACAATACAAATTAGGATTAAATAATTTGATACTCAATAATGATAATTTTTTACTTGCTTTGAGATACTTTAGACTTGGCATGTGATTGATCCTAATGAATGATCTTGATTTTAGAAATAATATGGCATATTTTCTCAGTGTGTAATAGTGTCTAAGTTCTTGATAGATAGTTACAAGCTAAGATTCAAATGATTTTGAAATCAAGTCTTAATTTTATTATACAATGAAACCTTTTGATAAATTCCTTATTTTGCCTTATTAAATGTGCAAGAAGACCCAAAAGAATATCTCAAATTCTGAAACTAGTAATTATTTGACATAAGGACAAGGCCACTCTAGGTGGACAAGTCTATGACAACAAACTTGTCTATCTAGAGTGAACTTGTCCTAGAGAATCATGGATAAGTTTTTTAAGCTAGAATAATCTGAGAGTGATGTAATATAGGTTTGAGCATTCACTTGGAAATTATGAGTAGTAGTGATAAAAAAATGAGGGGTTAAGCCCACATATAGATAAATAGCTTAGAAGATTGACAGATAAGATTCATGTATTTGGGTGCAAGTTGTGTGGTTTAAGATATGCCAATAATTAACATTATCAAGTACATGTGACTAGATTTATGTATCTACATTCCCCCCACCCTTTATTCTATAAATGGAATTGCTATATATTAAAGGAAAAAATAATGTTTGAGTGTGTACAACACACTTTGTATTTGATAAGAAACTCCAATTGTATAGGGCACTCAAATTTAGCAAACCCTACAATAACACATGAAATAGTCATTATTCATATTACTTCATGTGTTTGAGAAATGTTCCCCCTTTTTGAATCTCTTGGAGTGATAGTTCATTATGTTTGATCTATTAAAGAATTGAGGGTGATCAAGTCCTAATTTTGAATAACTAATCAGTCCCTTGAGCTGGAAAGATGCATGATACAACTCTCATACATAGGGAAAAGTGCCCAATGTACTAATTTAAATAATGCAAAACCATAATGGGTTCACTAAAAGTGATGCTAAGGTTATTAAGTGTCACTAGACTCAAATGTACATCACCCATAATAGAAGATGGAACAACATAATGGGTTCATTAGAAGTAATTCCAAGGTCATTACACTTGAATTTACATTACCCATAACATGAAAAATCATAACACCGTATATGGATCTAGATTATAGATGCAATGATAAAAAACAATGAAGATTATTCATGCCCCCATCATGAACTCAATGCAAATGTATCTGATTTGAAATAAACATTTACCTTTGAATTTGTAGACTATAATGTATTTGATATTTGCATGAACTAGTAGCATGCCTTTTGATTTTTTTATATGTGCATGAACAAGTTTTGTTACCCATGAAGCCATGCCAAATTATATATAATGACATGCATATATATGCTTCATTGTAATTTTATTTTGAAACCTACAAGTTTTGATCTTGTAATTATTTTGCATATGCCCATGCATATTCACTCAAGTTTGTATGAATTTCTACTCAAGTTTATGTAAAGTGAGTGTATATGCAAGTGATATTCCCACATAATACATATTAGATGAGCCAATTTATTTCATATATATTATCTTTGAATCTTTGAATCTTTACAAGTTTGAATCTTTGAAACTTGTACTCTGTTATAAAATCCAATTTTTGAATTAGTTTGAATCTTTGAAATTTTTACTTTATCGTAAGATATGATTTTTGAATTGATTTAGATCTTTGAAACCTATAATTTTTCATGTAATTTTTTTTATTTTTATGGAGGCTTGGATCTCTAAGACAGGCTCAATGTAATGCCTCCTTTTTGAGATGAGGCATGAATCCAAAAAATCACTTATCTCAAAATAAGAGTCAACTGTATCATGTGATAAAAATAGAATCATGTATACTTATGCCAATATGTGGAGAGGATGTTATCATAGAATAGTGTATGTAATTGAAATTAAATCATGTTTGTAATATATTGAATGTGAAGTATATAAGTGTCATGTCTAAATAGATGTAACAGTAAGACTTGCACTAAAGTAACCATTTTTGAGGTAGATTATGTAATAAAAGTACATGATATAGATCATGGTACCACTAATAAACATCAAAGATTGCAATAAAAATAACACACAATGTCACACTTAAGGAAAAGAGCCACATATAATGGACATGTTCAAATTATATGCATACAAATAAACATCATACACATAGGGCCAAGAAACACAAGCAATTGGCATGTTCAAATGTCACATAAGAAAATATTGCACACATAGGGCCAAGGGCCACAAGCAATTGAACATGTTAAAATTTAGCACATAATAAGAAAATATTACACATATAGGGACAAGGGACACACAAAATAAGTAAGAAATGTAGAGTATATCATGTAAGAAATTAAACAACATCAAGTACATATAGAAGAAGTGAAAACTAGTCTATACTATCCATATATATCAATGCCACATTATAATTAAATAACATATCCATGTAACATAATCTAAGATATGAATAATTAGCAAGACACTTGGAAGATATTTATCTCAACATGGTGAATATGTCATAGATAAATATAACTTGTTATACTGTAACCTATAGAATAAGATGCCCCCAACATAGGCATGGCTATTGGGTAAAGGGAATATAACATCTAAGAATCCATATATGATATGCATGTCCTACATCACACTCATATAAGTTGTGAAATGCATGTGTGGTTGAAAGAGAATATGATATTTATCAAAATATGTGATAAATAACCATGTAAATAAGTAATCTAGAAACTCATGTCGTGCACATGTCCTTTTTCTAATTTTTAAGAGTATTTGGAATGTTTTTGGTATTTTTGGCATATTTTATTTTTATAATTATTTAAATATGTGATTTTTTTTGAATTTTTAAAATATTTGGTTTTTTAAAAATAATTAAATTTTTTTGTATTTTTTACATTTTTTAATTTTGGAAATATTTGAATATTTTTGAATTTTTGAAAATTTTGATTTTTTTGACATATTTTAATGTTTTTATATTTTTGACATTTATGAAAGGAAATGAAAATAGCCCATGATCATATAAATGGGAGGACTATAGTGCATGTCTACATCATAAAGTTAGAGGGTGACTTTATGTGAATGGAAAGTACTACATGTAGATAAATTTGAACCTTTAAAGGTGTTATGTGCAATAATGTAATTATATTTATCACTCCTCATATAATCCATTTCACTATGTAATTAGAGAGGGTAAAAAACTTAGTGGTGTCCATTATATAGTATGAGGATGTCTCACTGGTTGTATTTATTGTGGAACATGCTGAACTATCTCAAGTATTACCTTAGGATGCACTATAGAGGATGAAGATCTCTTTGAATTTTGAATAACTCTTTGATGTGAAGCTTGTTGAATGGGAGGGTGTACCACTCTTCTTTTAACTAACTATATATAAAGATCTTACATATGTGTAAAAACTATTTCTATAATGTGCTCTTGAATAGGGGTAAAAAGTATCTTTGTACTTGGATCTTAAATTAGCACAATAACTATCTCTATACTATACTCTTTAATAGGCACAACGACCAATTATGGTGGTGGTGGGGGAGGAGAAGTAGATACCACTAACTATATAAGGTATTCATATTGAGTGCCTAAAAATTTGACCACTTGATTAAAATATATATGTTTGAGATATAGATATGTTGTGGATGGTATTACATGGAGATTATATATCCAATGGTATCCTAATAATGTATCAAAAGCCCTTGTGCTTGGTAAGGATAAAAATAGAGTAGACATTGTTAATTAACCAAATTGAAGATGTAGGACTATATGTCCAAGAATAGTTTTATATGTCCATCAAATACTTTGACTATTTTTGATGTAGTCTATAAATATTGCTCTACATACCCAAGAGTGCAAACAAATGTCATTGTACATACATTTTCACTTGACCTATTATCTATCTTTACACTTTGAATAAGTTTTTATTTGATATAATATCAAATAAAGAGTATGTGTCTATTTGAATCATCATCAATGATTTCACTGCCATCGAATGTTATCATAGAGCACGGTGTTGATGTCTCTAAAATATGTACCAATAACATAATCTATTAGATGTACATATGTCAAAGGAAGAGGATGTGCATTGTACACATGGTTTACCTATGAATTATCTATATTTAATGTTGTGTCATGGTTTAGAAATGGATTACTAAATATTTTTAATTTTGTATTATCATTTGGTTGTTGCTTGACATCCTCTATGGGTGTGTTTAACTCAATAATACTGTCATCTATAATATCTTGTATCTTATGCCTTAACATGTAACACTTGTTTGTATAATTCATGACACATCTATGGTAGTTACAATATGAGTTACTATCAAATAATTTATGTTGAGTCTTGGTCATATAAACATTTAATGGCGGAGGAAGAGATATGAGATTACAATCAAGTAGTTTTCATAACAATACATGAGGAGGCTATTATAACTTTACAAATTTCCCATTGGTGGATGTATCAATTTAATCAGGTTCATTGGTTGTGATACTACATTGACTATTACTTTTTCTTCTTTCTTTATTTAGTTATATTTAACCTTGTAATTTGGTTTGCTTTAAACCTTGATATTAGAAGTAGATGGAACATTTGTTGCATATCTGAGCTTGTTCAAAGCTATGATCTTGACTTCACATTGTTTGACTCTATAGCATAACTGATCAAAATATTTGATTTTTTTAAACATGATATACTCATGGAGCGGTTATAGCTAACTTTGTGTGAAGATATATTTTAACTCATCATCTCCAATATAATTTTTTATTTTAGATAGCATATTTTTGTATCAAAGAACATATTCACAGATTATCTCATTTGACCCTTGCTTAAGTTATTAATTCATGCATAAGATAATTTTTCACCAATTTTGATAGAGAAATATGCTATAAACTAATCTACTAAAGGGTTGAATGTTTTAATTAAATGAAGTGGAAGATTATAAAATCATCAAAAAATAATCTTTGAGGCTTATTGGAAAGAGCTTAGTTAATATTTTATCATTGTAAACATAATCCAAACATGTTTCATGAAATGATTTAATATGTTATTCAATATCACCTTTATCTTCATAGAGTGGTAGTTGTAGAAACCCAAATATAACACAAGCCCATGTTTTATGTCATTTATTACAACTTTATATGATTATACTATTCATAGAGAATGAGGTATCTATGTGCACATTTTACTTGAATATGTATCTATTCTAATTTTTTGAGTTGTCTATTGGTCGTTTATCTTGCCACATTATCATGGGGATCCCCAGTTTTGGTCTTTTGAATTTTTGGACAAGTTCATGGTAGCTAGAAAGGATTGGACTGTGACCCTATTTATTTAGCACATACTTGTTCAGGTGTAACTTTTATAACTTATTTCAAATCAAGTTTCATTTTATTCTTATTTTTATCCATTGGGTTTTATATTGGGTTGGATTTTGCATGTTAATAGGTCTCAAATTCAAAATCAAAGTATTTATAAATATAGGGATTCTCTAGGCAATTAAGGATGATTCTCCTCACTCTCAAAAGCTATTTAAAGATTTTCAAGTTCTATCTATAGGTTTGATAAATAAATATTCAAGGCTAAATCTTGATTTGCATATTTTTGCCAAGGGTAAAATAGGAGAAATAATATATATACTTGTATCACCATTCCACACACACATCGAAGTGGGAGAACAACATTTGAGTTTGGGCCCTCTTTGGAGTATTGGTAATGTAGTGCAATGCTAGGTATTTTAATGGGGATTAACCAAGGTCAGTCCAACTCAATCCATTTTACTTGACCCCCCAATTAAATTCTAATTTTATTTATGTACAAGAAACTAGGGTTTTATTATTTCAAGCATTTTACATAATATTACATATATGGATACATGTTTGCAGACTTAATTCATGCATGCAAAAGTAATAAAATAATCAATTATGCATCATAGTGAATTGAAATAAGTCCATGGTCAAAATAATTGGGTGCACTATGTTATTTTCCACCTATACAAATTTTTTATATAGACATATTTTGCTTCTACTTTTGATATGCCATTTATAGATTTTTGTTTTCTCTATCTATCACAATCAATTTTGACAAGTCTGTAATCAATAAACTTGAGTGCAATACACCACCATCCAAATTTTGTTTATGATTTTGTGTTTGATACTAAGCCTACACAATTACCTCTTATTATATTTTTCATAGTTAAATAGTTAGAACAATCAATGGGTATGTGTGTGTGTGTGTGACCTAAGTATATTTCTTCTTAGTACTTTCCAAAACTAACAACTTCATATATTTAGTAATTTATGAAAGTAAAAATAGTTTAATTTTTTTTATCTTTAACATTCTAATATTTCTAGTTTTACACATATATACTAGAAAAAAATGCTTATTATTTTATCAAAAATAAGGTAAAACATATTAGTGAACTTGTAATTTCTACTTTCAAACATTACCTTATTTGTCAATTTTTGTTCAAGGGTTTCAGTTAAATTTTTGGTTTCCAGACACTAAAGAGAAATTTGATAATCCTTTATTATATTTTATTGAGAGGTAATATAGGATTTACTTTGACATAAAGACTTAAAACATTCATGTTTCCTTACACAAAATTATTTCTTTGCCATTGGTTTTCATTATGCTTTTCTCTTTATTTTTCTAGAAACTATGTTCTGGTAGTTTTAAAACTCATAGGAGTTGTCATGTTGGGTGAAGTGGTTTTCAATTTTACCTACATCTTGGTGTAAGGGGAATTGGATCAATATTAAATCCATTAGAAAACACTATATATTAATTTTAATTTCCACACACCTCATGGTATATAGAAAAAGCTTAGGATTCTGTTTTTAACCATAAGAAACATTTGGCCATTTGTTTTTGTAATGCACCAATGAGCATTTAGCCCTTATAAGTTACTCTCAATGTATCCCATGAAATATAATAGTGTGGCTATGATAATTATGGTATCCTTCATAGTTAGTGCCTTTGTGGTTATATTAACTATTTACAATAGGGTTCAATATATCTGAGAGCTTATAAATCAAACACACCTTGCTTAATTGCACCCATTGATTATATTGATTTTCATTATAAGATTGGTTATGTGTTAGAATTGAGCATGATAATTATCACATTTGATATATTTTGGGTTAAAATATCTAAAATGGCTTCTCAATATGTATCTAAATATAAAATGCCCAATGGTGGCCATCCTTTAGATTTAAATTTTTTAGCAATGCTACACCTTATGCTTATGATAATGAATGGACAAATGATCATACTTGTAAACTTTTTATTATGATAGATAAGATTATGATTGTGAAATTTGATATGAATGGTACAATAATGAATAATATAATGAAGAATAAAATGAGATAACTATTGTGTAAATTGCACAACCCATTCCTCACTTATATTCCTCTTTTCAAAAAATAAAATAAAAAATAACACTAATAATGAATATCTTCTCTCTTAATCTCTCAAAATATTAGAATATGAAAAATCATTAAAAAGAAAAACTTTCTTACCTATTGAATTGGATATTGCATTCCATCACATTAATCAATATAAATTACAAAAACATAACCCTTGCATAGAAATGTCCAATGCTACAAATGAACATGCTACTCCCTCTCTAGAAAAGGTTGATGATGTAGATGTATATATTCCAAACTCTCCTTTAGTCATAGTTAATGACATGCAAGATTATAATAATCTCTCTCCTTTGGAAGTAATGAATAATGCTATTACTTTATCATCCTCTCTTATAATGTTACAAGATGAAAATAAGTGTGAATTATAAAATTTTTAACCCTCAAATTTAGATGTGGGGGATTTAGGGTTAAAGGGATAGATATAGTCTATGGCACAAGGATGGTAGACTATATCTAAAGCAAGCCAATTATTTGTGAAACTTAGATATAACATATATTGAATTTATTATTCTAAGACACAAAAGATAGAAAGTATAACAATGTCAGATATTACAATAATAATGAAAATGAAATACTTAGCTAGTTCTGATGCTAAAATATATGTGGATCCAAAATAGGTAGAAAGTGGACTAGATTTGGATTCTAGAATAATCACTTGATTATGGAAATTTGACTTCTATAGCTACAAACACTTGCATCGACCTAGGATGGTTGCATCGACATTTTTATCTAAATTAGATGTATATGTCTAATATAAAATACCTACTAAAACTAGATGTAACCACCTAGATGCTTTTGGGTTCTATGTCACCTTCACTCTGGTGCATTCAAGCCTGGGTCATGGACTATCACTCCTTGTTAAATAGACAAACCCTAGTTATTTATCTTCATATTGCTTATAGGAAAAATAGGTTAGTGGGAACATGGTGTCAAGCTACCCCAAATATCCCTCTATTAAAGAGGACTATTTACATATGTAATACTTTGAAGAGGGACTCATAATTATGTAGTTCTCCAATATGTGTTAGCTTGTGTGTGAATCATGTAATGTGTGATAAAAAAGTATAATAGTGACCTAGCTTGTAACTTTGAAAATGTGGCTCATGTAATGCTCCTTTAGTACTTTAGACCTACATATGCATTGTCCCTATGACTGATATGGAAATAGGAGAAAATAAATAAGCTTTACTCACTTGAACGCTTGATAGAATGTTTTTGGTAAGTTACCTTATTGATTTTTAGGTGTTTTCAGGTTTATTCTTGGTGAGGAATGAATAAGGGTTGATCTTATATTTATGCCCATCTATTTGTATAATATATCACATAAAAACACTTATGATGACCTTTATAATATGTTTCATTTACAAATTGTATGACTTTAGGGCCCTTAACACTTGTATTTAAATATGATACTTGCATCAACATAGGTGTCTAATTGGGATACAAGTATTTGGACAATTAGAAAATAGGCACATGTCTATAACTTGTAGAGATAGAAAAGATAAGCATGTTTATAACATTCTAGGCAAGATAGAAGTTTTGAGTCATCAAAATAACATTGGTTGGACGAAGAGATAAGTGATTAGGCATAAAGACATAGTGCATATAAACATTTTGGCAGTGGGAAAGGTCTAAAAATTGAAGTTACATCCATGATATGTATTTTCCAAACATATAAAACTAAGGTGTTGATAGAATGCAAATTCTCTATATTTTCACAAAGTTATCAATAAAAACAAAAGAAAGTGATAGAAAATATGAAAATCACACCAAAGACCTTGTGAGCTCAATAAATACAAAAGACTACAATGCTTAAAGATTTAAACAAACATAATGTGAACCTCATTATAACTTGTCTTTATTGGGATGTTGTTTGGATATAGATTTAGATGGTCTTTATCTATGCCATGTTGTAGTTAAAAACCTACATTAAATATTTGGACCATGTTGATTTGATCAAAGGATAAAATATTGATGCACAGAGAGACTTGATAATTTTATAGTACTTGGTTGTCTGAATTGAGCATGAAAATAGCGATGCAAAGTGGTATATTTATATAAATCCTAATTAAGGAGGACCCTTGATCTTGAAATCTATATGAATGGTTGTAAAAGAGTCCTCAAGAGTGCACATAGTTCAAGCACATGGATCAATGATGTGAGCCATTCACCTCAATCAAGATGAAGGGTAGAGGATGATATTTGAAACTATCAAATGAGAATTAATAGAAGCCTTTCATCTTGTTTCTAAGATTGAGGGTGGATGATTCTCCTCAAAATATCTTTGAGAGAGTTCATTTACACCCTTAATCTTGTTTCTAAGATGAAAGGAGGAGAATCATTCCTAAGAAAGCATATGGATCAACCATGTGGACACTTCATCTTATTTCCAAGATGAAGGGTGAAGAATAATCCTATAAATTAATTAATTTATCAATTTAATTAGATCACAAAATGATATTCTACAAGATCTCAAGATCATCTCCTTTGCATGAAGATTCCCACTTGGAAGGAAAAAGAGGAATAAATTAAATGAAAGGAAATTATAATTCTATTTGCAATAGAAGTATAATTTATAAGAATGATTAATTAAATAATGAAAGATCAATTTAATTAATATATCATGGGGAATTTGATTAGAATAATGTTTAATTAAATTAATCAAATATCAATTTAATTAATATAATATAGAGAATTTAATTATAAGAATGATTTAGAGAAGGGGAAATATTAACATTAATTGATCAAAGAAAGGTAAATTATTAAATTAACCAGAAAAAAGTAATTGAATAGAGAATGATAATTGAATAGAGAAATTGAACAGAGAATGATAAATTAATAGATCTAATATGATTAATTAGCTCACCTAGAGATGACCCAAGGTGAATTCAAACAAGTATATTGGATGAACAAATGATCTTGGACCAAATTATGTGAAATTACAAGAAGTTGTTCCATTTTGTAATTTGACATAGAAGTGATAAGATTAGAGTGTATACATTTTCCCCTATTTGATAATGTGTTATGAGACACTAGGTGAAGTAATGTCTTCTCAAATAATGAGAAGATAAAAAAGGTAGATGAAAAAATAATGGATGTTCTAATTTCATCATTTCCAACTAACAAGTACAAGAGATCAAATGAAAAGATAAGGATATGATTTATATGTAATTAGGAATGATGACCGATAGAGAGGGCTTTTAGGGATGAAGATGTGGATGGGATTTTGAAAAATAGAGAAAAAATCTAGAACATAAGAGAAGAGTAACCCATGGATAATATTACATTGCTTGAGGTAATGCTTACACGTTTTGATTTCTAATGATGATGAGATTATTTGCCCAAAGTAGGGTAGAATTGATTTGATTGAAATGGAAGAATGATCATGATGTTTTTTAGTTTTGATGATTAGATCAGATAGATAGATGTGTATATGACTGATGACATTGACACGGTAACCATTTTGAAGTTTGATTTTATATTTTATATAATAGTATGAATCATAATTTTAGAAGGATTATGATAACATTCATTTGTAAAAATGCATAATGATTTGAATTTAAAATGTGAATATATGAAACTTAAAATAAAATATGAAAAATCCAACTTTAAATGTACAACATAATGCACTTAAATCAATTCTAATTAGATACAACTATTCACAACTCAAAGTCATGATATGAATAATCAAGACTTAAGTGGAAAGAATATTATACTAAATTAAATAACTCAAGTAATATTTAGAAAAAAATAGCCACCATTGGTTAGTAACATTTCAAAATTTTCCCACCATGCTCTTAAATTTATTGATATCCATCTGAAGGATCTTGTTTTGGTCATGATTGGTCTCATAGTGGTAAGCATTGTGTTGTTCCTAGTAACTTTTAAAGTACTTTAGGATGGATTCAAAACACCTAGTATATCATCAAAGTCACTTAATGTGATCATCTTCAAAGTGTTCAACATAGATTAAGGTAAATTTGATAATTTTAAGGTTTGATTGTAAAAGTTAAGGTAAAACTAAAGCCATTATTAAACAAGAAGATAGAGAACCTCCAAGGATAAATGTGTTCCAAGTTGAGCAAATAGACCAAGAAGTAGAGATAGTGACTCAACAACATTTCAATTCTAAGCATTTTGGAGAATTTAAGGTACTTTTGTAAAGTTTAAGGTATTCATTTGTTTTCATTATATGACATGCTTTAATGTTATAACGAGAATTACTATGAGAAATCAAATATGAGGGTCTAAATATCATTCTATAAGATTCTTACATTTCATTTAGAATTTTTTGAATGTTATAATATATGTACCTTGCTCGTACATATTTCCCAAGGTGTCTTAAAGTCCCCCTTCTAATGTTGGAACACTTTTATAACTGCCTACTTATCATTTCAAACATTTAAACAAGGAATAATGAAGAAGTTTTAGGGAAATAAAGGTGGGAAATGATTTGGTACATCACTTCACCATCGTAAAAGTCAAGGGAGAATCCATAGTTACCTATTTCATTAGCTCCAATAGGGTAAGAAAGTAGAACACACAGTTTCTTGAGGAAAATAGGACTATGAAGGTCTCTTGGTAAAGTGTTTCTATTAAAAATAAACTCTTGAGATATCCAAGGATCTCTATAGTCTCATAAAACTCAAATCCATGCTTGATAAGTAGTGATAGGATTAGAAAATATAAAAACATATTCCTTTTCTCTATCAGGTATTACAGGTCTATTGACAAGCTCAAGAAGGGTCAACCATTTGGTGTTAGTACACAAAGGAGATATAAGATCAAGACCAGTTATTTGAGGGGAAGTATAGTGCCCCTATTCCATTCCAATTCATATTAGGCATTAGGCGATTTAGGTCCCAAGATTTATGAATCATCCTTAACAAAATAAGGTGTTTAAAATCCTCTCAAAACCCCACAAACTTAGTTTTGGGAAGTTTTAAAACATTTTTGAGATCATTGGTGAAAACGGAGGATTGTTTGAGTTAATGTAAGACCATAATAGTCTTCCCATGTGTATCTCATCATCCATTTTACATGTATTAGTAAAAATTAATCAAAACCTTTATATTAGATGAGTTATAGACATATGTGAAAGCTTATAATTAGGGTTTTTGGTTGGTTTTGGATGTTTTTATTATATAAATTGGCCCTTAAGAAATATATATCAATATCATAATCACCCAATAAATCTTCTCAAGTTTTAGATAACATATCATGGGAGTCACTGCTTGTAGTGCTTTTCAATAAATCTCCAAATGTGAAGGAGTGAATATAGACCTATGACTAATGAACACCCAATATATTTTGGAGTAGTATACTAATGATCAAGCCTTGATACTCCTTGGGATGCCTATGTTTGTGAATAAGTTAAATATAATTATCAAACTTTATCCAAGTTTGTGAAGAGTAGAGATGAGAAAGGATGAGTGTATTCACATACATACTAGTAGCCTGTAGGTCTAAAAATTAGATGTGATAATTCTTGACAAGTTCTACATGTATTTTTAGTGGAAATATTCTCAATAGTATAGTTTATTTCAATTTTATATTATTTAAATCATTCAAACAAGGAATATCAGTCATATGGTGAGAGAGGAATGTGTTAAGCCTAAAATAAAGACCTGTAGGTTTGCCTACAAGGAAAGCATAAAGAGGCAAGTTTTGTAATGACTAGAGTTTGAAAACCTACATGAGGTAGAAGATATCTTAGGCAAAAACTTAAAAAAGTTGAGATTTTATGAATAGAAAAGAGAACACCAAAAGGACCAAGTCATTTGAAAGAAACACATACAAGTTTGTGTTAAGAAAGTGGGCAAAAAATAATAAGCTTTGCATGGGATTTGAGTTATGAGAGATCAAATAAAGTGCAGAGGGTGTAGTCATATAAAATTCAATTTTTTTAAACTTAAACATGGATAATGACACCCAACCCATAGATCCCTTTTGCTTTCTCTCATGACCCTCTTAAGCTTGTTTTCATTGATTCCCAGTCATCTGTAGCCTTCTAGACTTGGTCCCAACTAAGCCAAACTCCTCTTTCCATGTCTAATAAATCCCCTCAAGTCCCATATTCTCAGGGCAATAGTGGCACACTAGGACTATAATGCCAATATCACTTGTATTCACTTTTGATGTTATTTTCCAAGTCTATTTTTGGCCTCAATAATCAATTTCTTTTGGTTCTCCATCCTTATCCTTATCGACCTATTGTGAGCTCATTCAACCCATGACAAATAGATCCCTATAAAATCCCATTCAAATATAATTTGGAAAGGGTTGGAAAATATTACTAAGAAAGTAAGAATACAAGTGAGACTATTTAAGAAATCTTACCTATTCTCTACATAAAACCAATTGATACACTTAAAAGCTGATTCAAATCCTCACACTAGCCCCTAACCACCTCAAACATATCCATCTTTAGCATTTCTTACATTCTCATATCACAATTGCACTAAGCACTTTCAAAGTGAGAAATACATATGGATTGATCCCTCTTAAGATTATTGGTATGTGCGCAATGTGCCCACACATAGGGTGTGAAGCTTGTCCAGTGCATATTACACACACTAACCCCTCCTCTTTTCTTAGAGTCTTATTAAAGCTTATTGGAGACCTAGGATTGAAGATAAAATGGATCTACAAGGAAATCTATTGAGAGTTAAGCTTCAAAATTTCAAAGGCAAGGTCACACAGACATAAAAAATAAAACCTAGAAATATTAGATCCTTAGGATAACAACAACAAAGGTGGACTATAGTTCTGATGCCATTACTATCTAATTTTGATGCTCTTGTCTAATCACAAAATGAAGTTAAGATCTCTGTTCATGCCAGTGTGTCAATCCTACATAGTAAATTCTAGCCTCTATCTCAGTCAGATCAATTAGTTTCTATCTAAGTTTTGTTTTCTTCTCTTTATTACTATTTATATAAAAGTTTGAATTATAATTAATTTACACAAATTAGTAGCTTAATTATTATATATTTATTCACTAATTTTACTACTTAGACCCTTTAACTAAATTAGGAATAATACTTCAATATTCCCAAAATTGTTAAAATATAGGGCATGGGACAAGTTTTAAGAATATTGAATACCCTTATTTTTGTGGGAGATCTTAAAACATCAAGATTCTTTGATTGAAGAGTGTTTTAGACTTGTTGAAGACCTAGGAGAGAAATAATGCTCTTGAGTTCATCTTGGAAAAACTAATATGTTATTGGTTTTTTATCCCTATAAATGGTTTAAGCATGTATCCTACATTTAATTGATCTCATATACTCATTGATATGTTTCATTTAATAAATAAATGCATGTAGTTGTGTGTAATCAATCATGGAAGAAATAGGGACCTTATAAGTAGACTATGCAGTGTCAAGAACATGACTATGATAGGTTCATATGATAATATAAGGTAATTTGATTCCATTAGAGTCCTGGAGGGGATATTGAAACACTATATCACATTTTATATAATTCCACCATTGATCAAATAGGCCCAAAGATGACAAAACACAATGGAAGAACCAAAAATCCTATAGAGTGTACCTACATGCCTGTACCTAAAATATGAAGGAAATTGTAAATTTTTGAAGTAAGTTGGGGAATTAAAGATATTAATAGGTTAATGAGACATTTTTATATATGCATATAAGGTTTGGACTCATGGAAATGAAGATAAAGTGTCAAATAAGCATTGCTAGAGTCACTCACGCTTGACTATTCATAAACCCTAAAAATGGCCTAATGCAGGTTCCAAGGATTTTGAAGAATAAAAACAATGAAAAACCACTTAAACATGTCATGGTATGTTTTACATAACTCAAGGAGTTATTTCCAACTCAAACCAAGCACTTTCATGCCCTATCTTGCCAAATCAGCTCTCTCAAGTGCACTAATAGGCCTGTTTTGATCAAGAAGGTAGTCTTCATTACGTGTGAACTTATATAAGGAGTTGAATGGGTAATAAAGGATGGTTTATGGGTTAATAATTCCCTCATACTTCAATATTATGGCATTATTTTTTATATTATCTATTCTTTATGAACAATCCTTAACAAAGTTCTTACCTCAAAACCCTACTAAAATCTCTCAAAAAACCTAATGGAGTAGATTGGTTCTATAAGTGCCTAAAATAGATTATAATGACCCTAAAACTACTTTTATAGTCTCTACACATATCCTAGGAACATGGTGCAATACGACATTATCATATGTGAGGTGAAAAGTATGGAAAATGGCTTAAGAAGTTACTCTTTTGACCTTGTTTGTAGGGTTTTAGGTGAGTAAAGACTTATTAACCATTTGTATAGGCTACTTGAAAAAATATAGAGGTATCATGGTCCTTTAAAAACCATTTCATAACTCTTAAAAATGATAATAGAGGTTACAAGTTATTAAATAGGCCTAAATGAAGAGTGTGATCACTCTTGCATCAAAAAGGTGGAGTGCAAATGTGATTCAAAGATTCAAGACTCAAAGGACCTTCAAAACATCTTGATGGGAACATAATACCATATATGGAAGGTTTAATATATGATAAAACATAGGTATAAATCCCTTCTTGGACCTCAATATCATTGGTCTATGCCACCTTCTTTGGACAAACAAACTTTAAGAATGAATGGCAAGGGTCTAGGGATAAATACTACTTGGAGAAAGAGGTCTAAAGTTCAACTTTAATCCTCACATGGTAGAGAATAATTGTAAGAGGGAGGTTAGAATATAAGGTTCCAAAGTAGGCCAAGTGTCAAAATATTAAATTGTAATTTCCCTTCAAATAAGTGAAGGTGTAACTCCAAAAGAAGGGAGTTAGCTTCAAGAAATATCAAACCTACCAAGGTGATCTTCCACACCACTCTTCATGAATATCTCTATCAACACTTGACCTTCAATGTTGAGAACAAGAAGACAAATCATCCCTTGCAGCCTTGGTGGCATAATAGTTCTATTTTTTTAACTATTTTGATGATGGAGGATAGTTGATGAACTTTCTCATTGTCCTATCTCCCACTCTTCTCTTCTTTATACTATAAATGAAGCCTTGAAAGGCATTGTATGCATACTCAAAGTGTGTATGGGAAAGACATAACAATTTAATAATTGTTATTTCCTTTGAAATGAATTCAAGGTGAGTTATACTTTCTTCATCTTGTATCTAGTGATTTTGAGATGGACTATTGATGGATGTTAGTGATAGTTATCTTACTTCCTTGTATTTTTCCTTTTAATTCATGCCTTTATTTAAGTTAGTCATATTTACATAAGTCATATGATGTGTATCAAATGGTTTTTTTGATTTCAAGTGTATAAGTGTCATTAGTGTCCTTTCTAAGACCTCTTGATCATTTACCTTGGCTATTGTATTAGTCATAACCTTCATATAGAAAGACTTGTGTGGGAAGGACTATTTTGGATTTTTGAAAATTAGGTTGTAATCTTGTCATTTCATATTGAAATCATAGGCAAATAGAGGAAAATACATTTGGTGCATCACCTCCATGTTTTATTTATAGTTCTAGTCTTCTTTTATCCCCTTTCCTTGCAATCTAATCAGGTTAGTGAATAGTTTTGGGTGAAGCATCAAGGGACCTAGCCTAATCTAGAGATTAAATTCACCAATTAGGCCACCCAAAACCTCTAAGTGATTCCATGATATCATTTGAATGAGGAAGACTTGAACAACCTCCTCAATGGTGTAATTTAGAGTGATAACAATAGTAAACAACCCTATCAATAAGCTAACAAAAATAAGTGAAATTGAGCTTAAATGCATTTGATCACATCCAAACATCTTGATTAATAAAGCAAGAGTAATGTGGGAAGCAAAATGTAACAAACTAAGATATCCAAGACATCAATAAACATTCCATTCAGAATCACACAAACAAAAGTAAGTAAACATTTCATGTAGAAAATTAGTGTGTGTGACAATAAGGCATTACTATTTGAGACCAAGGGTATGACAAAAGAAACATGATCAATGGGGGAATATAATAATAGGAAGGAAGTGGTTGAGGTGACTCCAAATACCCCAAGAAAGTGGACACTGCTTATATAGTCTCATGAACATTAGATATAACATGGACTTCAAGTCAAATGGAGTTCTCCCAAGGATTTTAGGATTGAATAAAATTGATGATAAGTAAATAGAAATTATTATATATAAGAATTAGGAATAGGGACTCATAAAATGGAGAGAGCATACAAGGAACATGCTTGAAAAAATGATAAGAGATATGCTCATAAAATGTTGAGAGCATGGGACATGTGATGGTAGATTTTACCTTAAAAAATTGAGTTCTACCTACATAGTCCAAAAGGGACCTCATTCCATTGTATTTAATCCATAAATTGAGCATAAAAAATTATATATATGATTAGGGATAAGAACATGAATAATTTGAGATAGAATGATAAAGCTCACAAAATGATGAGAGTATGAAATTAACTTACAAAACAACAAGAGTGTGGTTTACTTGAAAAATGAAAAGATCATGGAATATGAATGTTGAGGAGTGTTTGGATAATTATACCCACAAGGGATCACTAGATAAGATAAATCTTTTCTAGCATTGAGATGGGATTTAATAGAAAATGACAATATTAGAGTGATTAGATTGGATAATAATGGATGATAGGAAAATTAGGAATCTCCAAGGACCATGTCACATAGGAACCAAAATGTCCAGTCATCAAAGTGTCTCTAAGAGGATATGCTAAGAAATTTTTCAAAAATAGGGCTCATAACAACTTCCAGTTTCTTATTAAGATCAAGATAGGAAGGAAAAATAAGACTAGGTAGGATGACTAGAAAGATGGTTTGGGACAAGGTAAAATGATGGGAATGGAATGGATTTAAATGTAGACAAGGATGACCCCAAGTGTCAAGGCACTTGTAGATAATAAATTATTTACACATGGTGCCAAAAATGTAGTTTTCATCATGGTCCTTTCCCAAGGCGCCACAAGCATGGTTTTCACCATTGGATAAATTATTTATCTTTCTCTTTTGATTTGATTTTTAATTTTATATTTTTTTAATTTTTAGCATCTTAACTTACTAAAGGATGATATGATGCACAATGTTGAATGTTTAATTTCTAACCCATATCGATTATGAATAGCTTCTCTATTAGAATTCTATGGATGATGTAAGCTGTACTGATGTTGGTTTGATCTTCATTGGTTGTTGATTCTTCTTCCTCTAAACTTCTAAACAAGGTGTCTTCATAGTCTCTTTGAAAAAGAGTGATGTTAGGGAGTGTATAAATGGATAGCATTAGATACATGATCTAATTGGATAATATAATTTAGGTATTGAATGAATAATATGATTATAATGGAGTGCATAATGGTTGGGGGATAAGTGAAAATTAGGAATTTTAGTCACATGCAAAGTTGTTGATTTCAGATTTGAATTGATTTTGGTTGTGGTGGGGATAATATTGATTTTAATAATGTCTTTATCAAATAATGAGGAACTAATTGGCTCAACTATTGGCTCCTCAAAGAGGTTTTCACTAATAATTTTTTTATTTTTATTTGGATTGTCCAATAATGCCTTGAATAAGGTTTCACTAAGGGATGCTAATAAATCATTTTAATTGTCCCTTAGTGCCTTAAGTAAGGTTTCACCAAAATATTCTAATTTTTTGTTCTACTTATTGTCTAGTACCTCAAACAAGGTTTCATTAGAAGATGTTAAGTTTATATTTTTATTGTCCCTTAGTGCCTCAAACAATGTTTCACTATGAGATTGTTCTTCTACCTGAATGTTGTCTTGGATCCTCGATAATTCTACCACTAAAATGTTGACATGAAATAAGTTCAATAATGTGTGATTTTGTTGGTCCCAATTAATGTTTGTGGGAGATAGTTAATGGTAAAGGCATATATAATTTTAATGGAAGGGGAAAATGTAACACAATCCTCATAGAGGCTACTAGGAGAATTTGTGTCAATGTCTAAGGAATATTCCTCAAAAATCATAGAAGAATCACAAATGTTTTTAATCTAATCTAAAAAAAGTGTGTAGCCAATATTATAACATCTACTAAGGTATGTTGATTCTAAAATTGATGTAGATAATTTTGACTTAAGTGGATTTGGTAGAAGTGTATAGCCAATGTTATAATATCCATTAATATCTTTTAATTCTGAAGTTGATTTTGATAGTGGTTCTAGAATGGAACCCAATTCTGATATTGGTTCTAAAGTAGAATCTAGTTCTGATGTAGATGTTGATCCTAATTTTGATGATAAATTTGATAGTGTTTATATAATGGGACCCAATTATGATATTGGTTCTAAAATATAATTTTATTCTGATGTAGATGTTGATCTTGATTGTGATTCAACCTGTGATTGTAAATCTAACTCAAAATATGATGCTTATTATAAATTTGATTGTAATGGTAGCTCTAAATTTGGTTTTGATAAAAAATGTCATCTTAATTTAGATTTAAACATAAAGAGGGCCTCTTGAATTACATTATCTATAAGTACATTTTTCACCGTGCACTTTGAAATGAATTTTTTGGGATGAAAGAATTTTGGGAAATGAGGGACTTTAGAGGATGGGATAAAAGTAAAATATGGATCAATAATGGGTTATTCTAAGATGGGATCATCCAATAATGGTTCATAAAATATAGGTGAACAATCATAAAGAGGCTCTTCAAGGCAAGGATCATTAGATAGGAGGATGGTCAAAGGGTGAATCATCAAATATGGGCAAAAGTACCTTTTTCACCGTGCACTTGGAAATGATTTTTTTGGGATGAAAGAATTTTGGGAAATGAGGGACTTTAGAGGATGGGATAAAAGTAAAATATGGATCAATAATGGGTTATTCTAAGATGGGATCATCCAATAATGGTTCATCAAATATAGGTGAACAATCATAGAGAGGCTCTTCAAGGCAAGGATCATTAGATAGGAGGATGGTCAAAGGGTGAATCATCAAATATGGGCAACTCAATGAGAATGTTGGAATTGGGTGATTTATCTTGATCTTGACTTGAAAGAAAATAAGTATGATTGTGATTTAGAAAATTATCTTGGCTTATCTCTAGTGAGTAATTATCAAACTTGGGTGTACTTGGCTCTTTATTAGAAAGGGGATATAAGGATAGATTAAATTGAGCTACAAGTTGAGATAAACGTTGTCTAATTTGAAAGAATGAGTCTATTATATATTGGATTATAAATGGGTCAAGAATTGATGCTTGACAAGATTGTTGTGACTCAATCATGATATATCAATGATCAATCATGATTCATGGGTTATTATAAGTCAAATGAGTGTGGGATAAAGGTATCAAAATGGGTCCCCTTTTTCTATCATGACCAAGATCAAGTAGGTAAGCTTTATCAAAATTTGTAATGGATGCCATTGAATGAAATGAAAAAATGATAAAAGATTGATTGAATGATGCCCCCAAATAAGGATACAAGTAAGGGGAATATTAGATTGGAATTGAATTCAAATGAGAGAAAGGATAGATGTCATGAATTTGTCATTCCCAACCAATAGTTATGGGAGATTGGACAAGAAGATAAGGATATGAATTAGAACAGATATAGAAATGTGACTCAAAAAAGAGAAAAGAATGTAAGTGACCTTAAAATAGTTTGATTGACTTTAGAACAATTTGACTATGAATAATTGATTTTGAATAGAGTTGACCAAATTGGACTTGAACTTAGATTAGACCTAGATAGAAAATATGGATATGAATTAGAAATTACCAAAGAAAGATTGTATACCTGAATAGAGTTAATCTAAACACAAAGGAATACAATGAAATCTGAATTGTAAGTGACCTTATAATGATAACTTAGGAACAAGACTAGAATGGTTTCAAACTCACACAAATAGAGTAACAATATGATCTCAACTAAGAGAAGGTGTGGCTTGAGATAATTTGAAAATAGGTACAAGAAGGACTAATTCAAACTCAAAATGTGGACAAAGTAACGATATAATTTCACACAAAATAGGTATGAAATGTAAAAGTTTGACCAATATGGGTTGTATAAGGGAACAAATTTGACCAAGACATGGGCAAAGTAATAGTACAATTTCAAAGAAGAAAAGGGTATGAGACATATGTGTTTTGAACAAGGTAGAATGGAACAAATTTGACCAAAAGCACAAACATAGTAATGCCTTTTAGTGAATGTATAATATGACAATGTTTGACCAAAGAAAGACTAAAGTAATCTTTCCTTACACTAGAAACTAACATAGGTTTAGGGGAAAATCACTGATCTTTTTGATATACTTGATTTTAAGAGGATAAAATTTAAGATTCTTCAAAAGTAATTAATCATTTCAAGTTATTGGTAGGGTTTTTACACACCCATTCTCTCCAAAGTTCACACATAAAAGGAAATATTCAGGAAATTTTAACATTTGCATCCTTGCATTAGTGATAATTTAATGACACATAGGCTTCTAGTCTAAATTTTCATTTGGCAAAATTAAATGATCCTGATATAACTTGTGGTATGTGGGCACTTTAGAATTATCTGTCAAGTGGACTCAAACTATCTAAATAATTATGAAAGGGTCTAGTCTCTTTCACAACCACCCCATTTATCAATTAATTAGTAGAGTGTGATTTTTTAGACCAAAATATGACCTGAGGAATTATTTTATTGGTCAAGTTAACCACTCAACCACTATCCCAATGAATAGTATGCTTAATTTTTATACCCCATTAGATAAGTGGGGTTGGTACAATATTTGGAGATGAAACTCAAGGTCAACACAACTCTAAATAACTTATGAGAAGGTGATGAAATACCACTTGTAAGCCTAAAAAAAAGGAATGTATTACCATTTTGATTCATACAACTCCCACTAAGGGCAAACAAAGAGCAATATAGGCAAATATCAAAGATTTAAAACAAATAAAATATTTAAATTTATGAGTCATCCAAAGGGGATATCATATGAAAAAAATATCCCCACAAAATAGTTAAGAAGCAACAAAAAAGACTTGTAAAAAATGAGAAATCTTTATACAAATAAGCAAGTGTTCTTCTTAGAACCCAAAATGAAATGTGACTTGATTTTTGAACACTAAAAATGAAATGTGAATTGATTTTTAAGAACTAAACATGAAATGTGAATAAAAAATGGGATTGTTTGAATAAATCATCCCACCCTTTTGTAACCTACAAGAAAACAAAGTTAGTACTTTCATTTGGTGGGTCTTTGACAAGAAAAAATCTCTAAACAAAATGCCAAAAGTAGAAATTAGTATTTTGATGATATATTATAAAATATAAATAATTTTTTAATAAAATATTTAGAGGTTTTTCATAAAATAAATCCTCACACTCCTAAAAAATTAAGATTAAAATAGAGGATAGATAAAAAGTTATGATCATTTTATCAACCATTTTTAGATAAAAATAGAATATGAAATAAAATGTGATGGTTAATAATTTGATCATAAATCCTAAAATGTAAATAAATTTTAAAATAAATTTTGACATATTTTTTATATGTCAAATAATCACACATTTTCAAAAATCAAAATCAAAATAGATAATATATCGAAATTTATGAACAATTTACTAGCCATTTTTAGCCAAAAAATAAAATCTGAAATAAAAGGTGACAATTAGTAATTTGATCATAAATCCTAAAATATATATCAATTTTAATTTACAATTTTAGAGGTTTTTTATAACACAAATAATAACACCCATATAAAAATCTATTTAAAAAACAAATAATATATAAAAAATTATGAATAGTTTACCAACTAGTTGTTTTAGCAAAAATCAGATTTTCTTTAAAGAAAGATTACTAAAGAGGCATAAAAGAAAGGTGGGGGTTGTTAGTCCCATTGGGAATTCCATATGTGTTTATAGAATGTGAATGATATATATTTTCATAATTTTTTCAATAAAACAAAACAAAATTATATAAAATATGAAAATACACACTTAGGACCTCATGAGTTCAACAAATACAAAAGATTACAATGCTTAAAGATTCAAACAAACATAATGTAAACCTTGTTATAACTTGTATTTGTTGGGATGCAACTCAGATGTATATTTAGATGGTATTTATAAATTCAAATTTATAGTTATATACCTCCATTAAATCTATGGATCATATTGATTTGATCAAATGATAGAAGATTAATACATAAAGAGACTTCATGATTTGACAACACTTTGTTGTCTGAATTGAGCATGCAAATAGTGATGTAAAGTGGTATATTTATAAAAATACAGATCAATAAAGACCTTTAATATTGAAATACATATAAATGGGTACAAAAGAGTCCTTGAGAGTGCATATGGATCAAATACATGAATCAATGATGCGATCCCTTCATCTCAATCAAGATGAAGGGTGGAGGATGATCTTTGAAAATATCAAACGAGAATTAATATAAGCCCTTCATCTTGTTTCCAATATGAAGGGTGGAGGATTATCCTCAAAACATCTTTGTGAGATTGAGTTTAAACCCTTTATCTTGTTTCCAAGATGAAGGGAGGATAATCATTTCCAAGAAAGCACATGGATCAACCATGTGGGCCCTTCATCTTGTTTCCAAGATCAAGGGTGGAGAATAATCTTGTACATTAATTCATTTATAAATTTAATTAGCTCATAAAATAACATTCCAAAAGATCTCAAGATCCTTTCCTTTGCATGAAGATGCCAACTTGGAGGGAAAAAGAGGAATTAATTAAATGAAAGGAATCTGTAATTTAATTTGTAATAGAAATATAATTTAGAAGAATGATTAATTCAATAATTAAAGAAAATCATAATTTTATCTACAATAGAAATATAATTTGTAAGAATGATTAATTTAATTAATCAAAGATAAATTTAATTAATATAATTTGAGGAATTTAATTAAAAAAATGTTTAATTAAATTAATCAAAGATCAATTTAATTAATACAATGTAGAGAATTTAATTAGAAGAATGATTTGCAGAAGGGGAATATTAACATTAATTGATCATAGAAAGTGGAATTATTGAATTGAATAGAACAAAGTAATTGAATAGAGAATGATAATTGAAAAAATAATTTGAATAGATAGTGATAATTGAATAAATATAATATGGTGAATTAGCTCATCTAGAGATGCCCCAAGGTGAATTCGAACATGTGTATTAAATGAACACCAAATTGTGTAAAATTACAGGAAGTCATTCCATTTTACAATTTTACATGAAAGTGATAAAATTGGAGTGTCTATAATATAATTAATAAATACTATTTACATTTCCCCCCTTTAATTTAGTAATGAAATTCATAGTTTAAAAGAAAGAAATACATACTTAGGCATGTATAACACACCTTGTCTTTGCTTGAGTCTAACTTGAGTGTTTTGCTGGTGATTGAAATACAACTAAAAACATGTTACAATATATAATTAGCGCATTTAATCTAACATTTAAATGCATTAAAATGATTTAAATAAAAAGAGAGCAAAGTTTAGGAGTACACCTTTGTATCGATGCAACCATCTTGCCTTTTGGTAATTTAATTTAAAAGACATCATTATGAATCACTAAAAATGAGATTAGGAAATATATAAATCTAAAAAGTGCATATATAGAGAAATTGGAGAAAACCTGACCCCAACCTTGAAGAAAAGAGGAGTTGCCACTTGATAGTTGAGATTAACTCAACCATGCAACCCATTCATACTTATAACCTGGTGAGTGTGAGTGAACAAGTCAACTCACACTATAAAATTGGTAAGACTAGATGATGTAAATAGATCCAACCTATAAACTTGACAAGATCAAGTGATTTAATCACCTCAACCATACCAAAAGTCAACAAATTACTATAGTAGATTATCTTAATACAGTCCATAATAGTTCAACCTAGTGGGTGATGACAGTCACTAAAAGTGTTTGGAATTTAAAATTGATTTGATTTTATAATATTAGGCACACATTTCATAACATACACACCTTAAATATGTATCATGCTGAAGTTATGTATAACAATGGTACCAATGTATATAATTTTACCATAAATGTGTCTCTGAATCATATAACTATGAATTTGAACAATTTTAAATAGTGTAAGTTTGGAGAACATGTTTTCAAAACATGCTCCCACTAAATATTAAATTGAAAAACTAGTGTAAGTGTAGATAACATGTTTCCAAAACATGCCTCCACTATAATTTGAGTCTTATAACTAGTGTAAGTGCTAATGTGTACATGTTTCTAAAACATGTCCCCATTGTAATCTGGGTATGTTGAATAATGAATAAGAGTGGAGAAAATGTTTCCAAAACATGCCCCAATGAATCTAAATTTGTGAATTAATGTGGAAGTCATGCCAATATGGCATGAGCTCACTGATATGCCCTTCTTTGAGGTGAGGGAAGTAGAAATTAGTAGTTACCTTACCCTCAAAAGGATAAGATAACCATGTAAATTATGAATGTAACATGCAACATATAGAGGGAAAATGTATAGGTAGATATATCATTGAAGTGTGAATAATGTGATCACACCAAATCCTAAGATGCATGATGTGAATCAAGGCAATATCTAGATAGTAACATTACAACCTCAACAAGCAATCAAACACACACACAAGAGCACTCAAAAATAAAATAAAGAGATAAATGTCCAAGGAGACCATAAATAAGGAGCATGTTCAAATACCACACAATCTAAGGGACATGACTTAGTTAAATGTTCACAAAGCAAAAAATAACATATTCAAACGTGAAAATATAAAAAGTCATGACATATTAAAATATGAAAGAGGTAAAAAAAGGCATGCGAGTCATAAATAATGGATCATATTAAAATGCTCAAAAAATCAAGATAATATCAAGGTAAGACACTCAGGGAACTGCATACATGGAAGTATACAAAACTAACATAAACATAACATGTTAGTCCCTGGATATATATGTTAGCCAAAAATGTTAAGTACATAGCATATCAAGTACACTACAAAATATATAAGCATGAATAAAGGCATGTGTAGTATGTAATATAAAACATGATAATGTAAATTGACCATATAATGATATAACCTAGATAATTTATGATCAAAGAGGTAGATGCCCCCAATGTCTTGGTGATGCAAAGAGAGGGAAAGCTAAAAATCCAAAAGTGCATAGATCATGTATCTATTTATGCATAAATCATTCAAAATATATGTGAAACACATGTTATATAGGAAATACTGGTATGCCATATCCCAACATGGAACTGTTATCACTTTGAGTTTCACCGTTGAAGAGGCTTGTTTTAGGAGCTCTTCACTTAATTAACACAATGGGATCCCTCTAAGGTTGTGGGTGACCTATGACTAGAGAGAACCTCCAGAGAGGGTTGGATCCCTTAATACAACATCTAAAACCAACACTAACCTACTCAACTAGCAAGGAAAAGAGAGAGAAAACTAAAATTTAAGAGAGTTAATGCACCAAAATATATACCTCCACTTGCCTATGCACTTGTGAAGTGAAGTAAGACTAATTGGGCCACACAACTCCAACTTGATGTTCACCTTACATCAATGTTTTAACATAGATGTATTAAGAAATGTATGAATTATGAGGGACAACCAATAAGTGAACTAAATCAACAATAATGGTATTTTTACACATCTAATTACATATACAACTAGCTATAAAACTTCATATGACTTGTAAAGAGGTAAGAGTGATAGAAAAAATAAATGGAGTTATGAAACTACCACTTTAATCATGCACAATCATAAATATACACTGAAAGTAAACTTGAAGAAGGCTAAAACCAACTTGTTATTCATTCCAAAAGGCAAGAACAAATTTTAATTTGAGTAGGACTTTACCATACTTAACTTGAGGATCTTTTTACAAACCATTCAAGGTCAAATTTATATAAGAAATAAGGAGAGAGAGAAAAGGTAAACATGTAAAGAGTCCATCATGGAAACAATTTTATCCTAAGATCAGTTACAATTCCAAAATAAAGTGAGGAGACAGTCTTATCATTCATCCTCAACACATGTGTAAGCATGGTGTTATGCTGGTATTCATGAAGTTATCATAGGAGTTATTACTTGTACTTGATGATTCACTAAACCTCTCTTAAAATTACCCTTTCTTGATTGAGGAGTTATAAGTTGATGTCTTGACACATGGATTACTTGCCATTTCTTCTCCTTGATACCTTACCCATGCTTAGAGTCATTCAAATCTGATGTTTTAATGGAGAATTAAGTCTCTTTAGGGTTCTTAAGGGACTTGTTTAACTGTAACATTATTTCTATGAAAGACAATTGACAAAACTAGACTACAAGACTCCTTATGACTCTTGGAAGGCAAAAATTAGGTTCATGAAGTCATATAACTCACTACTACCTAAAAGACCTTAGTTCAGAGTTGAATTGCTTTGAGATGAACTTGTCAATTGTTGGTAAAACACTGTTTGACCCCTATGATCTCTTGACACTATGAACTAACACATTGTCGATGTGTAAGATTTACCAAATATGTCTACAGTCACGTGAATTAACTTGTTCAAGACCTAGAGAGTTATCCCAAAGTGGTATTAGGTTTCTACAAGGGTTTTTGAACATTTTCATGCCATTAGATGACCTTAAGAAGGTCTGCAACATCATTCTCTCAATGCAAACAAGAGACATTCTTCAATATGACTTGGTCTAGTGGATTGAAACATGCATTAGCACATTTATACTCTCTTGAAACATTTTTATAAGGTCATAAGACCTCTTCCTAGGACTAAGAAACCTCCTCAATTGATCAAGAAGCTCTATACCCCGAAAAACCTATGAAATCATGATTGAAATATCATTGTTTAGGTTATTTTCATACATTTTTTCTCCACACGTGCCAAGATCATTAATCCACTAGGTACATCTAAGGATTAAAAAGTGTCCTTAGGTGTTTTCATGTCAAATTTAGTCCATTAAATCCATCAAAATGACTTACATAGTCATTGATTTTTTTCTAGGCTTCTTAGCAGTCTTGGAGTGATCCATCTTCTCAATGATTATTCATAAATAAAGGTTATGGGATTAAAGGATGAACTAATTCAAATAATTTTTAGTGAACACACCTTGTTAACATCCCCTAGGATCATTTTGGCCCATGCATCTACTCCTTGAAGAGCCAAGTAAAAAATTGGGTCTTTTCAAGCCTGCAAGCCTATTCCATGAGGTTGAGAGAGTGTTTTTGGATGCATATTTTTGGTTGGAAATATCTTATCTAGTCACACTTTATAAGGTTTTAAAGTATTATTTTTGAGAAACCTACCTCCCATTTGGCCTTGAAGGCTATTTGACTCATGCCTAGGGTTTATGTATAATTATATTATTTTGACCCTAATGACCTTATTATGTTAGTTACTATTCATCACCAATGGTTTGAACATAATTAAAACTTTTTAAATGAACTCTAAAATCTTCTTGGTCTCTAACACCTCATATTCAATGCAAAACCTACCCTTTTCTACTCACTTTCTATGTATAAGCCTGTAGATGCCCAGTCTAGGCTTAACACTTCAAATTTAACATGGAATTGATCACTCCAACCTTGATGATCCCAAATGGTTCTAAAATTAATGCAAGGTTCATGTGAGTTTTTTTAAGACTCTTTCCAACTAATCATACACAATATTATCAAGCACATCTTATTCCAAACTTACAGACCTGTAGAGTTTACTAAAGCATGCATATGTCAACCATTCTCTTACCACCTTGAATATGAATAGTATTTAAAGAGTTTGAGAGTTATGGTTAGGGTATATAACATAAAAATGAACATCTAAAAAACTCATTAGGAACACATCCTTTATTCATAGGTCTGTTGATTGCTTTTCTACAATTGAAAACATTGTTCTAAGCCTATTAGGCCAATGACCATAAGACTACTAATTGTAAATTCCTATCAAGGATGAACATAGGGTTTAAAATTTTTTATAGTGATTTATTAAGTTATTATAGACCACTTATAATAATAATAAACCAATTTCCTTGATTGGTTTCTTAGGGATTAAATATCAAAAGCAATGTTGTCCCTTTTAAGTCTTTATAGGTATACTACCTTCTCCACGAGATCGTTATATAGACTATGTGATTTATCTTCATGAAAAGGAGTATAGACACGAATAAAATATTAATACATGTTATTTAGACTTTTTTTTATCTTTCATGTCTCATTTTAATATAATGTCTACATATTTTTTCTCATTCTTTTATTTAGACTTGTAGCTTCACATTACAAGCTTAGACTTCATTGAAAACCTTACTTAAGGAGTGGGTCTCATGACTCAAAATATGTACAAATGATTTTAGAGTAAATTATGTTATACTTATGTTACTTAAGGGAATATATTATATCTTATCCCAAGTTAAAACAACACAAACCTATTAAGATTTCTTCATTCTGAGTCTACAAACCATGACATAGTCCTTTATCATGATACTCAGGTGATTTCTTTGCTATTATGACCTTGATAATAATTTGGGAATATATGATGAGGATAGAGGAGTAATTTTAAATTTTTTTACACCTACATACAAGCATCTTCATATCTACATATTTCTCAAAACCATACAAACTTGCCTGTCATGCCTATAACAATAGAATAATGACATTTTCTTGCTAGAATAACCATGATCCCTGAGAGTTTGTACTAAATGTGACATTGTATGGAATAATAGACCTTAAATAGATATATTTAAATATTTTACATGAATTTACCAAGATTAGTTATGCCATTTCAAGAGAAAACTATGATGTTGGGGTTTTAGAGTTTACTAACTTCTTAGCAATGGTTCATAAAGCACAAAACCTTAGACTCAATTTTTTTGACATGGATTTATAGGGAATAGGTGTAATAAACATAAAATAATATAAATTTACCTAATACCTCTCCTTATTTATGAACCATCTTCATGAAATTGACCCTTCTTGACTGTGCCTACAGACTTGCAAACCTGATGGAGGAGATAAGTAGTTTTTTGCCTTGTTTGGACTTGTAAGATGTTCCTGAGCATGGTTTAGATATGATGAAGGTTGGGAGGATTTTTAGAGATCCTTTAAAACTTTTTAACATTGTCTTATTGGTTTCATATGCCTAAACCAACATGAAAACCTTCAACCTTCCTAAAAAATATGCCTATATCTGCCATGAAACTTGTCCATTATGAACAAAACCATAATGAAACTTATATTGCAACATATAATACCTAAAATAAATCTCCTATATAGATTCACAATGATATAATAATGTACAAACCTCTTTTTCTTGCCTTTCAATACTATTATTGTGCTATATGTGGAATGAAGATAAGAAAAAGGAGTTTCAAAGTGAGTTATACGTTGGAAAAGAAATTTTGACACCTTTTGGAGATTGTATAGACCTTATAGAGTGTGAAATAATCTTAAATGAATTACACATGGCCCAAAATACCTCTTTAACTCTAGACTAACTTGAAGCATGTTGGATTTAACATTGGAGAGGCTTAGATTAACACAAAAACAAATGAAATAATTTCCTTAATTTATCTAAAACTACCTTAAATAATTATAAACTCTTATAAAGGCCTTATTTGAACCTATTTTGTAAGGTAAAACAATGTAAAAGGTCAAGTTTTGGATTATAGGGGTTGACATTTGGCCTAGGAGGCTAAATTGTCTACATTTTTGGTGATGTATAGGGGTTAGTTAGCCTACCAAACATCTAGATCAGTAGCCTTATCAATCCATTGGGATATGGAGTCACTAATTACTCACCAATAAACATGAATTAGACTTTGAAACTAACTTCAATCCTTGAGAACAAATTAGACAATTGAATATGCCTTTAAGATACATAATAAACAAGACACACATAAAACAAGACACCACACTTGTTCCAAGAGGCACTTAGGGTAAAGAAAGAAATAAACAACTAAAAAATAACATGTGATAGAATAAATTAGAGAAAAATAATAAATTAACCTACTATGTATAAGATGGGAACACCTCCAATTTACCTGGATCAAAGAAAAAGTCTCTTAGGTCTTCTCTATATGGCTAACAAAGATGAGGAAAAAACTATTGTTTGAGTTCCATAATAGTTGTATCAACTTATTCCATACTTGTTAACCTTCTTGGATTATCTCCAAGTGAATAAACTAAAGTAAACATATCCCCAATATAGACAAACTCCTCTTGTGCTTCAATGTTCATCTCATGCTTCTCTTCATCAGTGAGAAATCCCTCCAATGTGACCACACACTGATTCATAGGAACAATTACAACATTATCTTCCAATGGATCACTGGAACCATGTTCTTAGATTTGTATGACACCTTGAGATGTGTCAATTAGATTTTAAAATTCTAAAATTTGTTAAAATTCTTTAAATATCTCCAAAATCTAAGCTCTATCTTCATTAATATCTTCTTGAGTTAATCTTTGATCAACATCTTCTTGGCCATGCTTTCCAACCTTGAAAATAATCTCATCAAAGTATTCACTATGAGTTGTAGGTATGCAAAGATCTTCAATGTCTTAAATAATCTCAAGGTATTGATGCCACTCCTCATTGAGGTCTACTCCTTATTCATTTGGAAGAGTGTCATATCAATCAAGATCTGTTACAAGCTTTTGCATAAGATAATTCATTCTAGCTATACAACAACTCACATGAATGATTGAGGAAACATTATAATATCTAAATTAAAAAATGGACCCTTATTTTATGTCTTTTTAACTTTTAAATATCACATTTTTAGAGACATATTCATCATGTTCTTTAGGGACCTCAAATGTACTAATAACTTTAAGTTCCTTAATGAATTCATGGTAAAACTGCTACTATGGGTCATTAAGATTTTTTTACTCATCAAGAACCATTACCACTCCATTCAATCTTTCATTTTTCTCATTTTTGGGGTTTTCATCTTGTGAAATAACTGATACAACTTCATGTTAAAGTTTTTTCCATACTATACAGGAGTGCATGCTTGACAAGAACTTTAAATTCTTCAATAACCTCATAGTGTAACTTCTGCCCCACTTCTTAAAGGTTTTATTTTATCCTCTCAAGATCAAATTTTTGCCTCAGATTTGAATTTGAAAACAAACTCACCTTTTCAACTGGTTTGGGAACATTGTTGATCTCATGCTCAATTTCAAACAAATGAGTATTCTCTTCTTTATAACAAGGAAATGAATCATCACTTTCAATGGAAAAGGGAAATTTACTCCAACTACTTACTTTCTCTTATCCATTTGAGATAGCTTGAGGAAAGTCCAATTGCACCTCTAGTATAGCCACCACTTGAACATCTTAATCATGACTTCTTTAGGCTTACTTGTAATTGTAAATTGGTTTTGTTTCTCAAGGATGACAACTTTATCTTCTTCCATTTGAAAAATATTTTGTCCCAAAAGGCTGCCATGTGGTCATTCCTTCATCATCCTCTCTTATTTTTTTTTTATTATTTATCATATTCACTTGAATGGTTCTTATATTTTTCATTCCATACAATATGTCCTCCAATTCAAAGGGAGATGGTTGGAGGGAAATAAGATCTACTTAGTGGCATAGGAACATAGGGCATTATGGTCTACTCTTGAATGGGATTAGGGGTTAAAGAAACACTCTTCCAACTTGGAAAATTGGAGGTAATGGACTCATTTAAGGTCTCTTAAGGAATAGGGAGAGAGGATTATACCAAATTTTCTTTATTCTCTTCCTTTTATCTAGAAATCTTTGTATCAAAATCTGATACACCTTGATCTTCATGAACAACTTCAACTTGAAAAATGGATGAGGGGTTCAAGAAACTTGGATTTGTTTTTTGGTTTGGCTTCTATAACTTCCTCTCTCTCTTGATTTTGGATTAGCATATGCAAAGTGGATAAGAATCTTGAAAAATTCCTAGGTTGGGGATTTTGAGGAAGCATGGGTGGATCTTGCATGAGCACAAACTCTTTCATAAGATTGGGAGTCCTAGAAATTATATTTTTGAAGCAAATAGACTCTTTTGGAGGTTTAAAGGGTTATTCTTGTTTTCAAATTGGGATTTTGGGTTCAATTCTTTGTACTCTCATGAGAAACTATTGTAATGATCTCTTGTAGCCTCATTTTGGATTTTTAATGACTCTACCTCTTGCTGATGGATATGGGCCTAATATGCAAGTTGTTCTTGATGCCTATAGTACTATCTCTCCCTATCACTTTCCATACATTATCTCTCAAATCCAAGATTGATTTATTTGAGACTTTTTTCAGGCTGATTATAAGGATGAGTAAGGGTGGGAGGTAGGAAAGTGTCATGAGATAACTAATACATTATTGGCTCATGGTTATTTGAGGTGAATCCATAAACATACTCAGCTTGATATGAAGTATATGATTGAAATACATACCAATTGATTCTCTTTAGGCACTTAGACTACTTAAAAAGGCTATAGCTAACTTGGAGTCACCATTGATGCTTGTATAAATGCCTCTAAGGCTAATTTATTGAAGGAAAACATCAATAATACTTTAATAGATGAGATACTTTGAAATTAGTCCCACTGGGCATGCCAAAAACTATTGTCACTTTGAGATGTACTCTTGAAGAGGCTTGTTTCAGGACCTCTTCACTCAATTGACACAAAGGGATCTCTCTAAGGCTATGAGTGACCTATGACTAGAGAGAACCTATAGAGAGGGATGGATCCCTTGATATAACACATAAAACTAACATTAAACTACTCAACTATCAAGGAAAAGAGAAAGAAAATATTGAAAGTAAAGAGAGGTGATGCACCAAAATCTAGACCTCCACTTGGCTATGCACTTCTGAAGTGAATCAAGACTGATTGGAATACATAAATCCAACTTGAGTTTTTCCTTATCATTCATCCTCAACATGTGTAAGCATGGTGTTATGATGGTATTCATGAAATTGGTATAGGAGCTATTACTTGTACTTAATGATTCACCAAACCTTGATTAAAATTTCTCTTTCTTGATTGAGGAGTTACAAGTTGATGTCTTGACACATGGATTACTTGACCTTTCCTCTTATTGACACATTTACCATGATTAAAATCATTCAAATCTGATGTTTTCGGTGAGAATTATGTCTCTTCAGGGTTATTAAGGGACTTCTTCAATCACAATAAAGTTTCTATGAAATATAGTTGACAAAACTAGACTTACAAGACTCCTTATTAGGCCTCTTAAAAGGAAAAAATTGGGTTCACCAAGTCATATAATTCATTACTTCCTATAAGACCTTAGTGTATAGTTTAATTTTTAAGATATGATCCTATCCATTGTTTTTAAAGAACTATTTCACCCCTGTGATCTCTCGACACTATGAACTAGCACACTGTTTATGCATAAGATTTCCCAAATATTTATGTAGTCATGTGAATTACATGTTCAAGACCTAGAGAGTTATACCAAAGTGGAATTATGTGTCTAAAAGGGTGATTGAATATTTTCATGCCATTAGATGACCTTAAGAAGGTCTACAACATCATTCTCTTAATGCAAACAAGAGACATTCTTCATTATGACATCATTTAAAGGCTTGAAACCTATCATAAAACCTTTATAATCTCTTGAAAGGTTTTTATAAGGTCATATGACTTATGAATAGGACTAAGAGACCTATTAATTGATCAAGAATCTCTATATCTCCCAAAACCTCTGAAATCATGATTGAAATTTTGTTGTTTAGGTCATTTTCCTACATTTTTCTCCACACGTGCTAGGATAATTAATCCAAAAGGTGAATTTGACACTTAAAAAGTTTCCTAATGTGTTTTAAAGTCAAATTTAGTCCACTTGATCCATAAAAATGACTTACACACTGATCTGGTCCTTTTTAGGCTTTTTGGCAGTCTTGGAGTGCTCCATCTTCTTAATGATTATGCCTAGAATAATAGAATAATGACCTATTTTTGCTAAAACAACCATGATACCTAAGATTTTGTACTTAATGTGACATTTTATGGAATAATATACCTTAAATATATATATTTAAATATTTTACATGCATTTACCAAGCTCAGATATGCCATTTCAAGAGAAAAGTATGATGTTGGGGTTTTAGAGTTTGCTAACTTTTTAGTAATGGTTCATAAAAAATAGGACCTTAGAATCAAAGTTTTTTCCATGGATTTTTATGGAATAAGGGTGGTAAAAATTACATAATATAAATTTAATTAATACCTCTCTTCCTTTATGAACCATCTTCATGAAACTGACCCTTCTTGACTATGCCTATAGACTTGCAAACTTGATGGAGGAGATGAGTAGTTTTTTGCCTTGTTTAGATCTGTGAGCTATCCCTGAGCATGGTTATGTTCTGATGAAGGCTAGAATGAGTTATGGAGATTTCATAACACTATAAATTTGTCTTATTGGTTGAAAATTCCTAAACAAATGTGAAAACCTATAATTTTCTTTAAAAATATGCCTTTATTTGCCATATAACTTATCCATTATGAATAAAACCCTGATGAAAATACTATTGCAACATATAATACATAAAATGAAGATCCTCTCTATATTAATAATGATATTATAAGGAAAAAACCTCTTTTGCTTGCCTTTCAAAATTGCCATTATGTTATATTTGGAAGAAGACAGAAAAAGGAGTTTCAAAGTGAGTTATACATTATAAAAGAAACTTTAACACATTTTGGAGATTGTAAAAACCTTATAGAGTGTGAAATAATATTAATTAATGACACATGGATTAAAGTACCTATTTACCTCTAGATTAGCTTGAAGCATGTTGGACTTAACACTAGGGAGGCTTAGTTAAGCATAAGAACAAATGTAACAATTACCTTAATTTCTCCAAAATTACCTTAAACAATTCTAAACTCTTCTTAAGGCCTCATTTAAACCTCGTTTAGAAGTTAAAACAATGAAAAAATTCAAGTTTTAGATTATAGGGGTTGAAATTTGGCCTGAGAGGCTAAATTGTCAATAGGAACCAACAACATATATGCCAAGTTTTAGTATATGTAAATACAAAACATATTTTTGGATTCTTGAAGTTTTTTGATTATTTTGGTAGTTTTAGGATTTGTGAGGCATTTAAAACTTAAGTTGGATCTTTTACATTATTTGGATCATGGTTGGATAAGTGGAAATGGTACATGGCATGTTCTACCTCATGTTTTACATGTGCAGTAGAAGAATCAATACTATCACTTGGAATATGGACCAATTTTACTTAAAAATAAAAGTAAACACCTTGCTATTTTTGGTCAATTTTTTCTTCCATTTGATATAACCAAAGAGTTTCCTATGTAAATGTATATGTAGTGGTTTGTGGTATAATGCAAACCTATGTTTAAATCACTTTAGGACCATGAGAAATTAGTAATTTTATGTGGCCCATGGAGTATTTCCAACCTGCATTTCTTTGTAAGTCTTTTAGGTTAAAACCAAACTGTTGTAAGTGGCTTACATTGAAATTAGTTTTTTTTTGTGTAGGATCAATATGGTTATGCCAAAAATAAGCACCACCCATGAATAATGTTATTATCAAATCTTTTTGGCATGGATGCTTTTTAGGTTATTCACCTTGGGGTATTTACATGGATGTGGACCTTGGATTGGTCTCATATTGAGTAAACATTGTATAGATCACATATAAATATTAGGCACTCTATAATGATATTACTTCACCAAATAAGAATAAATATAGTAATATACCACAATGATATGGAAATATAACAGCAAATATGAATAATAGATAAGCCACTTTGAGGGGGCAACCTCCCACATGCTTGCACTAAGAAATGAATACTCTGATATGATGATGAAAAACTAACCCTACCTCCTATTTATAGTCTACCAAGGCCATGGAAAACCCATAGGCTGACCTACTAAGCATATGAGTGGATAGAGAAATGAAAGATAATATGATAAAGGGTTATGTAAGACACAAGTTGACTACATATATCCCTAGACACAACAATGGTTAAGGGCATAACATGCCCCTCCCCTTCAAAAAAACATTATTCTCAATGTTGAAGCAATTTCAGATGTTGTTGCATGAAAGATTCATCTTCTTAAGTAGCATATTTAGAATGCAGATTCTTCCATTTGATCATATACTATATAATAATTCTAGACTGTAGCTACTTAGTACATGTTTGAAAGGCCACTTCAGGATCAAGAATAACCCTTTAGGATCAAGAATAATCCTCCCTTCCTCATCTAATTTAGGTAATTTTTTTTGAGTGTTAAATCTATGTATAATGACATTATTAAGGTAAGATACATGAAATATGGGATTAATGTGAGTGTATGGAGTATATTCTAGCTTGTAGGCCACACTACAAATTTTCTACAAGATCTGATAAGGGCCATATTACTTGGGAGGTAGTTTATTATCCTTTTTATATTACTTTAAGGACATCTTATTATATGGATGTAAGAAAACAAGACCCAATCACCAATTTAAAAATGCTTCTCACTCCTATGATGATCTACCTATTACTTCATGTGATTCTAGACCAAAGCTTAATTTTCACACAAACTAGCAAGGACTTCCTATTGATATTGAATGTTGGTGGGCCTTCAAGGGTGAAGTGAGGGATGGAAGATGGTATCCATACAATGAGATAAAATGAAACATTTTGGATGAACTATGCACTAAATTATTATACCACCATTTAACTAGGGGCAGCCACTAAACCCATTTATCCTATTTATCTGACATAAAGCAATGAAGGTACCCTTCCAGACACTTATTTAATACCTTAGTTTATCCAACCAATTAAGGATGATAGGATGAGATATGAGCCAATTTGGTTTCTAAACATGCAAATAATTCTATCCAAAAATTACTAGTGAATATGGGATCATGATCACTGATAATAATTTTGGGAGTACCATGTAATTTTTGAACTATATTGAGAAAGGTAAAAGCTACTATACTGGCCACCAATGGTTGAGATAAAAAGAAAAAATGAGCATAATTTTTGAGGCTATCAACAACAACCATGTTAACATTTCTACCTTTAGATCATGGTAACCTAGTAATGAAATCCATAAACACCTCTTCCCATTGTTGATATGGATAGATAAGGGCTGAAAAAAACCTAGGGTTTTAATGGTTTCACCTTTATTTTGCTAACATACCATATATTCAACCACATATTTATATAAATCCCCCTTGATTTATTCAAAAAAAATCCTTTTTGACTCTATGATAGGTTTTCAAAAAACTTGAGTGACCACCAAGTGGAGATGCATGAAGTTCTTGAAGGATTTTCTATTTGGGAAGAGAATTCTGACATAGATATAATATATCTTTGTACCATAATGCATTCCCCTTCCATGTAAAATTTTCAATCCCATCTGAACCTTTCTAAAAATTATAAATCAATGCATGGGTATCACTATCATTCTCACATTTTGACCTTACTTCCTCGAGCTAGTCTGCCTACTAAATTGTCATGGCATAAAACAATGCCTCAATTGGATCATCTCACTTGGATAGTGCATTGGCCACCAAATTTTATTTTCATTTTTTTTATACTATTTCAAAATAAAATCCTAACATTTTTGTCACCCAATTTTGTTGTTATTCAAAGGAAAAATTTTGTTCCAAAAAATATTATAGGCTACTATGATCAATCTTTACTTGAAAGTGATGACCCAATAGATAAGGTCTCCATTATTTGACTACATGTAGAATAGTCATCATCTCTTTCTCATAGATGGGTTTGAGCCAATTTTTACCCTGAAATTGATGACTTTCAAAGGTAATGGGCCTACCCTGTTACATGAGTACTGCACCCATACCATATCTAGATGCATCATATTCAACCATAAAAGTTTTATAAAAATCTAGAGTAGCCAATATCAGAGTGGTGCACAAAGCCATTTTCAGTTATTAAAATGCCTTGGTAGTTGTATTAGTCCATTGGAAGGAATATTTATTCAATAAGAAAGTGAATGGTGCTGTAAAACTACCATATTATTTGACAAACCTATTATAGTAACCAATTAGCCCCAAAAATCCCCTTAGTTGCTTGAGTGTCTTGGGAATATATCACTCCATGATGGCTTGTATGTTTTTAGGATCAACTTTTACTCCCTCATGTGATAAAATATTCCCCAAATATTCCACTTCCTAGACTTCAAAAGTACATTTGGATAGTTTAGCATAAAATTGATGTTGTTCAAGAACTGAGAGTACCTATTTCACATGCTACAAGTGGTCTTCCCAATTTTTGTTGTAAATAAGGATGGCATAAAAAAACAAGTACAAACTTGATAAAAAATGGCCTAAAAACCATATTCATCAAACTCTGAAAGGTGTATGATGCATTGGTGAGACCAAAAGGCATGACCAAATTTTCATAATGGCCTTCATGAGTATGAAAAGCTATTTTAGGAATGTCTTCCTCATGGATTTGGATTTGATGATACCTAAAGTGAAGATCTAATTTGGTAAAATAAACATCATGTAATTCATCTAACAAATAATTAATTATAGGAATAATAAACTTATCTTTGATAGTGAACTTGTTGAGCTCTCTATAATCTGGGAACATCCTCCAATTTCCATCTTTATTTTGCACCATGACTACTAGAGAAGAATATTCACTTTGGCTATGGTGAATGGTTTTTGCCTCTGATAAATCTTGTACCATTTTTTCAATTTCACTCTTCTGGTCATAATGATATCTATATGGTTTGATGTTGGGTGTCATACATATAAGAATGAGTCTAATGGCATGATCATGGGTATGACTAAGAGGAAGGCCTTTTGGCATGGGGCCAAAAAAAATTGAATGTTCATCCAATATTTATTATAAATCAAGATGGGTAGACTCCTTAGTTTGTTAAAAATCAATGGATAACAAGTGCACCACAAATCCTTTATCACCTTTTTTCAACATCTTGGTCATCTAATGTGAACTAAACACTTGTGGATATTTAAATCTTAATCCCTATTTTTCCATTGGCTTGACTCAGAATGAAAGCACATGAACAGTTTTTGGAAATTCATCTCAATATTACCTAATGTGTTTAGCCATTATATTTAGAAAATAATGTCAGTCCCACCCATAGGACTATCAAACATAGGATAATCTAAAAAATAGTCCCCTATTTCTAACTTAATACCATGGAATTTTAAATAACAATTAACTATACCACCATCTACAATCATAACTTGAAATTTTGGGTCTGGGAATATGAAATTTATTGTTGATGAAATTATGTGTACTTCTTGAGTCAATCAATACCATGCCTTCTATTTCTTAAAGAAAACCACCACATTTAGAGTCTAAGGAGTAACAATACCTGAAAGGGCATGACAAGAGATAATAAGTTGATAATATACAACTTCATCTTTGGGTCCTGCAAAACCCTCACCATATGCCTCCTCATCTTCTTCATCCTTGTCAGCCCACTCAATGTTAAATAACTACTTTTTAGTACATCAATGACCTTTGATCCATTTTTTGTCACAACCATAAGACAACCCATTGACATGCTTCTCTTTAATTTGTTGTGATGTTAATATGGTAGGTTGAGGCATTGATAGAGTTGGGAAGGTGCATTTATAGCTAGTAGTGAAAGGATGATGTTTGCTCATATCTTTTTATTCTACTAAGAGTGCCCTTGGTATAGCTTTAGATACATTTTTGGGGTTAAACATGTGAACCTCTAATTAAATACTATATTTTAGTCCACCTAGAAAAAGGTTAGTTAGATTTGCCTTAGTGATGTCCTCCACCTGTAAGATAGATTCTAAAATTGATGAATATAATCCTTCATTGTTCCTATTTATCACAGTTTGGCTAACTAGTTGAATTAATTTTTAGAAACATTATCTTGATAGTGAGATATCCATTCATCAGAGAATACTGACCATGTAATAAGATCACCAATCTTATTATTTTTTATACACAACCAATGATACCAAATGAATGGCTCAGGTTCTAGATACAAAGATGCCATGGCCACCTTTTGAGAGCTAAGAGTTTGGTGTACACTAAATAGATTTTTAATTTGAGTGATCCAAGTGAGTCGATCCTTACCATCAAACTTGTACAAGTCCAATTTTGGTAACATGAGTTTCACCCCTGTATTAGTGGTGTTAGTGTTGAGAGGAGGAGGACCAAAAATAAAAAGTGGAGGGTTTTTGAGTGGAAAATGAGATGAAATGTTATCTAGTTGTGCCATGATCTGCTATAACTGATTGCTCATGCCGTTAAGCTACCCTTGTATTTTTGACATTTGAGTTTGGACTTGCACATCCTTCTACATTAAGCCATGTAGATTTGATTGAATTTTAGAAATCATCTTTGAAGACATCATATCAGAGGTTTCATACTCTATGTCATCCCTTAAAGGAGTTTTAGGGGTGTTTTTCCCTTCCCCCATCCTTGAGGGTTAGGACCAACCATAAGAAGGATCAATGGTGAACCTCATTTTACCTCATTGACCCAACTTTGACCATAACTATTTTTAAAAATATCTACCTCAACTCACAAATATCAAATAAAATACCTAAACTATTTTTTTATAAGCATTTCAAAAATGTAAATAAATTTGAAAAATTCTTCAAATTATGAGCTATGGAGTGAATTTATGAAAGAAATAAAATGGTGATAACTTTTAAAACATATATTTAAATGGGCTAAAATTTTAATGAAAGTTTACTTGAATTATTTCTCACCTAGACTAAAAACTTTGTAGAGAAATTCACAATCGGTTGTGAGATATATCCAAATTACAAGATCTAAGGTTTTTGACCTAATTATGGCCCAAATCGGTGCTCTGATACCACTTGTAATGATATTAATTCACCAAATAAGAATAAATATAATAATATATCACAATGATATGGAAATATAGTAGAAAATATTAATAATAAATAAGCCACTTCGAGGGGGCAACCTCCCAAATACTTACAATAAAAAATGAATACTCTGATATGATAATGAACAACTAACCCTACCTCCTATTTATAGTATACCAAGGCCATGGACAACCCATAGGCCAACTTACTAATCATATATGTGCATAGAGAAATGTAAAATAATATGCAAAAAGTTTATGCAATCCACAAGTTGACTACACATATCCCTATACATGCCAATAGTTAAGGGCATAACAAACTCCACATTTTATTCATAATGTTCATTTGGTAATTCATCTCCTTATTTTGTGTGAGGAACAAAACTTTGGTACTTAGAAGGGGATATGTTAAGCTCCTTTGGATGAGTAAGGATGAATGAATCATATCTATGTGCATCCACATATAAATGGGTAAACGACTCATATATTTAATGAAATGCTCTTTCTTTCAGTGGAGAAATAAGACCTCTACTAAAAATGAATTGTAACTTCAAATCTGAAGGTCTAAATGCTAGATCATATGATGTACTTTTGAATCAAATAATATAATCTTAAATGGATTCATAATCATGTTGTTTTAAATTGTGTAGATGTTATAATTTAAGTTTTGGCACCTTATGGATATTGAAATTCATGAAGAAATCATCTTTTAATTATCAAAAAGTGGTGAAGGAACCTTTTGGTAGGCTATATAACCAATTATGAGCCTCATAAAAAATTCTCATATGGAATAATTTTAGAAAGGGTTTGTCATCTTTTGCCAATTGACCAAAGGAATGTACATAGTTAATCATGTGGATGAATGGGTCCTTATGACTCAAAAAGAGGTAAATTTGTTAGTTCAAAATCTTGTGGATAAGGATATTTAAGTATACATTGTGCAAGAGGTTAATTGTTTAATGAGGTAACATTTGCATTATTATTATGGAAAACCATTTGCATTTTAAGTATAAAAACCTATTTTTAAAGATCCCTAGTAGTGATCATCATAGAAATAAGATATTTCATAAGAATTGTGGTGCTTGGCATAAGTATTATTATTTATTCTAATCCACCATATCTCTTGAATTTTTGCATATGAGTATCATCATCCTTATAGATAATAAGTGTAAGTTCTAAATCACCGAATTTAAGATACTTTGATGATGGTATTGGATCTCTAAATTTTTGTATCTTTGATATATCATTTGAAGAGATAAGTTTACTCACTTCTTATAGAAATATAATAATTGGTATTGGAGGGAGGTTTTATAAAGATGCCATGAAATATTGATTAACCTTTCTCTAATTTACAATGTCAAATGAAGGGAAAAAATAATCATCACCCTTGATAATGGGGATATTATTTAGAAATTTGTGAACCATGGGGTTTTGAATGAATTTATTTGAAGGAATATCCTCCTTATAAGCAATTTTTAAATCAATCATAATTTCCTTATGTATTTTTTGGAAATTTTGGAGATCATATCAAGGATCATATTGATCATATGTATGCACTTTTATGGTAGAATGTGAATCAAGGTTATGATTACATGACTTACCTTGTTGGGGACTCATGGATTTTTCTAAAAATCTTAAGCCTTACTGATTTGTATTATATTTAAGAGATATAAGGTGGGTTACACCTTGCTCATATTTGCATAAACCTTGTCACTTGTATCCATATTTTAGAAAATATCAAAGTCCAAAATCATATGATGGTGGTGTAGGGAGCAATAGTAAAGGATCCTTATCTTCCTTAACATGGATCAACTCATCTCTTGAAATGATGGGAGCATGAACCAATTAGAAGGATGGTAGTTACCAACATTCAAATATTTGAGATTAGATGCTTTAGGATTTGGAATAATATAAGAGTAATCATTTTTTACCCCTTCTTTAATAGAAATTTATAGAGTTTCATAATCATAGTCATCAAAGTAATCAATATCATCCATGACAAGAGAGATAAAGAACACAACTATTAGGATAACACAAGTAAGAAACATCCTATATGGTATGCTTAGGAAAGAGTGATGTTCAAATATTAGGTTTAAAAAATTATCAAAGTTAAAATATATATATGGGGGATCTAGGGTTAAAGGGGTAGAGATAGCCTAGGGCACAAGGATGGTAGACTATCTCTAAAACAAGACAATTGTTTGTGAAACTCAAATAAAAAATATACTAAATTTATTATGCTAAGATGAAAAAGATATACAGTACAAATATGATAAATATTATAATAATAATGAAAATAAGATACTTAACTAGTTTTGATGTTAATACAGATCTAGATCTAGAACATGCAAAAAGTGGACTGGATCTGGATTCTTAAATAATCACATGATTCTATAAATTTGACTTATGTAGCTAATGAGCCCCATAAATGTCATGTTATTGTGTCCATATATTGTGCTCATCCTTCTTATTTACCATGCTTTTGAAACACTTTTCCATATTATTTCCTACTTTCATAAACCATATAGCATTATGTTTTCAAACTCTTTTAAATTGTTGAAATTAGATATATGATGGTTGTCTATTAATTTAGGATGTTTTTTATATGTATGTTTTTTTAAGATGTTTTGAAGAAACGGGTATATAACACAAAACATCCTACAATAAAAAGGAATCTTATTACATAGACCATCTTGTAGCCACTACGTGACCAAAACCATGGATGAACATATTTTGATTCTCTTCTAACCGACTCATAGGAATGACTCTAACCACCATGGGGCTCAATAAAGAAGCAATTGAAGAATGAAATAACCCTATTTTTCTTGCATCAAGGTCACAAGATTTACATGAAGAATGTATTCAACAAAAAAAACCAAATTTGGTTATTCTATTTCAAATGTATCTTAGAATAGAATGTATATATTGTTTTACATAAAACAATCTCCTCTATGGTATATAAATACGTAGAAGTAGAGTTGAGAAGATATAGAAAAAATAGTATTTAGTAAATCGAGATTGTTAGAAGTACATTATGTTAAGCTTTTGTAATTGTAACCTCATGTAACAATTCATTACTACACTTTTGATTAATATGAGTGATCAATTCTGAGTTCAATATAATATCACAAAAGGAAGGGTTGAAGCTAAATTTGGAAGGAGGAAGGGGTCCCTTTGGAAGGCTATCGTAATAATCCAACTTATATAGTTAGTTAAGCATGTCATTTAATTTTCTTAAACATTGTGTGTTTCATTTCTAATTTGTGTAAGTTACATTCTTGTTTAAGATTTTTTTTAGGAATCTTCCCATGCATAAGAATTTATTTTACTATATTTTTTTATGTTTTAATACAATCATTTTAATTATTGCACTGTAGCATCTTAGATACAATTAGAATAATGTTAAATTAGAGATTGAGTGTGCACATATAATGACATCATCCTATCAAGTTTACATCCCTAGGTTAACATTAAAATGAGGTAGAAGGTAAAGATCCATGGTTACTCTCTTTATTCATTTAGATTAAGAGAAGTATATCTGATTTTGAATCAACTACTAGTCATTTTTGGTGTTGTTACCGAGGAAGGGTGTTACACACTTATAATCTTTAATCTTGATAGCAATTATTTTTGGATGTTTATTATTTTTCCAAAAATTGCTATTTTTCTATATTAAAGATTTCCCACTTTCATAATTTAAAATTCCCTTTTGAAATTAGGATTGTCAATATTTAAAAAAAACCCCATATTATTAACCCTATGCAGGTAGGGTGGGTAAAAAGTTAAAAAAAAGTGGTTGATATATGCAAAGAAAAGGGGACTATATATGAAGATTTTTTCCTAAATCATTGAACATTTATAAAAGATCTGAAATAAATCTTGTAGAAACTGAGAAACATGAAGGAATTCCTAAAGATCACTCATAGTTGTCAATAGAAGAGGTTAAGAAAGAATAATTTTTGGTTGGACTGGTAACACAAGCTAGAGATCTTGAAGAGGTTCATACTCTTGGGAGAGATCTACATGCACCACCTCTGATAATGCCCACTTTATCACCTCATACTTAGGAATCTAAATTTTTCTTCCCTTCATCACCCAAATTTATTTCTAAGGAGGCATTCAAAGCTATTCTTACCCCTAGAAGAAATAAAATGCCAATACAATCTTCCAATTTAGAAAGACTCTTTGTTGAGACACTAGATGAATCTTTTGAAACCTCGACACCATCCCCTTTGTATAAGAAGTCATACATTACTAAGGAAAAATATAAAGTCTCCATCTTCTACACCCCAAGAAATAAAATAATTAATAGGAATTTTTGAGTGTTGGGTAGCAACAACCTCGCATCTACCAACACAATGAGTATTAATGGGGGATCACCAGGAAGAAAACACTACCAATGAGTTGTTAATTTTAAATTTTCTATCCTTACTCTGATGGAAATGAACCCATGAAGAATATCCCTCACTCTATCCTCCCTAACTTTAGATAAAAATCATATGAGGATCTAGATACATTTCTTTTTTAATTCGATATCTTATGCCACATCTATGATTATAATTAAGATGCTCAGAAACTCAAACTATTTCCTATGTCACTCAAAGATGCAACACTTAGATGGTTCATGGGAATTGGAAAGGATGCCATTTCTACTTGGGAAGAAATTAAGGATAAGTTTTTGATGAAATATCAATACTATTGTAGGTGCAGAAACTATAAGAGAGATTGCATTTTTTGAATGATGCAAGCTGATGATGAGTCACTAGAGGAATATATGGAAAGATTTTTTTTCATCTTGAAAAAATACAAGTAAAACAAAATATAAAAGGAATAAATCAAGCTGATATTCCTAAAAGGGATTAGAGATGATTTTTTGGAGACACTAGATCTAATGTTTGGTGGTGATGTTTCTACACTACCATTTGATGAACTAACAGTTCTATGCATGAACTACTCTAGATCAACCATGAACAAAAGTAGGGACATAACCCTTCCTACAACATCTATTGTAGGAATGTTTAAAGGTGGATTTATCAACCTATTCTAGGATATGAAGGAGGATATCATTAGTCACCTAGCTACTCAGCTTGATAAATTAGATACACAGAGAAAGCAAGAAGAAACCAAGAAAGCCTTAGCTTCCTATTGTCCTAAATGCATAAAGAAGGTGGATTACACATGCCATTCT